>JARBWK010000001.1:71069157-71520260 GCA_030556195.1 Anolis apletophallus
GGTGAGCTGATTAAATACCAGATGCCGTCTAACTTTTGAAGCTAAGCAGGATCAGTCATGTTGTTTAGTGCTTGATGGGCTACCAACCTAACACCAGGTATTGTTGGCTATGTTTTAAAGGAAAAAACTAGCAAAACTACCTCTGAGTATTCCTTGCCTAAGAAAACCATGCAAAATTAATGGGATCACCATAAGTTGAAAGGGAATTTGAAGGCACATACACACACTTGTGATCAAAGAACAGTTGCTATGTTCTAAGCCTCTAGACATTCTAAAGGTGATTAGAGAAAATGTGAATGATCATAAAGCAAAAGATGGGGTTAGATGGTGGGGACTGGGGAGAGAAGCACTGTCTTATTCTAAACCATGCAACCCTCCAGATGTTGTAGAACTGCAACTCCTAGCATTCTTCACTTCTTGGCGACCCTGGCTTGGACTAATGAGGGATGCAGTTCTACAACACCTGAAGATTCACACATTTCTTACCCCTGCTAAAAGAGTAAATAATTCAGCTCTCAAAGTAGGTAACTGTAGCAATATAGTGGAGATGATAGTGTATTGTTTTAGGACCAGGGTACAAAATCTGATATAATAAAACAGCTCACTTTATAATATTAGGCTACCCCTTTGTCTGTTAACATAGCCCAACTTATTCAATGAAGTTTTCCTTAGGCTAAAGACTGTGTTTGCTACCCTGAACTCCTTGGAAGAAGGATGGAATAAGATGTGATGTAAGGAAGTAATAACAATCCAATTGTTGTGGAATAAAATCTTTCAGACAAAATCATGTAACAGAATATAATACAGAAGCAACACAAAATTTTTCCCAAGATCGTTAATCAAACAATTCTTCTTTTTCTCTTTTCTCCTTCTAGACCTTGCAGAAAGATGCGTGCTTGGGTTTTCTTCCTCCTCTGCCTGGCAGGGAAGGCCCTGGCAGCACCGGTGAGTTTTATGTCTAATCCTAAAAAATAACCTCTAGCATTGATGCCAATCTTTTTTCTTTGAAAGATTCCCATTTCGTTATTCATAACACTCTAGAGAATTTCAGATCCTATACGTTACTATACTTCCATTGTTGACCTCATATCAGTAGAAAAGATAATAAAGTTTGGTAGGGTGGATTGTAGTAGGTAAAGAAAGACACTGTACTACAGGCGCATTAATTCAGTTAAGGCTAAAATGAGTTTATGAATTTATAAAACCTGATGATAAATGATCAGAGCTCTTGGAGGTCTCTCAGTCAGAAGATGGCCATAATCAAAACCAACTTGATGGCAAATAACAATAGACAACCGAAAATGGGTTGGTGAATGCCAGTCAGGACACAAATATTCTCTTTTAGTCTTAACTTTCAAGGAGCTGTCCAAGGTGCTGAATGCTAGCCCCAAATCTGTGGCAGCAACTTGGATAGTCGCTTTAAAGTTCAGACCAAAATAAGGAGATATATGGAACCCCTAATAACATTGGAACCAACAGCCTTCACTGGAGGAAAAGAGCCTAGGGCTCTACATTTCCATTCCAGAAAATATACTACCTAAAACAGGTTATCCAAAGACCTTAAAAGGAACCCCCCCCCCACCAATAATCAAACAACAGCCTACTACTCATCTTAACTGTGACTCTGCCAGCAATTGCAAGAATACCAGGAGTAGGTAGCATTATTTCACTTTAAACGCCATGGCCTCATCCTATGAAATCCTGTGGTTTGTCATTCAGGGAGGCACTGGAGCTCTCTGGCTAAGAATTTAAAATAACCATTTCTAAAATAAAAAATCACAAGTTTCCATAGGCAAGAACTGTGGCAGTTGAGCTATGTAGTGCAAAAGGACCCCCCAATTTTGCTTCAGCTACCATTCTTTTACAGAGTCACTATAAAAAGTACAGTTGAACCAGGTAGGCTGAATTGTCAAGAGAGTTGCTTATTTTCTCTGGATAAGAATCAGGCAGCCCAAGAACATCTGGAAAGCTACTCGATTTCTACTCCTGCTTTGGTGACAAAGAGTCTGGTCTTATACAGTTTCTCTGAATTTCATCTCATTGAACTGCAGGTTTTCTGCTTGTAAACAATCTCAAAACACCACACTCAGAAAATAAGACTGTTATTGTTGCCATGTCCTTCAAAATTGACTCTGACCTATGTTTATCCTCCCTCCTTGTAAGAAGGTGGGTTACAACTGCCTTCTTCTTAGGCTAAGAAAAAGTGTTTCAGGAAAGCTTTCCATGGATTAGCAATTATTCAACCTAACAACTCAAACCACTACACCATTCTGGTTTCTTGAAGGTGGCACTGGAGGGCACTTTGTTACCAAGTGGACATTATGTGCCAGGCCAAGGATATCTGAATTCTGTAACTAGCATCCTGTAAAGAATGTGATAAGGTATGGCTGCATTCCATAACAAGGTGGTCAGATAAGGAACAACACAAACTACCTGATTGTCTACTGGGGCAAAGGCAAGCATTACTTAAAATAGGGGGAGAGGAATGTGCAGATGTCTAGATTGGAGTTTGGAAAAATTACTTTTTTTTATTCCGGGTCTCAGAATTCCCCAAACAAAATGGCTATTGCAGCAGGTTTCTAGAAGTTGGCATCTTAAAAATTAATTTCCTCAGATTCTGCTCCAGATGTTTGGAAAGATTGCACTCCCATGATGAACCTTGTTGTTGTGCACCTCCAAGTTGTTTCCAACTTAGATTCTTATCAATAGACCATTAGACCTAAAGAGACAAGTAGAATTGCATTTCATTCACAACTGGAGGACTCCATGCTACAGCATTTGTGCGGAGCCCAAAAGAGGTTTGGCCACACATCTTGGCCTAAAGCCTTCTTCTGCATGATGAAAGTTTAGGCATAAAAATGAGGCAAGCCCCACATGGAGTACAGCTTACTATGTGCAGCATCTCAACCTCCCCCCCTTTTTTTCTTCCTTTCAGCAAGATGCTCTGCCAGAGGAGATGGAAGTAATCGAAGACATTGCCACAGAGGTATTGGCTTGATGAGAGACGCAGTCTTATCTATATTTCATAAGGAATCTCCTGTTTTGTGGCTGGGGAAGGGAATTGCCACTCCCCCACCATAGTATTAAAATGTCAGAACCTAGAAAAAATATTTTTGAAAGTAATTCATGAAGTAACACTTTGTGAAACCTAAAAATGTAATTTTATTTCAGTAGCATTACAGGTTGTTGTGGCTTGTTAGGCTGTTATTTTTTTACCCTATTATATTATTGTTTTTTATTATTGGGGTCGGACTCAAAATTAATAGGGTATGATAATACACATGTGAAAAATTACACTAAAAGTGGCTTCAAAATACCCCCCTCGAAAGAATAAGAAAATATTAAACTGATGTCTAATCTACATTTTATAAGTGTTCTTGTGTGTTTTTGTTATATGTATTTTAATAGTGTTGTGCTTTATCTGTCTTGTTTTAATTATGTTCTACCCCGCCCCAAGCTGCAAGGAGAGGCAGGAAACAAATATACTACTACTACTACTACTACTACTAATAATAATAATACATTATATCCCACATCATCCTTACACAACCTCTGATGCTACTGGAAGATTTACATTTATTAGGATTTGCAAAATGTAACATAATGAATTACTTTCCAAAATATTTATTAGGTTCTGACATTTCAGCAATATATGAGAAAGCAGGTAGTAGCCATTTCCTCCACCTCAGAAACTAAAGCCCATTTTATCACGGAAATTTAGTTGTTGTAATTATTACTAGTGGTCATCAACTTATATATCCATAATATTTATTTGCTTAGGCTTTTATTAATGCTGTATTTCTCATGAAATAGTGCATTTTTTCTCAATGGTTGTTCAGGCTAGCTTGCTTGATGGGAATTGTTGTCTAGTGCAGTGCAACTCTAAGTGGTGACCCACAGCCTGATGCCACAGCAAGTTTCCAGAAAAGCAAGAAGCCAATGGGGGAAAATATGTTACCAGTCCCTGGCACAGTCTCCCAGATCAGAAAGGCTAAGAACTGCTGGCCTAGGCTAGAGAACAACACACTACAGATGGCTAACATATGCATGTATTATGCAGAGCTGGAAAAGGTTATCTTTTTGGACTGACCTATGCTGGCCAGTGGATTCTGGAAGTTGCAGTCCAAAAGAACAATTTTTCCAAGCTCTATTCCCAAGTGTGGCATCTCAGGATCAAGGCTTTAACTGAGCTCTTTCCACCTTTCTGCTCAGGAGCCCGTGGGAATCAACCCCGTTCAGGTTGAGGTTGGAGAGTTTGATGAGCCTGAAGAAGTGGAGGAGGTTGTTGCAGAAAGTAAGTGGTGTCATTCTTTATTCATTACATCTTTTATATAAATTTCTAAAAGAAAAGTCTGTGTAAGCATTATGGCTGATCTGTGCAGCCCAGCAGTGTCAGCTTCCATCAACATGTTGACAATATTTTAGTGGTCAACAGATTTTTTAAAAACAGTTTGAGAACTATTGTATTAGAGCAAGAATGGGATATGTGCAGATGTTGTTGGATTAAAACTCTCAGCATTCCTTGCTCTGGCTGTACCGGTTGGGTTTCTAAGATTTTCAGGCTAGCAACATGTGAGGGAATACCCACTCCTGCAATAAGGTCCAGTGTAGAGAGAGTTCAGGCTTATGGTAACTTGCTGAAGATAATATACTCTTGGGATGAAAAATATTCTGAGTCCATGAAGTTGTTTCGAATATCATAACTGAAAAGACCCCACAGATCTACACAAGAATTCACTGCACCCCCTGCTTTGGCCACAGATAAAGGCCATCCTATCTTATACCTCCTCAGAGCCCAATGATGGTTTAAAGTACATGTCAGAATCATCTAAAGCAGGCATGGACAAACTTTGGCCATCCAGGTATTTTGAACTTCAACTCTCACAATTCCTAACAGCCAGTAAATGTGCTGGGAATACCATGAGTTGAAGTCCAAAAACACCTGGAGGGCTGAAATTTTCCCATGCCTGATCTAAAGCATCACAGGGGGGAAATGACCTTGGAGGACATGCTTCCTGTGATTCCAGTTTTCCCCATTTAAACTGTGCACTTATTTTACAGGTATTCAGTTCTTAGAGCTTCAAAAACATCCTTTGTTGGACTGCACTTCCAGAATCCTCCTGCCAACAAGACCACTGGCTTTGTTGACTGAAGTATTCTGAGAATTCCAGTTGTCTAATCTTTTTCAAGATTAGATTTGGCACTATTGACTGAACTGAAGGGAAAAGATTTGTAGTAATTTTAACAGCAACCATGATTTACTAAGGTAGACCACTGAACTTCACATCAGGTCTTCACCCATAAACATTCCTGTTAGCATTTTCTAGTTCTGGTTAGTCAAGCAAACACTGATCTTTATGGTTCAGATCATGCCATTGAGTAAAGTGACTCCCTGCATCACCCCATATGAAACACTACCACTGATGCAGTTTTTGCTTCTAAAATGGCTTGTTCTCTCTTGCTTAGATCCCTGCCAGAACCATCACTGCAAGCATGGCAAAGTCTGTGAACTCGATGAGAACAACACCCCTATGTGTGTCTGCCAGGATCCCTCCAGCTGCCCTGCCAGCACTGCAGTGTTTGAAAAGGTGAGCAGTCTTTAGATTCACAGCCAGGAGGAGACATGAATTTGGGCCAGTATAGCAAATAGTCAAAAGTGGGGGCATTGGAAATAGTGAGTGCTTATTTATTTTGTTATGAGCATGACTCACCCAAGATCACCCAGTTGCTTTTCACAACTAAAGAGGATTTAAATCCTGGTCTTCCAGAATTCTAATCCAAGACTCAAAGCACTAAAGCAGGTTAACCTGTGGGCTTGCATAGAATCTGTTTATATTGTAACCTTTAAACTTGTGTGACTGTGGAGCAGAACAAACAAGTCTGCATCTCTATGTTTGTCCATAATGCCCTGCCTCATGCACAGAGGAAGAATTGTTTAAAACTACAGACAATGTGATTACTGTTGCCCGTTTTTGGTCTAAAATTATTTAGCCGCTTGTGCTTACTCTATTTTATCAGTTTTATACTTATTTATGCAATGCTTTTGACATGAAATAAAATATTGTAACCAAAATAGAGTGGTGTCTACAAGAGAAATGATGAAAGTACAACTGCCAAACAGCTTCTCCAATGTCTTTTTTGCAACCTCTTCAAAGTTCTCTCTCACACGTATCCAAAATATTATGGATTTTTTATTAAAAAAAGATAGATTGTTTGATTTGGCAAGATGGAATCCCACTTAGCATATTATCCCACGGAGGAAAGCAGGAAAAAGCATTTGGAAAAGTGGGGACTTGGCCAGCCATCCCATGTCTTTTTCCCATGTCTTTTTGCCATCTCTCTCTCTTTCTCTCCCCTCCCTCCCCCTTCCCTCCTCTTTCTTCAATCATGAGGTGTATCTCCATTTTCACACGCCGGCAAGATGGATTCCCACAGGCAGCTACCAGAAGTGGCCATGTGTCATAGGATACCTTCGTGGGAGTCGGTTTTTACAGCATGTGAAAATGGAGAGAAAATGAGGGGAAACTTACATGAGATAAGGTCCTTATTCAAGCTGTCTAAAGTAGATGGGAGTACAGCTTGCCAGTGGTTCTTCTATCAGTCAGGTCCATATAAAAAGGGCAGAACTGGGCAACGCCTTTGTTCCTAGGGTCTCTCCTAAGGAGTTCCACATTAAATTCAAGGCTGTTTTCAGAGCTGTATGCAGTCTCTGAAAAGACTATTCATCAGTTGAGTCCTTGAATTAATCCTCAGTTCACCTGTTGACTGAATGAAGGTGAACCAAGAGAGGATTAATCCAGGCAGTATAGCACATGAGCTAACCTGCACCTGAAGAGCCATTAGTAGACTTGTCCTGGAAGGTCAAAGGGATGCAAAGACATATGCTGCATTTAAGTGTTTTCCCCTTTCTAATGTAACCTTCATTTTTGCCTAAAGGTGTGTGGCACAGACAACAAGACCTATGACACCTCTTGCCACTTCTTTGCCACCAAATGCACTTTGGAGGGAACTAAGAAGGGACACAAGCTCCACCTGGACTACATTGGACCTTGCAAATGTAAGTTTTCATCCTTATGGTGAAGAATAATGCATATAGAAAGTAATTTTTCCCAGGTGGCTTGTCGTCTGTCATGTTTTTAAACAGGCAGTGTCCTTATACCAAGTGTGATGTGTCCAGAAAATGAACCTAGCACAGTTCTGCATACATTCATCATCAATCTTCAAATGAGCACCATTTAATGTAAAAAAAATGTGACATTTGCATATGAAAACTGCATGAGAAAAAAACTACCTTATTTGTTTGTTGTTCTGTGCCTTGTAGTAATTTCTGACTGATGGAAACCCTATTATGGGGTTTTCTGGGCCTGAGTGTGTGGGTTTCTATTGCCAAGCAGGGAATCGTACCTTGAGCTCCAAAGTATAAAGTGTAGGGTTCCTATCTTCTCTGGCTAATCTAGCTTAATATAGTCCCTAATTTTAAAGCAACAGTAACTTTCTTTAGCAAAATGTGTTAAAAGAATCCCCCTTGGAGGAGCTTCCCTCTGTAATATATCTTACATGGACATCTTGACCTGAGATTTCAACTAAATGACAAAAAAATCAGTCACGGGTACTTTTCTCTTCTGCAGTCTGGGAGGGAGTACTTTGAGACTGCCTCTTCTTAGCAAGTGTTTCCCTAGTTCTTCCTTTCCCTGGCTCCAGATATCCTGAGCTGCTCCACATGTTTGTGGAACACACAGTGGCTACAATGATTTCCTGTTTCCCAGTATTTCTCTGTGGCTGTCCTGTCTGACTAACAAGCTCCCTAAGTCTGAGTGTGGCAGGGAAAACATGCTGAATAAATCATAAACATATCCCTAGCCAAATTCCTGAGCAGGCAAGGTAAAATGAAATCAGGTCAGAAAACGGAATGCATGATCTATGGTGGCTTTATTGTGCTAGGTGCTGCCAGAATATTTTTATGGTGCCTTTATGTTTACCCTAACTTTAATGTAAGAAGCCGCTGCTGTAGCCAAAATGGTGACATACATTAATACACTTATCCTTAAGCTGTGGAACATTGGTGGCTAACATTATTAAAACCAAACTACTGAATAAGTTAACCTTAAATAATTGCCAATGTTCTACTTCAACTACTAAGTTACTAATGTCTTCTGGCTTGACCCCTTACAAGCCCATCTTAACAGCCAGTAGCTGCATCAGACAAAGAAGTTCAGTTATGTATCAGGGTGCAAAGACGATGACATACCCAGCCAGTTTCTGCAAGTGAGAGAAGTTGAGACAGTGAGAAGTAGGGTGTCTGTCCTTATTGAAGCCTTGCGCATTGGTTTCTAATTAAAGTTTTAGTTCAATGCCTCTGAAAAGCTTCCAGTTAGGGAGATCTGAATTAGGTAGATATTTTCTCTCCATAGCTGTAGCTGGGTGCACGGCTGCTTTTGATATTCATGAAATGTCAGCTTGAAAGTATTAAATTCCAGGGATCTCTCACAGGTCAAGTGAATGTCGATACTTCTGCTCTCCCTTGGAATGTTGAATTCTGCTGCCAATACATGACATTGAACCTACAAGATTTATTTTTGTAACATGCAATTTTTTTGTTAAACAAATGATTAGTATTGGTTTTTTAAAAATGTTGTGGGCCACTTTAGGTCCTGTTTAGGGAGAAAAGCAGGATATAAATAAACATTTATTACTATTTTTATGATTAAATTTAAATTAGTCAAAAATATAATAGTCTGAAGTCAAGCCTATTATCTCTTTTGATGGTACAAACGGAAGTAAAGTGCATTAAGTCAGAGCATCATTCTGAAATGATTTGTAAAAACAAACAGACAACAAACCGTAGATCCTCCACTTGTAAAATTGTCCTCTTCCCAAACATTTTTTGACCAAGGTTTTGATTGAAATGGCAAGAGAGGACATATCATGTATGTAAGCTTGATACTATTAGGGAGGCTGTTAATTGAAATTAGCAAAGCTTCAAAAGATCACCTTTCTGGGTTACAGCTCCCAGAATCTTCCAAAACCCTACTCCTGTCTCTGATATGAAAATCGATAATCTCCCCACCTCCAAACACTGCAAATAGTCTGGTTGGTTTTCATTGTGCTTAAGGAATGATGGGCCTCTTTTTGAATTTCAGTAATTCCTGCCTGCCTTGATGCTGAGCTAAACGAATTCCCTCTGCGCATGCGTGACTGGCTGAAGAATGTCCTGGTTACCCTGTATGAACGTGATGAAGACAACAATCTGCTGACTGAGAAGCAGAAACTCAGGGTAAGCAAGAGCAGCACATAATCATTTTCACAGAGCTTATACTTGGCAAAGAAGGGGATGTTTTCTAGCATCAGAATTAAAGAGGTTTACTAGTTATCTCCATCAAGGTTTCATAGCACTCAGGCTAGTCTCTAATGCAGTTTTGCAATCTCCAGATGTTTGGGACTATAACCCTCATCAATCCCAAAGCGCATTGTCAATAGCTTACAATTTTAGGGGCCTGTAGTCTTGGAGACTACCATTTTAAGGCTTGTTGGTCTGCTGTGAGCTGACCCATCCCAATAATATTTAAAATGTGTGTTGTCATATAATATCTGTTTTCAAATATGTATTGTACTGTTGCATCCAATGCAGTAGAGATACCAACATTTATTGTTAAACTTCCAACTCCCATCATTCCTTTCCCATTGGCTGTACTTAATGAGGCTAAATTGGAGCTACAGTTCAGCAACATCTGAACAGCCATTTCCCACACTTAAGCTACATTTAGCATAGGACTCAGCAGGCTCATGCAAAATATACCTGCCTGGCAATCAGCCATGTTGTGTACTCCATGACCCTAGCTGCTGAAATAAGGACAAATCCGAGTTTCTCGGAAGGGGCGACTAATAAATCCAAATATAAAAATAAAATAAATAAATCATAGACCCTTTCCATCAATAATTTGTGTGACATTCTATTTATATGTAAATGCTTCTCACCATACACAGTTTTCCCCTGGAACACAAAGGTGTGCACTCTATCTCATGTCACACTGCTTAGTGCACTGCCAATAATACACTTCTGCCAATAATACATATGCAGTTCTCACTTGGGTGCATCTGCACTGTAGAATGCATTTTGACACCACTTTAACTGCCATAGCTCAGTGATATGGAATGCTGGGATTTATAGTTTGGTGAAGCACAAGAGAAAACTAAAGACCTTATAAAAATGACAACTGCCACAATTCCATAACATTAAGCCATGGAAATTAAAGTAGTGTAGAATTGCTTGAATTCTACAGTGCAGATGCACCCTTGTGTGCCCCAGCATGAAACGGTGCAATTTTTTACTTGTAGAGGAGCAAAACTCTGACTGGAGTTCCAGACTACTTTTTAAAAATGCAACTTTTATCTTACTGAGCAGGTGAAGAAGATCCATGAGAACGAGAAGCGCCTGGAAGCTGGGGAGCACACTGTGGAATTGCTTGCCCGTGACTTTGAGAAGAACTACAACATGTACATCTTCCCTGTGCACTGGCAATTTGGCCAGCTGGACCAGCATCCAGTTGATGGGTATGTGTGTACCGATAGGCTAGTGCTGCAAGCATCTCTCTTTTGTAAGCCTATCTCAAACCCTACATAGTTTGTATTATATTCAACACATTAGCCTATTAGTTCAAAAGCAAAATGTCTGAGTACAACTATTCACCCTAAGGTATGATAATAAAACCTTCAGTCTCTCTTGGATGTAAGGGTTGGGAATAATTCAGATTGCATGGTCCCTAGTTCACCACAGACCATACAAAGATTTTGCTATTTGGAAAAGGTGGTCAGGATGGTGATAAATTGACTATGTTAAATAGGTATCTTCAGTGGACGACTTGGAAAAGTTCCTTTTTTGGACCATAAGTTCTAGAATTCCCCCACCTACACATCCGAAGACATGCTAGATGGGTGATTTGTGGTCATTTCATCTACCCAGTTCTACTTCATGTGAAATATAGTTTTGCCAATGATCAATAACTTGTCTTTCAGCAAAAAACCCAAAACTTCAGATTCCCAAGATAACAGAACTGAAAATAATTGAAGCAAACTTATTCTTATGAACCCACAAACTTTCTGCTAAAGGCTAAGGGGTTAATTGGCAGCATTAACAAGTGAGAGCTCTGAGCTCATTCTCAACACCAGATACTTAAGTGTCTGGTATGGATTGATTCAACATTCCATAAATTCAACATACAAGTGGTCATTCACTTAATTGGAGGGTGGAATGGAGTTACTGAACAGACATGGTGACACTGGTTTAAACCTATGAAGGAAGAGCATGGGTAAAAGGCCAAAGTGATGAGATGATTGCCTTCTTCTTATAGGTTCTCCATGAAAAATCAACTCTGACACACTTGTACAACATTTTACTATGATCACTGGCAAACACATATGTTGGTGCCTCAAATGTTAGAGCTGTTCTGGGTATATTTCACATGCTAGGGCGTGGGGGTGGGCTATGCTTTTGGGACTCATTATATAGTGATAGCCACAATCTGTGGTATTTCTGGGTGTTATTATGTTTGTAATCACCTTGATTTTCCTTTCAGATACCTGTCCCACACCGAGCTGTCTCCCCTGAGAGCTCCCCTCATCCCCATGGAGCACTGCACCACTCGCTTCTTTGAGGCTTGTGACCTGGACAACGATAAGTACATTGCTCTGGAGGAATGGGGCAGCTGCTTTGGCATTAAGGAGAGTAAGTGTCACACATCTATGTTAAGGTGTTTCTGGGAAGAGAAGCAATCACTGAACTTGTAATCTCCATATTCTGTTAAAACATTATTTTCCATCATATACCACCATTCTGGCATGGCTGGTGGGAATGAAAATCTAACAATTTCTGGAGAGCCACAGGTTCTTGATTCTGAAGATTCTGGATAATAATGACCAAGAACATGAAGATGTTTCAGTGTAGAACAATTCAATGCTATAATTTCCACAGAAAGTCCATGTTGTGTAGTGGTTTTCATGTGGGACTAGGGCACTAAGAGACCAATAATCGCCGAGCCACAGAAACTCACTGTGTGATCTTGAACAAATAACGCACCCCTTAGCCTTAGAGAATGGCAAAGGCAATCTGCCCTGTACAAATGTTGCTAGGAAAAGCTTGTAATAGGGTTGCATTAGTGTCATCACAAGTTAGAAAGGACTTGAAGGCACACAAGAACAATTATTTTTTCACAAAGTCTCACTGAGTTCAGTGGAATTTGTTCTTAGACAACTGTGTGTGAGATTGCAGCTAGACCCACTTTCACAAACTGACATAATTGGTGATGAGCATTGGGCTTAACAATCACGGAAACTAGCTGGCACTCCTAATAACTGTCTTATTAAATTTCAAGGAATTGAATTTACCTTACATTGGATTTCCAAGCCCTCTCAGGCTGCTAATAGTCAAATCTGTGCAACAGTAGGGTGGGATCACATATGTGATCAGGGTGGGATTCATGCATGTTCTCGCTGCCCTCGTCAGTGTAACCAATAGTGAGGGATGTTGGAAATTGCTTGTCGGGAGGACTTCACAATTGCCACCCCAGCCTTAGATTCTGTACCATAAACCAACCAGCTCAATGCAGAGTTGGTAACCCTGCTACTAGTCTTAATTTTCTCTTAGCATGCCAAAAATTACACTTAAATTCTAACCTTGTTAGTCACTATCTTAAAGATAACAGGAGATCTAATCTCCAGAAAAATCCCAAGAGGTTGACTAAACTCATGCAAAAGCTACCAAAGCTAATTCTTAATCTCTTTCTTTCTCTTTTCTTCTTTTACAGAGGACATTGACAAAGATCTGGTGATCTAAATTCAGCAGCTTCATCCACTACCCACAACTCAACATTTTCTTTCATTTCCATTTGAAGTTTTTACTTTGGTTGTTTTACTGGGGACAAGGTGCTAATATAGATCTAAATTTATATATTAACGGTGCTAAAAAAACACAGAAAGTTGTTAGTAGCCTAATCTATACCACTAGATTACTCTGCTCACTCCCTCATCTGCGTTTCTGTTGACCTTTTTGATTTGATATCAGTGCAATGAACAAAAAAAACTACTTATATTCAAAATCTATCCCTTTCCTGACCCATTCTGTTTCTAACTTTTAAAAACATATTCATGTTTTTGATATTTAACACTCAGGCTAAGGAATTCCAGAGTATTAGGTCCCTAATTTCTAGAAGGCAAGTAAAGGAAGGTGTACTATAAAGGGGTGTTGGGAGACAGGGCTTTATAAAGCCAGGTTGTATAATTGTTTTTCAAAAGTTACGGTGACTTGGATTTTATTCCCTACCAGAATGGAAAGTGAGAGCAATGGGAGATGCCTGCAAAATTCAGGATGGTGTCTATATGAATTTTATAATTCTTGAATGTTAAAATTGGGAACAGACAAATAGAAAAGTCATGAAAACAGAACATGGAAGGTGTATAGGAGGAAAAAATCATGTAACCCACCCACATCCTCTAAAATAAAAACTTAAAAATGCTATGCTTCATTGCTACTCGGTGATTGTACTGTCTGCTGCTTTGTTTACCATGCCTAAAAGTGAGATTTGGTGCTCACCAACGTTTGGTTGTGATTGCTTTTTTTTACTGGATCTTTTTTCTGTTATGATTTATTGGCAGTTCGATGCTGTTTTTTTTATAGCCATTTTCACTGTATCCCCATTTTTTAGGGCAGTGTTTTTCAAACTCTGCTCCTCCAGGTGTTTTGGGCTTCAGCTCCGAGAAATCCCAGCAAGCTTACCAGCTGTTAGGAATTGTGAGCTGAATTCCAAAACATCTGGGTAAGCACACTTTGAGAAACTCTACTTTAGGGACATAAGTTGCACAATTATAAATAAAATGTTGTGTGAGGGCTGTTTGGAGTCATGGGGAATCCTGGGGTGTGGCCCCATCAACTGCATTTTCTCCATTCTTGGACTCAAAGCACCCAATACAGATTTTTCTATGTTTTAGAATTATGCAATGGGTTTCAATGTAGGTGGGCTTCTATGAGCAACCCTACTCAACACCTATTCCCTCTCCTTTTTAATTTTATAGGAAGGGTTGATAATAAAACCAGGGTTGCACTTATCAAAATATTTGATTACTATTCTGTTTAAATGACTTGTCAAGATTCGCATGAGAAGCAAGATAAACTTTTATGTACATATGCATGTACACTATTATCCTCTGTATCTTTAGGAGATACGTTCCAAGGCCCTTGTGGATATTGGGACCATGGATAATATATTTTGACCCTATATTTGAGCCAGGCATCTTTCTGTTCCTTGAAAATTGAGCTCTTCATATTCAGTTCTTAAACTAAACACAAATGTAGCTCTGATGGAAAATGTGACAAATAGCAAACATTAGTCATAAATGTCCCAAGGCTCTGCCAACCACCAAATTCAATAGAGACTTCTTCAGCATAATATGGCACACTGTGTGCCTATCAGGTGCAACAATCATAACTTGGAAATGCTTTAGCTGAGTGACAACATTGGATTGCCCCTTCTCACATTACAGCTGAAGAGCTGGAGGGGAAGGAAGCATAACTTGTTTACATTTCCAGTTTTGCTGTTGAGGAGGAAGATGGCGTCGGCGTGTTAAGAGGTGTTTAGCTGAGCTCCGGTATCGTGACTGTTTTTCTTTATCTTATCCTTCCTCCCTTTAATATTTTTGCCTCATTTGGCCTTGAACTATCAAAACTTCAATTTATCTCAGCTCTGGCAGCTCGGGCAGCTTGTGCTACATTGTTTTTTTGGAACTTTTGCTGCTTGCTTACATTGTGTGTGTTGCTTACACCGCCTCCTGCTCCTGCTCCTGCCCTTTGTTGCCTTGACTTATCTCTGTTATTTTGTAAGCAACAACTACTAAGGAGTTTGACTACAGCTAAGCAATTAAACTCCACAAACTGAGAACAAACTGAGAGCAAAGAATCTCAACAGAGAAGAGAAAGCTCCAACCACTGAGAATATTTACAAACAAGCAGATGCACCCCGGCCTTGATAGGCTAGTTACTCTCCTCTCTCTACATGGGCTCCACACCTATCGGAGACATCTGTGACTCGCTCATGCCATTTCCAGGAAATCCCTATTCCCAAGCGGGACCCTGACTCCAGGTGGTGTTCGTACAGGAGGACGGCGTCTGTGAGGAGGAAGAGAAGGCCTACCAAAGGAGGAGCAGAGCCTCATTTTTGACATAGGACAGCTATGGTCATAACCAGAAGTCAGCTTGCCCCCTCAAAGAGGTTAAGAAAACGCCCCATAACCAACAAAACACCTTCAGCTCAATTCGGCCATTCTTGAAACCCTTAAGAAAGAAAAAACCCAAAATGACGACACATCCAAATGATTTACATGGGGACGACCCACTTAACCTGGAAGACAAGTATACTGATATTATAGAACCAGGCAAACCCCTTGATCTCAACCCCTACCTTCCTACACTACAACATAATCTAACCAACGACATGGACATGGATATGAGCCCCAAGACAAACGAAAACCTGCCTTTTCAATATGAATACCCAGAATTAAACTCAGAAAACAACTCAGAACTAAACCTAGAAAACAACAATATAAACTTAGACAAAACAAATGACTCCTCAACTAGTAAGGATAACCTTCTATCCTTTTTTGAGGAAATGCCTTCCCTGGAATATCTATTGGAAAATGAAAAAAGAACCATAGAAGAATACAATAAACGCAGGGAAACAATCGAGCAACAACTAAAGGCTCTAACTGGCTTGGAAGAAGAATCCCTTAAATCTGGAGGAAGCCCGCACTCCTCGATTAACCCCGATGAAGAACCAACAGAGCTAACAGAGAACGAGAAGCCACAATTCGCAATGCTATTTGACATGCTTAAAAAACAACATGATCTAATAAGCACCATCAACGCAAACATTGACATAATTTGCTGGACTATCAGAGAAGTGCTCCTGCAAGCTGCACCCCCCCTTAAAATTAATGAGCCTTCAGACAGAGGCCCAAGCTGTCCTGACAGAGCTCTTTCCGGTGATGGTTCTAACCGGAACCAAAACACTCCTCAACTAGACAACAAGTCTAAAAAGAAGCATAATAATAAAATTCCAAAAATAAGATCAAGAAAAGAAGAGGGAGGGCAAGAAATGTCCCCAACCGGAAGTTGGAAACACAACTAGTCAAAACCAGGAAGGCTGTAAACTTTAATTTCAAGAGAATGTTTAGCCTCCTAGACAACCTTTCAAAACCCCTACAACCTCAGGCTTAACAAGAAAGGCCATAGGATCCACCAAGAACAAAGGAAAGGGAGGCAAGCTGTTTATTAAACCTAATGAACCTATTTCATCAGCAACCCACCCTCAACCAGACAACACCAACTTAGTAAGCTCTATGGAGGGAAATCAAACATCAGAGAAGAAGGATGAGGGCAGCAATAATAACAACATGCCCCACCTAGACAAAAAGATGGATAACCATTCCTCACTTGCCTCCCAAATACACCCTAACATACCATCTTTGGTCCTTAAAAGATCACAATTGGCATTTGTAAATTTTCCTAAACCATCCTACTCCATTTCCCAATTCAGCAGAAAATGCCATCTCATCCAACAGCTTACAGCCATAGGAATATCCTTCATTAAAACAGAGGACATAGAAAATATTCAATATCTATTCTATAACTACGTGACGACCAGGGCACTCATAACCTTTAGAGATGCCAATACAGTAGCAAGGCTATACAAATTAAAGAACCGATTCTCCCAAATAAATATTGAGGTAACAAGAGTCTTTTCCCATCTGGCCCCATACCCACTAATTCCCAACAGGCCACCTCTTATAAAAGATACTTCACTACCAGCTCCTGATAGGAGCCAACAGCCGGTTGAGAACGAGAATCTGACTCATCTGGATGAACCACATGCTGATCCCGAAACCCACCAAGCCCCGTATGACACCTCAAATAATATTCTAATGGATGATATGGAGGAATCTAATCTTATTGATGCATTCAGTAAACTACCACTCTCCGACAAGTCGCTCATCATGAGTAGACTGAACTCACTCCAATCCTTCTCTGGCTATGGTGCTGACCTGAATAATCCCCCAACTTCAAATATTACTGTTAATAACCAGGACATAGGGGAAAACGGGAACCATCTCAATGGAATGGACAACACCAGAACATCTATTGACATAATCAATCTAATTTTCCCCGTATAACCAATACTTGACCCACTGCAGACTCAATCAAAGTTACGTCCTGGAATGTCGCAGGATGGTCTAACAAGATGCAGGATGAGGATTTTTTTTAAATTTCTACAATCATCTGATATTATCCTTCTACAGGAAACATGGGTATCTGAGGAAGGTGGCATAAACCTACAAGGTTACACTCCTTATTCCATCCCAGCAACAAAAATTAGGAAGTTTGGGAGACCTTCAGGTGGCCTTGCCGTGTTAATCTCAACAACACTCAATGTTGGTATATCCCAATTTTGCCCACTAAATACTTCCAACTTGCTAGTGTTAGCAGTCACTGGAATTGTCCCTGAACCATTATATATCATCTGCACTTATATCCCTCCAGCAAGATCTGGCTCCAAGAAACACGAGACCTGGGATAACCTAAACCACATTATGGAGGAATTAGAAACTCAATCTCCTAATCCATGGGTGATCATCGGAGGTGACTTTAATGCCAGAATTGGCCCTACTCCCATCAACAATACAATTTTTGGTCTAAGCATAGACGATGTACCTGAGCTTTCCTCAAGGGTAGCACTGGATAAGACAACCAATGCTGCTGGGAAGCATCTATGTGAGCTGATAATTAAAAACAACCTTCAACTCTGTAACGGACATGGCCTTGGAGATCCAGATGGATATTATACATTCACTTCCTCTAAAGGCCGAGCCAGTACCATAGACTATTTTATGGCCACCAGCCCTGTTCCAATACTCCGCGACTCATTTAAAATAATCCCTCGACCCGAAAGTGATCATAACCCCTTGCAGATGACTATCCTAACCCTTGGCTCCCTGATTAGGCCTTGCAATGCTGATGGTTCTAACTACCTAATCACCGGAGGCAAGGTGGAATGACCAGCTCCAAGATAGAATTACCAAAACCTTGGAAACTTCTGACTTTGTTAAACTAAGGGAAAATATCCTGGCCCAGCATGATAATATCATAGGATCATATGAAACCCTCTTATCCTACTTAAAACCATACCTTATAACATCCTCCAATTCTAAACTACTTAAATTCAGACCAAAGACCTGGTTTGATGAGGACTGTCACAAGGCCAAGAAAGGGCTAGAGAAGGCTCTGAAAACCTTAAAATCAACGGCCAATAAAGATAATAACCAAACACATTTATATATAGCTGGGCTAAGAAGCAATTATAAAACACTACTCAAGGAAAAGAAACATAATTATCATACAACCCAATGGAAAGAACTGGCCCACGCTGCCATGCAGAAGGACACACAAAAGTTCTGGTACATTATTGCACGAGCAACCAGAACAGCAAATCACTCCCTAGAAGCATCAATTCAAAGTAACGTATGGGAGGAATACTTTACAAATATGTACAGTTACAAAACAACTTTGCACCTCTGTCTACACTGTCCCAAATCAATGCCCTCCCAGAGTGGCCAGCGGTCACCCCGATCAGGTCAAAAAATCATGGCCAAACAATCAATAAATAAGGCACCTGGAGAAGACATGATCCCCATGGAACTGCTAAATGTAAAATCAGACTACTGGATACCTATCCTGGCCAAACTGTTCACCCATGTAAACAAAACAGGGTCCATCCCTGAGGGCTGAGATCAAGCATTATTGCCCCTATACATAAAAAGGGGGACAAAAAACCCCCCGCTAACTATAGGCCAATCACTCTCCTGAACATTACCTCTAAACTGTATGCACGTACCCTATTGGAACGCCTAGAAGATTGGTCTGAGAGCAATGACCTAATATCTGAAACCCAAGCCGGCTTCCAAAAGGGAAAATCCACCATTGATCTATGCTTTGTATTAAATTTCCTGATCCGTAAATACACCCAAAATATGAAGCAAAAACTTTATGCCTCTTTTATTGACCTAAAATCAGCCTTTGACTCAATCCCAAGAGACCTGCTCTGGACAAAATTGGAGAAGGCAGACATTGACCCTCGTCTGCTGTATCTGATTAGGGCCCTATATACCAATACCTCGACACAGGTCAAAGTTGATATGGCAGGTCATCTCACACCAAAAATAAATACCTACACTGGTGTCAAACAGGGCTGTATCCTAGCACCTTTTTTATTCAACTTCTATATCAATGATATTGTCAAGGAGTTAGAGGGCCTACAATACGCCCCCGGTCACTATTCTGGACCAGAAGCTTTCCCTGCTAATGTATGCCGACGATATATTCTCCTGTCAAGAACTCAGGTAGGGCTAAGACGGTTGTTGGCTGATTCTCAACATATTGTAAACAAAACGCTCTTACAATAAATTACAGCAAAACCCAGGTTATGGTCTTTGGTAGGCGCCCCAAAACACACTCTTGGCGCCTAGATGAACATGTAATAAAACAAGTCAAATCCTTTAAATACCTAGGAATTTTCTTTTCCGAATCAGCCACCTGGAAACAACAGATGAGTAACATCAAAACTCAAGCTTACAGATCAGCCAAAGCAACACTGAGCTTTGCTGCCAAACAAGGTGGTAATCTGGTTAATCCCGCCCTAACTGTTTTCAAAGCCAAAACCCTGGCGCAATTTCTCTACGGGCAGAAATCTGGGGCATACCTAGTGCCCTAGGTCTAGAAGTGCCTCAAAATTACTTCCTAAGGGCACTATTAGGCCTCCCTAAAGACACTCCAACTGCCATGATCCGCCTTGAAACCTCTGTCCCAACCCTAGAAAGCCAAATAGATAAAAGGATCTTGTGCTATTGGCTTAAAATCCAAGAAATGCCAACTGCTAGACTACTGAAAAAATGTCTCTTGGAACTTAACAATGGTCTACCTGTTAACAATTGGGTCCACAAGGCAGCACAACTGGCCATTAAATATGGTCTCTCGGTTAGTGAGCTGGCAAAGCTAGACCACCCCACAAGGAAGACAAAAATAAACAAGACAATATTAGAAGTCACTACACTTACAGACCTCCAGGCTGCCTGTGACTCTCTGTGTGCCCCCTATACTACAGCCTCCTTAGACAACCCACTGGCTACCCAGACTACCTTGACAGCCTGACCTTTGTCCAGCTCCGACGAGCCTTCACAGAGCTCAGACTAAATATGTTTGATTCAGCGGAAAGGGACGGGAGGCTTAAAAAAAGTCCCCAAAATTGAACGAAGATGTATTGTTGGTTGCCCCTACCCAGAGGACCTGGTACATTACTTAATGTGCTGCCCCTACACAAAGATCCTAGGGAGCGCTTTATCTTACCTTTACTGGACAACAAAATCTTTCTGAATTCTCAAGAGATACTACTCTACCTCCTTATGGATACAGATAAATATACGACCTGGCGCGTAGCCCTGTTTGCCCTTGCAGCTAAGAAGATTAGGAGGAGGCACATAGCGGAGATGGCTGTCCTATGTAAAGGAGATAATCTGGTTTAAGAAGGTTTAAATGTGACTCATGGTGTATAAGTAACTGGTAACCTTTTATTGTCTACTATGCAGGTTCCATGTGTATTGTTTTGTGTGTGCGCTCTTTTTTATTTTGGACTTGCAACGGCCTTTGGTCAAAAGCAATAAAATTTTATACAATACAATTTTATACAGTTTTGCTGTTTACAACTTTGAGCAAGGTCATCATCCACGTAGTTTCTTCTCATGCTCTCTGACCTCTGGTTTTCATGCATATGAAAAGATACTGGAAAGGAAAATAAATTCAAAAGTTATGGAAACAGCACACTGGTTATTTGGGGTCTGTAGCATTTCCCAGAACATTTACTTGGTATTCCCAGGACTTTGGTACACCATGATGACTGCAACCAGTTAGACAAAAATATAGAATTGTTAGGGTTCATTTCCATTTAGTAACACAATCTTCATTTTTTTCTCGTGTGCTGTCAGTGGTCTGAATACCTTTTCTTTCTTCGTCTTCACAAAACATTTATTCACCAAACCTGTGGGTGTTCCCGCTAGGGATCATAGACAAAGCATTTGAACATAAAGCTTGGGCTTTGGTTCCAGGAACAACTATGGATACCCAAATCTGTGGTTGCTCAAGTTTCATTATATAAGTCAAATGACACCATAATGCTAGAAATTCTGGAAGCTGAAGTCCAAAACACCCGGAGAGCCAAAGATTGGGAACCACTTGCTTAGATCACAATTGGGTTTGAGACTCACATGTGGTACTCTCCATAGACCACCCTTTTTACAAAAAAGGAGTGAATTGCCTTTCCCAGAAGTCCCTTTTATAAAGATCACAAAACTCAAGTTTTTAACATCACAAAATACCCATTTTCTGAAACAAGAAGATTTTCAGTCCCTTCTGGTTTCATTTTTTTTCACATTTCTGGCTGTTGGGGGAATAGACCAAGAGACAGAAGTGTAACCCATGAACATCTATCCCTGATTTTAGATCCACTGGCTTCAAAGGTAATGTTTTCTGCATGAGGGGTTTTATTGTAATTGCCTACAATCCTTTTTAAAAAATCATCCATTTTAAGTCTAAAGTAAAATGGCTGCTGAACTTCACAGTGTGGAGTTATTGCATGTGCAAGGGTGACACACCTCGCACCAAGAACAATACACAGACACAAGTGGTTGGATGAAAATGGCCACAACTCATTTATTGAAAACAGGAACAAAGGGTTGGCGGCCACTCATGGGTCCTGCATCAGGGTCGTACAGCCCCCACGAATGTCCAAAGGTATATGCAAGCCTGGGGTGCAAGCAATGCAATAAGAAGGGAGGGTGGGAGGAAAAAACAGAGCTGGCCCCACGTGCGGCCTGGGCAACCCCGGGCGGCCTTAAATAGGCTGCCCAGGCAGAAGTGCAGGCCAGCCGGCACAAAGAGGGGGTGAGGCGGAACCAGCCCCATCATTGGCCAGCCGGCGTTGGTGGCGGGAAACCTCCCAACACCCCAGGGGCTTCTGGGGAGGAGAAGCCCCTGCACCCCTCCGCAAGATGGTGGCGAGGGCAACCCCGCCCCACAATCCACTCGGCCGGTAAGTCGGCCAAGCACATTATGGACAATATATTTTGGTGATAGAGGCTGAAAAGACAAATGATCCTTCAGCATGGCAGTAAAACCTGTACATTGAGTTTTACACAAACATTGTAAATAAATAAGATCATTTCTATTCTACATTATTAGCTGTCCCACCTTCTACATGGAAAGACTGTGTCTGGCACTTCTAAAGTTAGGCTCTTCAGATGCGGCTGGACTACAACTGGCTGCATTCTTCACCAGTGACTGTGCTGCCTAGGGTTGTTGGGAGTCCAGTGTCAGCCAGAGTGCCTCAGGAATTGGGCAACCATTGAGCCATGCACAGAAAGATCAACAAAATTATGTTTTTTTAGGGCTTTGTCAGTGACTTGAATCAATCCGTTTTTGTGCCAACAAATCTTTTGATGAAGTGGCATGCTTGCCATACTCCGACCGAAAGCCAACTCGGCAACACAATTCTCCCTGCTGCAGTAGAGGGAACCCATCATCTTTAAACATTGTGCAAGAGAGACATTTACAGGAAAAGGAAGCAAACTTAAAGTGGAGTGATGAGCATGACATCACAGCCAATACAGGCTAGGCTATGTGCCAGTGTAATATGGTATGCCTAATAACTGGTAAAATACTGCAGCAGCAGTAACAGTACATGTAACTTTAAATGAAGTTTGCACTAGTAGAATATCATCTTAAAGACTATACAGGAGGCCCCTGTATTCATGGGGATATATTCCCAGCAGGATTGCAGTTAACTGAAATCACAAATACAACCAAATGCCATTAAATGAGCTGACTTCTAGTTCCAGCAAACTATGGAGTTGTATTGGAGGATCCAGCGATCCTATGTCCTCAAATGCTACTCTATGGTAATTTTTAGAAGAAGTATACCATAGCATTGCCTAGAGCAGGCAGGTCCAAAATCCAGCCTGGGGGCCAATTGCAGCCCCTGTTTCACTGGCCCTCTGTCTCCAGGCCTCCCTACCTCCCTTGCTTATTTCCTTCCTTCCTTCCTTGACTTCTTTTCTCTTTCTGTTCCTTCATTTCTTCCTCCTTGAGGATCAGGGCTCCAGGAAAGGTAGACTTTTCAAGAGGAGAGAGAGAGATTGTGGCGTCTTGCGTCCGTTCACCTTGATTAAATTTTGCCTTTTTCATCAGGTGGCTCCGGCCTCGGGCATCCTGCCCCAGTGGCCCCTTGTCTCTCTCACTCTTCCCCACAACTTTTTATTTTTTTCTTTGCCAAGGAAGACTCTCCAATTGCCCTGATTCCCTCAAAATTTATGAAGCAGCCACCAGAGAGGCCAAAAAAGAATACAATTCCTCACTGATAACTTCTGCCAGATCTCGACCTGCTCAAATATTTAAGATCGTTCGTAACATCACTAATCCAACCCATCCGGCCAAAGATGTGGCTAGTCAAGATATCACAGCTGAGACCTTTCAGAAATACTTCATAAATAAGATCAAATTGCTCAGTGAAGGGCTACCACCCACAGAGGACACATTAAGTGAACTAGAGGCCTCTAATGACCAATTTCCCGACCATTTTGTGCCATTTGAAGTGGAAGGCCTGGAAAAGACTCTAGCTGTAGCAAGACCAACTACATGCTCCTTCGATCCTTGCCCCTCCCGGTTGGTTAAGGAGTGTCTGGAGGGACTACCCGATCCCTTAAGGAGCTATATCAACAGCTCCTTGGAGCAAGGAATTTTTCCAGATTGCCTTAAAGAAGCAGTGGTCCATCCTCTCTTGAAAAAACCGAGGCTAGATGCCATTACACCTGGTAATTATCGCCCAGTTTCAAATCTTTCGTATTTGGGCAAAGTAATTGAACGGACAGTAGCGGGGCAGTTACAACACTTTTTAGATGAGATTGCAGGTCTGGACCCCTTCCAATCAGGTTTTTGCTCAGGTCATGGGACAGAGACTGTCTTGGTGGCTATTTTTGACAACATTAGTCGTCAGTTAGACCAAGGCAGATCAGCGCTAATGGCAGTCTTAGACCTCACAGCTACATTTGACACCATGGACCATGATTTGTTGATTCATCGTCTGGCCATGTCTGGTGTACAAGGTCCAGCCCTTAAATGGTTCAATTCGTTTCTCCGGGACTGGAGACAGAGGGTGAAGTGGGTGGGCCAAAGCTCGGAGAGCTCTCACCTCTACTGTGGAGTTCCCCAGGGTGCTGTTCTTTCACCCCTGTTGTTCAACGTCTACGTTCGTCCACTTGCTGGACTAGTGCGGAGTTTTGGTATTGAGTGCTACCAGTATGAAGATGATACACAGCTACTCTTGCATCTCGAACCTGGGACAACTGCAATTCCTGAGAACTTTAAGTTATGTAGCAGTGATGAATTGGTTGCGAGCGAGCAGATTGAACGTGAATCCGGCAAAAACTGAGATTCTTCGGCCTGGTCAGCCACCAGAATTAATCCAGTCTCTATCTGATTTCGATGGGTTCCGTTGGCCACTGTAAAAAGCCTAGGAGTCGTGTTAGATTCATCGCTGACAATGGAGGCCCAGATCTCTGCCATAAGCAAGCAGGCCTTTTTTCATCTTCGCCAGGCCAGGAAATTGGCATCCTACCTTCCGGAAGAAGCATTGGCAATGGTAATCCATGCAACAGTCACTACTAGGCTGGACTACTGCAATGCTTTATATGCCGGCCTCCCAAAGTCAACCACTAAAAAGATCCGGATGGTCCAAAATGCAGTGGCCAGGCTTCTATCAGGTTCATCTATGACACTGTTTCTCAACCTGGGGGTCAGGACCCCTGGAGGGGTCACGAGGGGGTGTCAGAGGGGTCGCTAAAGACCATCAGAAAACACAGTATTTTCTGTTGGTCATGAGGGTTCTCTGTGGGAAGTTTGGCCAAATTCTATCATTGGTGGGGTTCAGGATGCTCTGTGATTGTACGTGAACTATAAATCCCAGCAACTGCAACTCCCAAATGTCTAGGTCTGTTTTCCCCAAACTCCAGCAGTGTTCACATTTGATTATTCATGCCAAGTTTGGTCCGGATCCACAGTGCTCTCTGGATGTAGGTAAACTACAACTCCAAAACTCAAGATCAATGCCCACCAAACCCTTCCAGTATTTTCTGTTGTTCATGGGAATTCTGTGTGCCAAGTTTGGCCCAATTCTATGGTTGGCAGAGTTTGGAATGCTCTTTGATTGTAGGTGAACTATAAATCCCAGCAACTAAAACACCCAAATGACAAAATCCCACCCCACCAGTAGTCAAATTTGGGCCTATCGGGTATTTGTACCCAATTTGGTCCAGTGAATGAAAATACATCCTGCATATCAGATATTTATATTATGTTTCATAACAGTAGCAAAATGACAGTTATGAAATAGCAACAATTAATGTTATGATTGGGGGTCACCACAACATGAGGAATGGTATTAAGGGGTCGTGGCATTAGGAAGGTTGAGAACCACTAATCTATGAGGTCCCATATTACACCGATCCTGAAAAAGCTGCATTGGTTACCAATAGAACAGCGGATCTCTTACAAGATTCTGATCCTGGCATTTAGAGCTCAAGACGGCCAAGGACCTTTGTATCTTGGGGACCGCCTCATTCCATTTTTCCATCAGTGGTTACCTCGTTCCACCCAGGAAAATCTTCTATACACACCAGGCCCTAGGGAAGTATGCCTGGAAGTTACAAGGCGTAGAGCCTTTTTGACCTATGCGCCAACTCTATGGAATTCTTTGCCGCCGTATGTTAGAGAAATGTCGATGTTACGACCTTTTGCAAAAGCGCTTAAGACCTGGCTTTTTGGGTGTGCATTTAAGTAATCAGAGAAATTATCAAATAGTTACTGCTGTTTTAATGTTCTATGTTTTAATGTTTTATATTGTGAAATGCTATTTTAAACTGTATGTCGCTCCGAGCACCCGGTGGGGAGTGACTAATCAAGAAATAAAGTGAAGTGAAGGTTCTCACTGCCACTGCTGCTGCAACTAAGAACTGTGTTTCTCAGATGATGGTCCTTCAGGTGTTTAGCAATTCCGTTCCCAGAAGCACTGACCAGCTTCACCAATAGAGATTTTGTGAGCTGAAGTCCAAACCAAGTGGAAGAACAAAGTTTGAGAACCACTGCACTAAAATCTGACAACACAAACCCAACTTTTGTGAAAAATCTCTTTGACTGCCTCTGGTCACCTTGAATATTTTTTGCAAAGTGGAAATGGTGTACACATTAGTAGGCACACTGTTATGTGCCCTAGAGCAGGGGTGCTCACACTTTTTCAGCATGCGAGCTACTTATAAAACAACCAAGTCAAAATGATCTACCTACCCACTACTCAGGAGAGCCATAAAAGCAAAATATTTGGAAATTTATTTCAGTGAGAGCCATATAATATATTTTAAGACTGAATTCAACTAAATGTGAGTATATTAAGCCCGAATTTATTCATACTAATAATGATGATAATATTCATTCAGCCTTTGCTACTAATAATAATAACAATAGTAACAACAACAACAATAGGTTCCTAGAGTAGAAGGAGACCTCCAAAGGCCATCCAGTCCAACCTCCTTCTGCCATAAGGGAAAAACACAATCAAAGCATTCCTCACAGATGGCCATTCAGCCTCTGATAATAATAATAATAGCAATAACAATAGTAACAACAACAATAGGTTCCTAGAATAGGAGGAGACCTCCAAGGGCCATCCAGTCCAACCTTCTTCTGCACCTGGGTGGCGTTGGGAGCCTGCAGGGCAGGACTGAGCCTTCCTCCCACCCTGCCTGCGATCTACTAGGACACCCTACATGATCTACCAGTAGATCGCGATCTATCTAATGAGCACCCCTTTCCAGTCATGCCCCGCGTTTCAGCAGAATTCAAATGCTATGGCATCACAGATGCTTTTGCTTCCAAAAGACTACTTGAAATGTGGGGAAATTATGAAAAATTCCAGCAAACAAAAGAAAATGGAAAAGGTTTCCCTTTGAGGTCCCCTCAAGCCATTCTAAGTCCCCTTTGAGGTGAGATGAGTGGATTATAAATATAGTAAATAAATAAATTCTTACAGTAATTGTTGTCCTATTAAGTTTGAAAATGTTACTTCTACTAGGGCTGTCAGAAGTTCTAGGAACCACCATCTTCCAAAAAAGGGGGGTAATGTTTGCATGCTGTGATTCAGAGGAGAGGAGGGAAGAGAAGAGAAAAAGACAGAAAACAGAAAAGCGCAACAGCAACCTGTTTACCAGCCGCACCCTCACAGCCTAGAGCTCCCTATCTCAATCAGCAGCAGTCAAAACAAGGGCTCACATTCCATCCAATTGAGTCGTTCTCATTCTCTCCCTCCAAGTGAACAAGCCTCCACCAGACAAGCTCCTTCCCTCACTCCGCCTCCCACCCTCCCATTCCAAGAGACTTTGGCCTCTGTTCTTTTCCTTCCACTGCATTAGTTTGCCTCTCCACAAAGCATAGAGAAAGGGAGCAGCTCTGAGGTCATAGAGAAGAGTTCCCTCTGGTGGATTGTTCATTCTTGTAGTATCTGCTTACCAAATCAAAATCTATCCTAAACACAATAACTGAAATATTATTGAAGATTCACGGCCATGCTCCAAATCTTCCTAAATATAGGAGTCCAAAAACTTACCAAAATGCAAATATTTCAAACATTTTTTTGTCATTGTTGTTTATGCTTTCAAGTAATTTTCAACATATGATAATCCTAAGGCAAAATTATTGGGGTTTTCTTTTTGAGGCTGTGTGTGTGACTTGCCCAGGATCACTCAGTGGGTTTCCATAGCTAAGTTGGGAATCAAACTCTTTTCTCCAGATGATGGTCTAACACAAACCACCATGCTATGCTGGCTCCAAGATTGATATTAGACTTCAATGCTCAGGCATGAAAACCAGTCTGGAAGGCCGCATATTGCCCACCCATAAAGGAGGGAAAGCCCTTTAATAAGGATAAAACCACAATAAAAAAATTCTATTTCTGTTGTTTGTTAACCTAATATTGGTTGCATGAAACAGACCAATCTTACAGACTGCTAAGGTTCATATAAGAGTTTAGAAAAGCCTTCAGATAGCTTAGTCCTGACTCATTTAGAACTTTAAAGGTAGTTATCGGCACTTTAAAAAGCCTGAAAACAGACTGGAAAACATCCCCAATGTTTTTCAGCTTGCAGAGACTTTTGGAGTGATGTCTGGGGTGGTCACAAAGATGGATGCAGGGGTTGCCTTTTGCTTTCCCACGCCTTACTAGGTGCACTAGTTTCAGACCTAAAGATCACAAGCTTATGTATATGGTAAAGAGAGCCATCAGTCTGTGCAAAGAAACAATATAGTAACATGCAAGCAGGAATGTTATTTGGTAAAAATGTCCACAAGATGTCAGTAAAAGCTCAGACTATACATTCCCATCTATGGCACTGGCTGAAGAAAGAGATTCTAAAAGTTTCATATACTTGCCTCTGAACAAACTGCTCACAATAGTGACTAAAGATGATATTGAAAGCATTTCTATTGGTTTAGATGCCTGTAATCCCTTCTACACTACCATATAATCCAGATTATCAAATCCAATAATTCAGATTATCTGTTTTGAACTGGATTGTAAATTTACATTGCCATATAATCCAGTTCAAATAAGTTATTTCTGAATTTTATATGGCAGTGTAGGAAGGTCACTGCAAAGAATTGAGTGCTGAATAAGTTGGGCTCTGGGGTTTGATCCAACAAGGCTAAGGAAAGAGGGACATCAAACAAGGAAATAGGACTAGATCCCGTTATGCTGTCAAAACAATGTCACCAACAGCAGGTGGTCCTAGGCAATTGCAGTGGTGGATGTGGAGGAAGGATGTGTTGAGTAGAACTGTGTGCACTGAGTACATAGCACCAGTGGTATCTGGTGTGTCCAATGGTACACAGAAAATCTGCTCCAGGTTTTAGTCCAAACTTAAAAGTAAATCTCCAAGGCACTGCAGCTATTTGAGAGACAATGTTTGGAGAAGAGAGAGAAAGGTGTGTGACATGGGAACCATATTTAAATATTTGAAAGGATGTCCTACTGAAAAGAAACCAAGCTTGTTTTCTGCTGCTTTAGGAAACGGAGCATAGAACAATTGATATAAACTACAGGAAAAGAGATTCCACCAAAATATTAGAAAGAACTGATGGTAATTGATGTATGATAGTGGAATAACTCACCTCAAAATGTGGTGGAATTCATTTTTGGAGGTTTTCAAACAAAGGCTGGATGGCCATCTGTTAGGAGTGCTTTGATTCCTACATAGCAGGGAGTTCGACAGGATGTCCTGTGTGGTATATATGTTTCTATAATTCCAATGTCTTATTTAAAGTTTTTAGGGGAAAGCAAGAACAGATTCACCATCCTACCGACTTGAAAGCCACCAAGCTCTGTTATACTATAGAACATAAGTTCCATTTCTTCTTCCTTTCCTTCTCTCTTTCATACAATAGCACACACAAACACACACATGGGTACAATGAGAGGGGCATCCTGAATAGATCTGACCCTCAAAGGGAGAACAGCAGCTCTGACAGGTAAGGCTATCTATTGACTAATCCGCAGGCACTTTTGACAGCCATGCTAAGCTCCTTTGCCTTTCTTCAGAATACAAACTATCCTTTTCCGTTTGGGTAGGGCAAGCTCCAACTGTGGCTGGCTTCCCTTGTGTTTAGCCTCTGGCTGCACCTTTGACGTGTGTGGGCACAGCCCAGGAGACTATGAAGAAGGCAAGGAGCGCCAGCGTTCCCCGCTGAAAGGAAGGGCACACCTTCTGCTAAGGGGCTAAAATGGCAAGGATATCTTTCAATGGATCATTACTTTTGAGTAAACATTCACAGGGATACAGGATGTGTCAAGAAGAATACCCTTGCCTGCTACTGTCTGAACATTTAAAAAAATCTAAGGAACATAGCATGAATCATTTTATCTTGCTGAAAATCAAGGTGTAATGAATCGAGAGGAGGTAAAAGAATAAGTAGAAGAGAAGGAAAGGGAATCAATGGAACAAGTGTGTCCCAAGCAGAATCAGCCTATTGTCATCTCAGCAGCCATTTACCAACCATGAACTTTAAAAAACATTTACTCTTCTCTTTCCTTCAAAATATTACAACAAATATCTCTTTTCACTCCTTATCATATGTAAATGCAGCACAGATAGGTTTTTTGTTTCACTTTGTTTGCCAACAAGTTCCTTCTTGCTATTTTTTTTTTCTATCTTAAGCTAGCTGAAATTGTTCTTGCTCATTCTAATTTGTCAGGATTCAGTTTGCATATTTCTCTCAGTACATTCTTCTCTTTCCGCAAAGTGTCACTGCAGCTTAAACTACATAGTAAGCAATTACTGTAGACCGGACTCCCCAGTTCTAAATATTATGTCCCATTTTCAATATCTTGAATTTTCTTCATCATCTTCATCTTTATTCTTCCTCCTCCTCCCCCCACCTCCCCAGTTATGTCTTTGGAAGGCTGCCCAATTGTGTACATATGAATAGTGTGCATTATGTGTTTGTACCATTGTGTACATATGAATAGTGTGCTCTATGAAAACAGGGGCCTACCATTTAAATTTAAAAAAGAAAGAGCCATGATGAGTGGGACATTTTGAGAGTTTTAGGCCAAGGAAACAACTTTTCTGATTTATGGGAATATATGCAAAGGGAGGACAGTGAAATTGGCATAAAAGAATGAACTAAATATTTTTATTTAAGACTTGGTAACATTAAGTATTGTGATATGAGAGCCCACATGGTGTAGCAATGGATTCTGGAGACCAGGGTTAAGATCCCTGCTCAGTCATGGAATCCACTGGGTGACTTTGGACAAGTCACTCTCAGCCTTAGGAAGCCAAAGTCAAAACCCTTCTGACCAAATATTGCCAAGAAAATCTTATGATAGGATCATTTTAGGGTCACCATAGTTTAGAAACAAATTCAAGACAAACAGCAACAGCAACATTCTATTTTCTCCTTTTATCAAAGCAAACAGTGAAAATCCTTTAAAGGAATGCTCTACATCAGGGGTGCTCATTGCGTTGACCATGCCCTACTAGTCAATCTTCAGCCCTCTTTCAGGTGATCTTCGGGCCTCACCAGTGGATAGGGCGCTCCCACCATGCATGCACATGCCCTGCGCGCATGTGCGCTCCCACCGCTGGCCTCTGCTCTTGCAGTGCTTTTTCCACCCGCGGGGCATTGCAGGAAAGAGAAAGCGCGAGGCAGAGCCTTCAAAGGCGGAGCCTAGCGCTCCCTCACTCTCTGCAATGCCAAGCGGGAGGAGCCAGCAGTGGGAGCAGGGGAGAGCGAGCCGGAGCCTCCTGCGCACCGCCGCTCCTCCCACGCACCGCCGCCCCTCCCACGGGCCATTGCAGAGGGCGAGGGAGTGCGAGGTGTAGCCTTCGAGGGCTCCGCCTAGAGCTTCCTCCCCCTCTGCAATGCCCTGCGGGAGGAGCCAGCAGCAGAAACGAGGAAGCGCGAGGCGGAGCCCTCGAAGGCTCCGCCTTGCACTCCCTCGCCTTCTGCAATGCCCTGTGGGAGGGGCGGCGGTGCGCAGGAGGAGTAATGGCGCATGGGAGGAGCGGCGCACACATGGTGCGGATATGCACTGAGAAGGTAGATGTTTTTCACTTTTTAAAAAAAAAAAGTAGCTCGCATGCTCAAAAAGTGTGAGCACCCCTGCTCTACATGGTCAGCATGATACTACAAGGCAGCAATGTAACACACATGAGGAAACAGCACTATTATAATTGCAACTAAAGGGCTTGATAATAGGAAACTAAAAAGAGTTAATTTGTATAAAAGGATATGCGTTATCATTGTTTGCATGTCAGCTCACTGGAATCTCCTTAAGCTATCTTAAGAAAGAATAAAACAAGAGGGAAGAGGTTGGATTTTGCAAGGTGTAGTCTAACACACACACATACAACATACACATTCTAGACTCTGAGAATATATGTAATAGCTGAATTTATTTTGACTTGTGTGAAAATTCCTTCTCCCAAGCTTCAATTCAGAGAAAGGTGAGAGTTGGACCAAAGAGTTGGACCAAATAAATATATAAGATGCTAGCTATGGTGCTGAAGAAGAAGTCTATGGGCATCATAGAATGAAAAAGATATAAATAAAATACATACATGCTAGAGCAAATCAAGCCTGAACTCTCCCTAGAGACCAAGATGACTAAACTTGAGGCTTTTGTACTATGGGCATGTATCATGTGTTGACATGATTTATTTTAAGAGACAATAATGATTAGAGAACTTTAAAAAGAAGAATTATAGATGGATTCAATCAGAGAAGTCATGGTCTTGAGTTTGCAAGACCTGAGCAGGGCTGTTGATGACCAGGGGTCCTTGATTCACAGGATCACCATACATTGGGTTCTACTTGATGACAAATACCTAAGATAACCTTTAGTTAGGACTAAGTAGTAGTATTCAGGCTGAGATTCCTAAATGTGTCTTCATAGTCTACTGACTTACAGATCTGTACATGTAGACCAGGGGTGCTCACACTTTTTCAGCATGGGAGCTACTGATTAAAAAACCAAGTCCCAAAGATCACCTACCCAGAAATGTAAAACATATAACTATTTTCTCATTTGTTTATTTATATTTATTATTCATTTTATGTACCGCGCCTTCCAGCAGGCTCGGGGCAGTTTACATAAAATGAAGTTATAAAACATCAACATTTCAATTTAATAACAACAATATAAAACAGAGCATAAAAATACATCCGACCACCCAATTTCTCCCACACTGCCATATTACCACACATATTATCAGCCAGAAAGTAAGAAGAGAGGCTTTTGAACTGCAAGGCCATTTAATACTCAGCAAGGTAAACAAAGGGGCATGCAAAAATACATCCAACCACCCCATTTCTCCCACATTTCCATATTCCCCAACATATATTTCTCAAGGGACAAAGCAAGCAGAGAGGCTTTGGAGCTAAAAGGCCATTTTTAAACATTAAAAATAAACAAAGAGACATGCCACAGAACAATCAAACACCCACCCCAAAGTAAAAAGACCGACCTTTGAGATGCGGTAAGGAAATGACCCCAAAGCGTCCTCCTCCTCCTCCTCCGTCGTTGCTCCTATTTCCACGCCACCAGGATGCATGCCGCCTCCAAGAGCTCACGAGAAGTTCGAGAGGCAGAATGGGCGCTTCTGCGCATGTGTGCGGGGCCAGCCATGCATCGCGTCATCCAGGCCCGCCCCCTTTGGTCTCCTATGACTCTGAGTGGCTGGAGAAGGATGGAGGGAGGAGGAGGAATCCAAAAGAGGGGGCCCATTCTGCCTCTTGGACTCTGGAGCTTTTGGAGGCAGCGCGCGAGCAGTGAGCGGGGAGGAGCAATGACGGAGGACTTCTTTGCAGCATGCAGGGGCGCGTGAAGAGGACCAACAGCAAAAAAACCTGGTCAGGGGCCTGAAGATCACCAGGATGAGTCCTGAAGATCACCCTGGTGATCGCGATCACCGTTCTGAGCACCCCTGATGTAGACCATGCACATCTTTGATTGCTTGCTCAGAAATGATGCCAGCAGACATTATTATGTCCCTCCCTCCTTCCCGCATACAGTGAAAATAGCCTGAAGTTCAGAATAATCTGGATAAGGTATTGTTTTGTAGTCCCAAAAATGAATTTTAGGTGTGTCTTAGGGTTGAATTTTGAAAATTACATAACCATTAGATAATAGCTGGATATGTTTTCCAGAAGATCAACTAGAGCTGATGCTTTGCTGTTTCAAATTTCTTCTCCAAAAGCACCATTTAAAAAACTTAATAAAAAGCAATGGAGTTGCCTTGCATGGATCTGTGCATAATAGGTTATCCTGCCCTTTGATAACAAGAGCCATTTAGCCACTAGTATGTTATTTTCAGAAAACCTTTGAAAAAATTATTTGAACGTTCCCTTCAGTCTTGCAGTCCATACCACATCCCAACCTTCTCTGATGGCTTCATTTCTGGTGTCAGAAGAGGAGGCATGTGAGAGATACTTCATATGTTATTTCCTTAGACATTTAAGAAATTACTCAACTGTGTGTCTCACATAATCAACATCATGTCAGAGAAACACACTTAGGGATCTCTAAATAATAGCCTTAGTTACCACAGCATTGCTATGAAGAACCTAAACATTCTTAGAGGGTTATCCAGAGATACCAGTCTTGCAGGTATTGGGATTTTACTGTATAACCTATGAAGTTACTTTCAGTCTCCAAAATGTAAAAAAAATGTTAGGGATGAGTTTGTGACCAACAGATTCTGTGTGACATATCTATGGCTAAAACATTTCATCTGGCAATGATTTTATCACATAGACTCTGCTAACTCTAAATGGGAACTTGGCTATTCAATATTATTCCCTTTAGGAAGCATAAAACTTCTTTATATCTACTTATTATGGAAGTTTCAGGCTTTCATTTTCACATGTCTTCTAGATTCATTCCACCCCACCCCCAAAAGAAAAGAAATTCAAAATTAGATTAAATTTGCATTTCCCATCTCTCTCTCTCTCTCTCTCTCTCTCTCTCTCTCTCTCTCTCTCTCTCTCTGCCCATATGTCTGCAATCCAGCAACATACATCATGTCAAACATGCTAGTGCTATCTTTTATTTGAGCATCATCATAGTACTTTAATATGACTTTTGCTGTTGTGGTTTCATCCTATGAAATCCCGGGATCTGCAGTTTGAAGAGGTACTTGGAATTATCTCCTGTTGTTCAGGGAACCAGGGTAGATCAATCTAGAAATTAATTCTAAGTACTTTAACAAATAACAAATCTCAGGGTCCCATGCCCTCCAATGAAAATTGGGACATGTGTGGTCAAGCAGCATTAGAATGTGGTCGAAATTGTGTTAGTTTTTAATGAGGGGGAAGAGACAAGATTAGAAATGTTGCAGGGGTTTCCTTTTGCTTGAGCCAACTGGGAAGGACAAGATTCTTGCCATTTCTTTTTTCTTCCCAGTTAACTGAGTTACTACTTTTACACCTTGAACTTTCTGGCCAGAAACTTTCCAAGTTTGCAGTAATTAAAGTGAGATGAAGGGAAAGTAGGAAGAGCAGAGATGATTTGGACAGTTAAAAAATTGAGGAGATGGAGAATTAAATAGGATTACCAAATGGACAGTTGGGGACAGATAGAAAGATCCAGCCACATATCCCCCTCCCCCTCCACTATTCGAACATTAGGTGGCTGGGAACAGAAGCAGAAAAAGCAAACCAACAAAGCTTTCCTAACCTATTTTCAATCACCACATTTTGCAATTTGGGTCTGTCTCTATTCTGTGGTTCTTTAATAGACACAATCAGTTAGGGGAGACAACTTTAGGCACTGTAACAGGAAAATTATTCCAATAAGAATGAAATAGATCACTTTACCATGTGATGGAGGGAACAAATCTACAGAAAATCAAATCTCTTTGTAAGAAGGAGTAAAGTCCACATGATAGAACAACAAACCCTGGGAAACTAGGCTTATTGCTTATGGGTGTGCTCATGTGCCTTCTTCAATGGCTTCTACTTGCAGCATGTCATCTTATTACTGCTATTTTCATGAGTTATCTGAATGCAAGCTGTGTTATCTGTGTTATCTGAGTGCAAATTGGTAGGTCCTCCACAGAAATTCTATGGTCAAATTTCAGCCAAGGACCTACACGTGCCTAGTGAGAACATTGTGTTACAGGTGTGTGTAGGACAGCAGTGGAGGTGACTGTAGATACAGAAATCCACAAATAATTAAATCCACAAATGCTTTGCCCACAAATGTGTAGGGTCAACTGGACTCCCCTTTGAATTAAACACTTATCGGCTTTAGTATCTCTTGTTGTAAGCATGAATCTTATAAGTATCTGGGATTTTTCACATTTACATTTTTACATTAGTTACCCAATATAATTAAGAATGGAATAGGATGAGGATGGGTAAAATATGTTATTGGATGGCAATAACACATTTTGGATAGAATGATAAAGTTGAAGTCCAGCAACACAAAAAGGACTGTGCACATTCATCCATCTCAGGTGATCTTATCTCACTGTCAGTAATGGAGAAAGATGCCTATGGTATACGAGTTGAGCTTTACTTCATGTAAATTTGAGCTTTATTTTACTTTCTACTGGTGGCAGAAAGTGTAGCAATGAAACATAGAGGTAGATTGTTATAGGGCAGATATGGCCGAGATCTTCCATTGGGAGATTTATTGTTAAGTTCTGCTATGGCAGAGCTAGCACATGTCTCCTCTTCTATAGAACTTACCTTCACCCATTGCTTTTCTTCATAGCAATGTATTAGTGACTGATGAGAAGTGGGAAACTGCCTGGCTGTTTGAGTGTAAACAGACATACAATGGTGGCCCCAATTGAGGTCCCAGAAGATGATATCATTCATGGATACCAAGGGAATCAGTAGTTACTGAAATGGACATCCAAGTGCCACCTCTGTGTTGATGGAGGCAGGCAGGATTTTCCCCGGGTACTGGTTGTGGGGGGTCGGGAGCAGGTGAGGGTTTTGCCCTCCTTTCTGCTAGAGATCCCTGTGTACATCTAGTGGGCCACTGTGTGACACAGAATGCTGGACTAGATGGGCTGAGGCCCGATTCAGCATGGCTCTTCTTATGTTCTTATGTTCTTATGCCCTCAAGGTCATGCTACATGACCATAGAGGAGAGAATGGTCATTGCAGAAGTGAGAAGGAGATTTTTGACCCCTGCAAGAAAAAAGGGAAAATTATAGACAGGGAAAAGTTGGCATTTCATCTGTTGTGTCATTAACAGGTTGTCAGCTATATATATTCTTCACATTTACTGCTTATGTCCAAATCAATATACAGTGCTCACCCATAGAAATACATGAACTATAAGATCAGATGCAAGAAGGTTAAGCAAAATCTTGGAACTATACAGATGTGAAGAGACTCAGCTATATTTAAACAAAAATTCCCAAACCAAAGCAGGCTGAACTTGTTTTCTGATTTGTTCAGGCATTTTGTGCCTTGAAAGCAATAATTAAAATGTGTTTAACTATTCTTTGTCTTAGATGTATTACATCTCACAAATCTTTCAGCAACAAGAGGCATGAATGAGCACAGGACATTTTTAAAAAGAGAAGAGAAAGAAGCAAAAAGGATGCTATTGAAAAGCTGGCTGCAACAGATTCCCCGAAATAGTTAGACTTGTTCTGTTATAGAGCTGCTAATGCCCTGCCCCCATTCCACTCTGGCTAATCATGCTTCTCAACTTTAAACTCAGACTGATATACTGGTACATAAAATTGTTGTTAAGTGGGTGAACCCCTCCATCCCAAAAAAAACCATCACCTGTAAAAACTAAAATCTATAGTCAGACCATTTTTATCAAGAGCAAGCAAGATACCAAGAAAGTGAGAGTACTCTAGAACTCTCTGCAAGCTAGGCAGATGAGAGAGAGAAAACCAAAAAAAGTCCCCAAATTAGGTCAGATGTTATAGTCATATGTTAGACCCATACCCAACATGGAGACCAAATAAATGAAGCATATGTCGATGTGGAGGCAATGCATAATTGGACATAGAATTGATGGCTGCCCTTTGGTTGTAACTGTCTATTGCCTTTGGAAAAATACACAATTTTTTGAGTTAGCAACACAGAGCAGGTGGAGGGTCAAACTTGACAGTCTTTATATAAGCAAAGCTGGAAGTTAATTTTTAAATTATACACAAAGGCAGTGGTTCCCAACCTTCCTAATGCTGTGACCCCTTAATACAGTTTCTTATGTTGTGGTGACTCCCAACCAAAAAATTATTTTAGTTGCTACTTCATAACCGTAATTTTGCTACTGTTATGAATTATAATGAAAATATCTGATATGCAAGATGTACTTCATTCACTAGACCAAATTTGGCACAAATACTCAATATGACCATATTTGAATACTGGTAGGACTGAGGGGGATTAATTTTGTCATTTGGGAGTTGGAGTTGCTGGGATTTATAGTTCACCTACAATCAAAGAGAATTCTGAACTCTACTGATGGAATTGAATCAATCCTGGCACACAGAACTCCCATGACCAACGGGAAAACACTGGAAGGGATTGGTGGGCATTGACCTTGAGTTTTAGAGTTGTAGTTCACCTACATCCAAAGAGCAATGTGGAGTCAAACAATGATAGATCTGGACCAAACTTGGCACAAAAACCCAATATGCCCAAATGTGAGCACTGGTAGAGTTTGGGGAAAATAGATCTTGACATTTGGGAGTTGTGGTTGCTGGGATTTATAGTTCACCTACAATCAAAGAGTATTCTGAACCCCACCAATGATAGAATTGGGCCAAACTTCCTATACAGAACCTCCATGTCCAACAGAAAATACTGTTTTCTGATGATCTTTTGCAACCCCTCTGACACCCCCTCGGGTTGAGAAATGCTGCACTAAGGAAAAAGGTCAACTGAGGTCCAATGATTATTCTTACCTAGTGATTAGATGGAATCCTGGCTGTCTGGCAACAAGTGGATGTTATTCCATCTTACGGACAGCATTGCTTGGTCCTAATAAAAGTTATTGGCTAATTATGGATGGTATATTTTCCCAATGGGCCAGAAAGTATCTTGCACTGTTAGCAAAATATGGGAATCATAGCTTTCTTTTTAAGAAAATGAACAACACCATTTTTAAGATAGTGAACTTTATCAGTGCACAGAAGAAAAGTTCTCTCCAACTTTACATTTATTTCTTAGGTAAGAAAGATTGTCTTGACAGGAGGCCAGGAGGGTACATTATTGCACGTATTGGAAAAAAGTAAAACAGTTGCAAATCTGGCCAAGGACTCCAATGTTTTGTTTCTACTCCCCAACCAAAATATTTTAAAGAAAACATATTCCAAAGCACAAAGAAAATTAACCTCAATTGTATGATTTCATTGTTTTAAATAGAAGTTGAGACTAGCAGTCAGGATCAAGAGTAAGCTATGTGGATGAAAGCTGAAATCATGCTACTAATCCTTAACCTAACACACAGGTATTGACTTGGTGTGTCTAGAGTTAGGCTTGGCGTGTCTAGGTAAATCCCCCTAAGAACTCCATTTGTTCTCTGTAACACATGGTCCTTTCTCCACCCCACCTTTAAGATGGAAATGGGAGTGAGAATCAATGTAACAATTCAAAATTCAGTCACTTGCCTCACATTTGCCTCACATTTCCTCCATCTTATGTTAATAGAGTACCCACCTGAAATTCAGTAGGACCTCGATATGTATAAGAGGAAGACAAATGGGGGAATTTACCTCGTGTTAATAGGACAATTCCAGGGTATAGTAGCATAATGAAAGGGAGGAAAAGGAGGAAAAAATAACAGTCATGAATACTGTAGCTGGAATACCTACAACAGTTCAATAATTATATATATTTATTAGTTTGTTTCACAAATTTCAACAAGTATCTGGTGTATGTTGTATATTGTTTCACAATGGCCCATCCGTCTTCAGCATGGCCAAGATATTTCTACACTCAGGACAAAAGTAAGCCCAAATTCTGCCAGTGCAAATGGAATAGTATGCCTTCCAACTGTACTGATATGGGAGGCACACTTCCAGTTGCTCTTCTATCACCCTAGTTTTTCAGCTGCTTTTAAAAGGTCCTAGTTTCTCTCATCTCTTCCCACATTCCCTCTTTGTCCTCTACTTATCTCAAGTGCAGCAAATTAGTTTCAAATTGCAGAAGTAGTGTACATTTCATTGAATCAGAGAGGGTGGATAAGGGAGAAGAGGAGAGGAGGGGAGATGAAAGAAAGACTCTTGCCTTTCCCAGTAGGTTTAGGCAGAATCAAATTGCTGCAGCCTTTCTGGTCATGGAATGGAGACAGTTTTGGTTCGGTGTCATCTGTACGCAGCTTACTCATTTCCAAAAAAAATCCAAGGAAGTTCCTCGGGTCCTGGACCAGTTCCTGGCAGCTGTGATGGACTGGATGAGGGCTAAGAAACTGGAGCTTAATCCAGACAAGACAGGGGTCCTCCTGGTCAGCCAGGAGGCCAATTGGGGTATAGGGTGGCAACCTGTGCTCAATGGGGGTAACACTTTCACTGAGGACACAATTCAGCAGTTTGGGGGTCCTACTAGACCCAACGCTGACCCTGGAAGCCCAGGTGTTAAGGGTAGCCAGGAGGGCCTTCACACAATTAAAGCTTGTGCACCAACTTCACCCGTACCTCAAAAGGCCAGGTCTGGCCATGGTGGTCCATGTCATAGTTACATCTTGAATGGATTACTACAACACACTCTACGTGGTGCTGCCTATTAAGACGGCTCAGAAAGTGCAACTAATACAAAGATCTGTAGCCAGGTTGTTGACTGGAGCTAACTATAGGGAACATGCCACCCTGCTACTAAAGCAGCTCCATTGGCTGCCTATATGTTTCTGGATCAAATTCAAAGTACAGGTTATTACCTACAAAGTCCTATAGAGTTTGGGTCCCGCCTATAATATGTGAATGCATCTCTCCCTACGAATCTGTTCGAGCATGAAGATCTGCCAAAAAGTTACCTCCTCACAATCCCACCTTCATCACAAGTGGGGATGAGAGAGGGCCTTCTTGATTGTGCCCCCCCCAGCTCTGGAATACCCTCCCCAGGGAGATTAGGTAAGCTTCCACGCTTTCGACTTTTCAGAAGGAATTGAAAACACCACACTCAGGGTTTGATTTTGTATCATCTTTGTCTCATAAAGAAGCCACTGGAAATCATAATAATAATAATAATAAACTTTATTTATAAGTCGCTTCCCTCTCCCCAAAGGGGACTCGGAGCGGCTTACATGGGGCCGTGCCCAAACCACAAATCACAAAATATCAGACATCAAGAAAAACAATAAACACAATAAAAACAGTAAACACAGTAACATGAATACATCTAACAAAACACAATAACAAATGCATCTAAAACAAAAGGAAAAAAAGAAGACGAGAGGGTGGGCCGCATGTACATATAAGATGTTTAAAAACTGGGGGAGATAAATGGAGTAGGGCCAAAACGTGAAGAGTCGCAAAGGGGAAGGAAATCCAAGAAGCAGGCATTGAGGGATCTAGTCTCCAAAGGCTAGGCAGAAAAACCAAGTTTTCAATTGTCTCTTAAAGGCTTCCAGTGAAGGGGAAATCATAAGCTAGGGTGGTACATTTTGGACTTTTGTTTGCCCTAATAAAAGTGTCACTACAATACCAAGTAATATATAAAAGTCTATTTTTACTAAATATTCCAGAAACCTTGAAATATTTTAATACCACTTTTTATTGTGAGATCTCAGGGCAGCATGCAATTAAAACAGATAAATATCTTTAAACAATTCCAGATAAACACAATGAAATAATTTAAATGAGAAAAAAGCATATTAAATAAATCCCCTAATTAAAATAGAAGAAAAGGCTAGAACAATTAAAACCATATCTATATATGTGTGTGCAGAAACCCTTCCATATCCGCGACTTCTGTATCCACAGATTCCAGGTGCATCTACACTGTAGATCAACACCACTTTAACTGCAGATCAACACCATTTTAACTGGCTCAATGTTATGGAATCTTGGAATTTGTAGTTCGTTGAGGCATTGGAAAAGAAGACTAAAGACCTTGCAAAACTACCACTCTTGGGATTCCATTGCATAGAGCTATGGCAGTGAAAGTGTTGTCAAACTGCATTAATTCTACAGTGTAATTGCATCCTCAATCATGAAAGTCATGGGCTGATCTTGGGCCATTTATTATCTCCTAACCCAAAGTTGTGAGTTGCGTATGATACCTTGATCTTCTGGTTGGAAAGAGAAGGAATAAATAAACCACAGTAATTTGTGTCAGACTATAGAGGTGCTTTGCAAATGATTTTTGAAACAGCTGCATGTAGTGTGGTATAGTGGTCCGAAAGCTGGAACAAGACTACGATGTGACATGTTTGCTATCTAATCCCTATTGTGTACTAAAAGCATTGAATTATTAACCTCAGAAAGTCCTTGAGAAGCAAAAATTACTGAGGAAGAGAGCCATGTAATTCATACATCATTAATACAGATTGATCTTTCTGGTGTAGGTTTTAAATTTTCAATTTTAACAAAAGGCCCAGAATTACTTGTACAACAGTCACATAGTCATCTCACACTAATTTATGCATTGTCATTATCTCATGCAGCTGAATCATAGAATCCTAGTGTTGAAAGAGCCCCTCAAAGGCCATCCAATCCAACCCCATTCTCTCATGAAGGTACACATAATTAAAGCACTCCCAACAGATGGCCATCCAACTTCTGCTTAAAAACCTCTAGAGAAGGAGAGTCCTTCTCTGAGGTGGCATATTCCACTGTGGAATAGCTCAAACCAGCTCAAATTAGGTTCTTCCTAATATTTAGGCGGAATCTCCTTTTCTGCAGTTTTAATCCATTGCTTTGTGTTCAAGTTTGTAGAGCAGAGAAAATAAGGTTGCCTTCTCCTCAAATATTAAAATATGGTTATAATGTCCTCACTTATCATCTTCTTCTCCAAGCTAAACACACCCAGCTCCATCAGCTCCTCCTCCTAGGGCTTGGCTTCCAGAACTTTGACCATTCTGGACACGTTCCAACTTGTCAGTATCCTTCTTGAGGTATCCTTCTTGTATTGGCTCAGTCTTAGCTGGACATTTAATTATCATTTTATTGTTAGGTTTTCCCCCAATAAGTCTGCCATAAACTTCATTCTGTTTCTGACTTGTTACAATAGCCAAGTAACTTGGATAATTGTGGGTTCTTCCCCTGTCACTGAAACTAGTTATATTCACTTTGTGCAATTAAAAATGCATTTACTTATAATCCCTTGATAAAACATACCCCATTAATGTGTTGTTTTCTAGTTGGAAAAGAAAATCCTTGGAATTGCTGACTTTCTCAAAAGAAAACCACATAATTTCCTATCCATCCAAACAGAGCTGTAATTTTACTGGAGAAGGAATACTATGTAGTTTCTAACTTATGTGTTAATTCATTTAGATCACTGATTAAGTTAATGGGGGTTAGATTGCAGGTATTTTAAACTATATTTTAGTTCATGGGGAAATGAGTAAGGCCACTTGGTCATGTCCTACTTGATATCATTAGAATATAAAAACACTTTTAGTTTTCTTGTTTTCTGCTGCCCTTGAGACTAGGACACAAAGCAATGGCTTCAACCTACAGGAAAGGAGATTCTACCTAAACATTAGGAAGAACTTCCTAACTGTGAGAGCTGTTCAGCAGTGGAACTCTCTGCCTTGGAGTGTAGTGGAGGCTCCTTCTTTGGAGGCTTTTAAACAGAGGCTGGAAGGCCATTTGTCGGGGGTGCTTTGAATGTGATTTTCCTGCTTCTTGACAGGGGATTGGACTGGATGGCCCAGAAGTCTCTTCCAACTCTATAATTCTAAATTGAACTTAATTTGGGTTCTCACTCCTCCACCCATAGTCTCCTTTGTCCTAAACTTCCTTCAATTGCTGCAAATTGAGTGCAAAAATAACTGGGGGTGGGGTAGGTGTCTTGCTTTTCCTAGTAGGCTCAGGCAAAGGCAAATTGCTGCGTCCCTTCTAGCTGATTTGTTTTTCCTTATACATAGCTTTGCCAGTTTGATGACACTCTGGTGTTGCTAAAGCACAAGTGTCTGGTATGCACCTATGAAATATTGGAGGATATGAAACACTTACAAACAGTTATTGAATGACTGCATAATCCTATCTTGATGGTGCTGTGAGGAATAATGGGTCAAGATCTGATTTATAAATTCTAGGTTCAGTTAAAAAATACCAGTAAGTAAAATATCTAAGAAACACATAATTAAGATACAGCACACTTCAGACTAAGAACAGACAGAGAATAAATTTAAAACCTCATCAGATGGGCTACCAAAATCACCACACATTGTGTCAAATCTGGCAGTGCCCATGGGGAAGCGGCCGTTGGGAACCCATAGCCCCATGCCCTGCATCACCAGATTCACCCAAGTCCCCATCCCACAGGGGAAGCATCAGCCACCTGGCTTCCCCTCATTGACTTTTAGTCAACATGGGAAGTCTCCTATGTTGCCACCGCAACATCATGTGTTGGTTCGCCAATACTTTTATGACAGAGCTCCACTGGAAGTTGCTCTACATCATGGGATGGGATATGATGGGCTCCACTGAAAAAGTATAGGAAAAAGGACCTCATGTGATGAGGTTGTTAATTCCAAACTAAAGTTATCAGCTTTGGTTGCTCAGTTCTTTTCATTACTCATGTATACTTCATTTGCATAACAGCCACTCTGTTGTTGCACAATGGAAACCATAATAATTCAGGATGAGAATTCCTAACTGGCGGATGTTAGACGACGTGTATGAAATTGTTCCTCTACCTGCTTATTGACAAAATCTTATCACTATTCAGCTGCATCAAAATTCTGTTCCTTGAACAAAAATGTGTTCCCAAAAAACTCACCTGAGTTTCATAGGGAGGGGTGGTACCTTTCTTTCTGGATATGATCATTGAAATGCAGCATTTTAATCAGACAGAGATGATGTGTGTATTGTGCAGCATTCCTCAGTTCTCAAAGTACAAGTGTTCTTGGGGAAGACTTCATTAACAGAAAGTTTGCTACCAGAGCAAAACCATTCAAGGCTTACCAGAACTGTTGGCTTCATTTCACATATGCAAGCCTAAGAGACACAAAAGTCCCAAGAGACATGCTTAATTTGTTTATATGTACTATGTACTATTATACAGGCTTCATGGATTTGATTTTTCCTCCCAACTCAGATTAGCACTCTATAACAATTTTCTATATTGGGGCCATTCCAAAGGCCTACAGATGAATAGATGTTGTGAATATAAGACATATGATCACAAAATAGCCCATAATAAGTGTATTCATATTCAGTTATTTCCTAGAATCAGATTCCTTATGATAATTATATTATTTACTTGCCACTTTACCTAGACTGGGCTAGATGAACAAATAACAGACTCATTTTAAAATAAAGGATACCAGTCATCCTGAATTTTTTTTTCTACAGTGAAGATCCAGTTCTACTAATGCACCATTTGGCCATTAAAAGAGACTTTTTTGGGGGGAAATTATTGTCCAGATGAACTCTAACTAGCGGAGGGCTCCCTCCTTCTCTTCCTTCAGCACCAAGGCTGAATTTGGATGGCGTCCTCAGAAGGGTTTGTGGATTGCAATGCATATATTGGGATCTCCAAAAAAGTCCCCAAGTTCACATGCATAAAAGGAAAAAAATAATTTAACAGACACATCCACCATCGCTGTTCCCTTATGGGCATGCCCAGATTTGTTTCTGCAAGATGAAACTGTCCATTTGTTCCACATTTTAAAAAAAAGGTGAAACTGGGGTCTAAACAAGATGTTTGGAAGATAAGGCTTTAGGGCAAGGAGAGGGGGAAAGAAGGGAAGCCAGCCAAGCCTACATGCTGGGTGGCATAATCCATGCTAGATAATAGTTATTGGATAAATTCCCAAGGCTTATAAATCAAGATGTGGGGCATGCCTCTTAGCCTCCTGAACCCCTTCTGTATTTTGACACGGATATGCTCTTGCAAACAGATGTCCCTTAGATAAAGCAGGGAACAAGTCAGAGGAACAAAGGCCCTTTGCTAATATGATGGTACACCTCTCTCTCCTTTAGGATAGACTCCACCTCCTTCATGCTTTCCAGTCTCTTCTTGCTTCTCCAAGCGAGTCCTGGTTTGTTTTGAGGTTTCTGCTGCCTGTCTTCTATGCGAGTGTTAACTCTGTATGTGGTAAGGGCAGAGAACTGTAGTGACATGCCCAAGCTCTTCTTCCCTGTCTGCAAAAAGTACTAACAGTACTACCATTTCAAACTGAGGGAGACTTTTAGTTCCTTATCTCAATACTTCAAGTGAGACTCCAGCAATAGAGGGGAAGCATCAGAAAAAGGAAATTGATGGTGGCAAATGTGACACTAAGGCTGTTATTTGGGCGGTTTTGTACATTTCCTTCGAAAATGGAAATCCCATTCAAACATTAGCAAGTTCTTTACTGCCTGGGAGGATGGGGGGGGGACTTCTTCTTTGGAGGTCTTTAAAGAGAGACTAGATGACCATTTCTCTTCTAGCAGGAGTTATATTAGAAGATCCTTTTATTTATTTATTATTTACTTCATTTCTATTCCGCCCTTCTCACCCCGCAGGGGACTCAGGGCGGATTACAATGTACACATTACATTTAGATACACAAATACACAAGACAGACAGAGGCAATTTAACATCTGGCCACCAGGGGGAGCTATCTCACTCCTTCATTCCTCAGCATGTTTCCTGGAGATCTTTTTATGGCCTTGTAAATCAGTTAAATTAAGCCTCCCCATTAAGTGGTACCTTAATTTCCTACTTGACAGATGCAACTGTCTTTTGGGTTGCAAAGGTCGACAACAGGCTACACAATAGATCAAGAGCCCACCTCGACCCGGGCAGGCCTCGAACTCATGACCTTCTGGTCAGTAGAGATCTTATGCAGCTGACACCCAGCCAACTGCGCCACAGCTGCCACAGCCAGCTGCGCCACAGCTGCGCTGTGCTACTATCCTTGCAACTATGTACAATAGCAAGATTCTATGAGTGGATCACAGTGTTCACAAAGCTTGTAAAATTTACTCTTTCAGCCAATGGGCACGCAGGGCCAGCAGGTTCTGGGAGTTAAAGCTCAAGGAAATTAATCTGACAAGCTCATGTGCTCACATTTGCACCATGCAGTATTTCAGAGTACCATACATATGAACACCAGCATACAGGAGTTCTATGGTGACCAGCTGAGATTTATCCCTCAATAGAAAGAACACAATGTAAGATATCTATGACGCCCCCTAGGGTCTGTGTACATCTGTATTTGTATTTTACCTGCATGGGCCTTTGTTCTATGGCCTCTTTGTTCTGCCATGCAGGCACTCAGGGGCAGAGTTGTGTCTTGGCTCCAAACCTGGTGTCCCCGCCCTCAACTCTATCTTTTTCCGGAGTTTACTTGAGGGGCTGGACGTCCCCTCCACCTCCATTCCAGAGGTATCACGGACAAGCAAGGTTGGAATCTAGCTTGCTGGAAAAAAGCAATCTTATTTCACCTATTAAGCCTTCCTTCGCTCTCAACCAAGCTGCAGTGCATAGGAGGACCCTTCCTCACCAGAGACTGTGGATTTTGGGGCTTTTACAAAACTTAGTGCGTCTACAAAGGCCATAGAGCAACAGAAGAACCTGGTATCAAGAGAGATATCATCACTCTGCAAAGTTAAGAGGCAAGTGATTGTTATACCTTTTTCAAGGACTTCCTTTTGTAACTAACCTCAAGCATTTTGGTCCACCAGCATTTTTTACTGGTTGTATTCAATAAATCTTGTTTGAGTTCACCCTCTTCTGAGTCCTGAACTCATTCCTAAAGCTATATCCTGGGTCTCCCTGCATGTGGGAAGGCTGTACCTCTATTCTCAGGGCCAGAGCTTGCAATGTCCAATTCTTAAAGCCTTTTCTAGGCCCTGGGGACAGAAGAATATCAAATGCTAAGATATGCCCAGACAAGAACCTTTGATAGATAGAAAAAGATCCAATTGAGAAGGGCAAGTAAGGTTGCCAGATTACAACGCTTTCATAGGACCTGTAAAAAGTTACCTAAAATCACCCGTTATCAGGCATGTAGCCGGGGGGCTAAGGGGGCTTCAGCGAAATTCTCAGGGTGGTCCGCGAAAAGGCCTTACTGGTACATTATTTAAACTGTTATGCTTATTCATATCATGATCTGATCACCATGCTCATTATATCCCACATTAATGGGGTTATTGGGATAACAATACAAAAGGTTTGCTAGGGTAGACCCTCTTCCACCCAGTCTCAGCCCCCGAACCAAACTCAGCCCCCCCCCCCCGAATCAAAATCCTGGCTACGGCCCTGCCCGTTATGATAACCATATTCCTGGTACCATGTACACTTCCACACTACAAATTAAAGCATTATGATTCCACTTTAACTGCCATGTCTGCATGCTATGGAATATTGTAGTTATCAGTGTAGTCAAAGGCACTAGAGGAATTACAAGGCTGAGAGTGTTAAACACCTCTTCTTGAACTGCAAATCTCAGAATTCTAGAGAAAGGAACTATGGTGGAAAAGTGGAATCAAGTGGTATAACTGTGTTGTGTTAACAGACCCCTTGTTATTCATTTTTGAACTATACTGATGGCATGAAAGCTAGGTGGGAGGACGGGAAGCAATCTCTCAATCAGTTCACAAAACCTTGCCTTCCTAATTGCAGGCAATGGATGAAGACTGTCTTAAAGTGGTAAAAGTGCAGCCTACACCATCCCAACGGAGTCCCCTCTTGATGTGAAGGACTACAACTCCAATTTGGAAAGGCTGCACTACTACTTTCCCTACTATGCTATTATTATGGCATGGCATAACATGGTGCACCTGCTCTTTCAGGGAAAATACAACCCTATCTAGAAGTATTCGGAGACATATATCTATTAGTCTGGATCAGTATGCAGAGGGATCTTGTAGCGCTTTGAGACTAAAGTGACTATTCTTAGACATGTTTGTACAAGGCCTTTATCTCCTGAAATACTGTATCCATTTATTGGTACCTTCCTTCCCTTCACTTGAATCTAGACAATGATTTGACAACAGAACCATCTAGATTTTTTAAATAAAAAGTGTTGTAAACAAAGAATGGCAATCCCAAATATACAAGTTATCTTTGAACAAGCTGGTATGGCTAAAACTTGACAAAGTTACTTTTCTTAGTTCTGAGCACAGCTTTATCCAAAAGCCAACATACTGCGGGCTATGTGCTCTATGAAACACATATACAAGATATTCCTAATAAGGATAACTTCACAATTGGGAACTTAGGACCCCATCACATGAAGGTCCTTGATGTGTGTGTGTGTGTGGGGGGGGGGCAGCGGAGCAAATAGTGGGGAACTGGGGCAAATCCGTTGCCTAGTGCCCCCCATCACCCGCTTGCCCATCACATGCCAGAAAGTGTGCTCCCATGCTGTCCCCATGATTTTTAATCTGAACATGGGTAATCTCCCATGTTCAGAATTCCCCATCATAGAACATTTCATTGACATAGCCATCATGGAGCCTTGCTGGAAGTAGCTGTCCTGTGATGAGATCCAGCGGGCTGCATCAGCAAAGTGTTCTACGAAGGGAAATTTTCCAAATGTTATGAAGTCTTAAGTTTCCAAGGGCTTTTTCAAAGAAATAACACATAGATAAAATGAATAAAAAGAAATACTTCTTTCACAGACTTCCATGCCTCCCCTATCACAAATGGGCCTTTCCAACTCAGAACAACTTCTCATTATATATCTGATTAATTTCCTTCATTTTCCCCCAATTTCCCCTCATAATTGTATTGTACAGGAAGAGTCACACCACTCCTGCATGATTCATTGCCTAATGGGCACAAATGCTTTCCTAAATAAATATCATCCGGCAAGGGGACCTATCAGAAGCTTATGATCTGAGGTGATTCATGAAAGAAAAGCTTCTGCATGTAGCAACGTGGTTGGAAAGGCGATTACAACAGCCAGTCCTTCATGCTGCAACCTAAAGAATGTGCATTTGATGGGGAGAGTATAAGGATAATGAGAAAGGAACTGCACTGGGCAGAGAGATAAAAACCAGCATGAAACAAGCTTATTAAAACAAGAGTTCGGTTGGATCTACACTGCCCTATATCCCAGAATCTGATCCCAGATTATCTGATTTGAACTGGATTATATGAGTCTCCACTGCCATATAATCTGAGATAAGAAAATAATCTGGGATCTGATCCTGGGATTTAGGGCAGTGTAGATGGGGTCTTAAATACTTGAAGGACTGTCATATTGAGGAGAACACAAGCTTGTTTTCTTCTGCTCTAGAGACTAGGTGTATACCTACACTATAGAATTAATTAAATTTAACATCACTTTAACTGCCATGATTCAATCCTATAGAATCATGGGATTTATAGTTTTATGAGGCTCTTTGGGAGACAAGGTCAATATAGATCTTGCAAACTCTATTTCTCATGATTCCATTGCACTGAGCCATGGCAATTAAACTGTTATGAAACTGTATTAATTCAACAGTGTCGATGCACCATAGGACATGGACTCAAACAGAAAAAGAGACTCTACCTAAACATTGCAAATAACTTTTTCCTTTCCTTCTTCATCATAGAATTTATTTTGAGTATTTTTTATGACTGTACATGCAAGACATTCTGATATTACTACATTTTCGACTATACTCTTTTTCTGGTGATCTACAGAGATATTGAGAAATAACCCCCATATCTGCACAAGGAGATTTAATATCAATTTTCTATAATGGTGGACCTATATCCACAGCCATACAAAGGGATTTCCCAGGTTTACAGTAGAAAATGGCAAGTTACAATTGTTTTGTAGGTTCCAGATCTACTTTCAAGACAGCAAAACAACACCGCATGCAGGTTGTTTGGGCTTAAAGTCCATTGTACAAGTGAGCCCTTCAGCTTCACATGATCTGGAACTGTGATTTCCAGTGATCACAGATTGTTGTTCCCTGTATTAATAAATAATCACAACATCAACATGGATATGCTAAAGTATATGTGTACATGTCACCACCTTTTAATAACATTGAGCAGTGATTGCCAACATTTTTTTCATATCCATGGTGGAACCCAGAACTGAACATTTGCAGATATGGAGGGCCTACTGTACTAAGTTATGTACCAGTCAATAGATTATAGAAGTTGGAAAAGAGAAAATAGACTTCTAGCCGCTGGTGCCTCCTCTTCTTTAATGATGCTATGCCTTGTGTATCTAATCCTATAATCCAATAACACTAGCAGAAAACACGTTAATTTAAGCTTCCCCCTAATTTTGGTATGTGCTGCTCTGTGCACCATTCCATTACAGCCACGAACAACATAGGACTGCAGTTCTGTATCCATTTGCCTGGGAGCAAGCCTCATTAAACTCAAGAAGATTTATTTCTAAGTAGATATGCATAGGGTCAAAACACATCTTTTATTCACATTCTTAATTAATGGAGGTTTCATAAATACTAAAGAACACTTGGCATTTGAAAAAAAATGAAATTAAAAATCAAAATAAGCAACCAAAGAATATGTAACCAAAACTAAGAAATTTTCATGACCATTTGCTTGAACTGGAGAAATCCATCAGAATGGAAAGTAATTTTATAGAGTCTGTTGACCCAACTTTGAATTCTGAAATACCATTATACTGTATATTTGACACTTTCAATACTAGACACAATGGGAATATTGGTATGTCTTACTTAATGAAGTAGATATGTTCCCGGGTTTTACTTTTTAACATAAACTCCGATACCAAAAGGTGAAATAACATGAAATAAATAGGAATAGTTTCTGATGCCACAAAAAATTTGCATAAGTAAACAAAAACATTTTGAATCTTCAAAAGACTACTTGAAAGCTTCTTCCAAATGCATTCTGAGATTATGGCTATAGTAGAGTCTCGCTTATCCAATATAAATGGGCCGGCAGAACGTCAGATAAGCAAAAATGTTAGATAATAAGGAGGGATTAAGGAAAAGCCTATTATACGTCAAATTATGTTATCATTTTACAAATTAAGCACTGAAACATCATGTGAGTATCCTCAGGGAGATAGAGCAGAATACAAATAAAATATTATTATTATTATCATTGTTATGTTTTCCAACAAATCGAAAAAGCAGTTCAATACACAATAACATTATGTAGTAATTACTGTACTTACGAATTTAGCACCAAAACATTGCAATGTATTGAAACAGCTGTGGATCTGGGTGGGAGACAGACTGTGTTGGATTATACAGAATGTTGGTGTAGGGGAAGGACTCCCAATGGGTCTGGTGATGTGGAAACAACTGAGCACGCGCTTCTTCAATGCATGTTCTACAGAGATCTTAGATCCAATCTCATTGGACCATGGCTTTTAAAGTACCCGGGGCAAGGTGAAAGATGTTATTCCACCCTGCTGCTTTCGGACTCTAACACTTCAATGACTTACAGTGTTGCTAAGTTCTGTGCTGCTGCCCTTAATATCAGACGGGTGATGATTGACGTCGTAAGGCAACAATATCCTGTCTTTTAAAATATATTTTTATACTGATTTCTAGTCTGATTTTAAATAACTGTTTACTGGGGAGTTGTCCTTCTCCTCTTAGGGCGCTTGTTCCCGCTTTGTGCTGGTCTGTGACCGTAATAAAGTTTTGGTTTGGTACAGAATGTTGGATGAGCGAAGGTTGGATAAGCGAGACTTTACTGTATATTTATTTCAATATGTTCTAGTTTTCTTATGAATTCCATTTTGTTAGCTACACTTAGTGATCTAAGATCTTTCAACATACCTGGTAAACCACTTTCCCCTTTTCTTTCTGTTTTGCTCTTCAAACGTTTTCAGCAAGCGAATCTGGAGACAATCATCTATCTTGTCTGTTGTACATAAGCTCACACAGTTACAGTAGGACTTTTTCCTCACATTTCCAACATTTACTAGAGCTGTCTTTATAGGTTTTAGAAAGCCTCTCTGATGTCAGATGTCATCTATACATCATTGTATAAAAAAATTTCTTTCAAATCATTATTCAGGGTACATTTCAAATTCTTTGTCCAAATTTTTGTGCTTCCCTCTGAGAAGGTGGCAGAATGAGACTGGGGTGAGGTGAGAAGCGGCTTCAGCACAGAGGTAAAATGAACACATCTGAAGCTCAGTTGGAGCTGCCCCAGTCATTCTCCTTCAGTCATCAGCCTCTGTAGAAAATGAGAACTGTAAATGTTGTACAGGACTTTGGCAATGAAAGCAACATTGGTTACTCCTTGTGAAAGAAAGCCTTGCCAGTTCTGAAACTCAACCTGAATTCCTTTAATACTTGGGAATGGATTCCAATGGTGGCAGTGTTCTAGAAGCATTTTATCTTGGTAAAGCAAGTGGAGTATATATACCTGTGGAATGTACAGGGTGGGAGAAAGAAGCAATGTGTATTAACCAAGTATAAAGGGTGCAATTGGTAAGCCTGATTTGCAAGTGTTTGAGTGAGATCCACTATTAGCATGTTAGTAACTGAGAAGAAAATTACTAAGCACATAGAAGAACAGGCATTGCTGAAGGAAAATCAACATGGTTTCTGCAAAGGCAAATCATGTCTTACTAACTTGTTAGAATTCTTTGAGGGTGTAAATAAACACATAGATAAAGGGGACCCAGTCGATATTGTTTACCTTGACTTTCAAAAGGCTTTTGACAAAGTCCCTCACCAAAGGCTCCTAAATAAGCTCTTCAGCCATGGAATCAGAGGACAGGTCTTGTCCTGGATTGGAACCTGGCTAAACTGTAGGAAACAAAGGGTGGTAATAAACGGACATTTCTCTGGGTGGAAAGAGGTGAGAAGTGGCGTACCCCAAGGTTCAGTTTTGGGTCCGTTACTTTTTAATTTATTCATTAATGACCTGGATGTAGGAGTAAATTCTGAGGTAGCAAAGTTTGCAGACGACACTAAATTGTTCAGGGTAGTTAAAAATGAAACTGATTGTAAAGAGCTCCAGAAAGATCTCTCGAAATTGAGTGAATGGGCAACAAAGTGGCAAATGCATTTTAACCTAAACAAGTGTAAAGTCATGCACATCGGGGCAAAGAACCCCAACTACACCTACCAATTGATGGGGTCAAAGCTTTCCGAGACAAACCAGGAAAGGGATCTTGGGGTTTTGGTGGACAGCTCAATGAAGATGTCAACCCAGTGTGCAGCAGCAGTAAAAAAAGCAAATTCTATGCTTGGCATGATCAGGAAGGGAATCGAAAATAGGTCGTCAAATGTTGTATTACCTCTCTACAAATCTATGGTGAGGCCACATCTGGAGTACTGTGTACAATTCTGGTCACCGCACCTCAAGAAGGATATAACGGAACTGGAAAAGGTACAGAAAAGGGCAACAAGAATGATCCAAGGGATGGAGCAGCTCCCTTACGAAATCAGGTTGCAATGCCTTGGTCTTTTCAGCCTTGAAAGACGGCGTTTAAGAGGTGACTTGATCGAAGTGTACAAAATCATGCATGGGATAGAAAGGGTGAATAGAGAAAAAATATTTTCTCTGTCACACAACACTAGGACTAGAGGGCACTCCCTAAAGCTCCAAGGTAGGAAAGTTAGGACTAATAAAGGGAAATATTTCTTCACCCAGAGGGTCATTGGGTTATGGAACTCACTTCCAGAGGAGGTTGTGACAGCGGTCAGCCTGGACAGCTTCAAGGCAGGATTAGACAGATTCATGGATACCAAGGGAATCAGTAGCTACTGAAATGGACATCCAAGTGCCACCTCTGTGTTGATGGAGGCAGGCAGGATTTCCCCGGGTACTGGTTGTGGGGGGTCAGGAGCAGGTGAGGGTTTTGCCCTCCTTTCTGCTAGAGATCCCTGTGTACAACTAGTGGGCCACTGTGTGACACAGAATGCTGGACTAGATGGGCTGAGGCCCGATTCAGCATGGCTCTTCTTATGTTCTTATGTTCTTAAGATTGTGTAGTCCATAGTGAGGGCATCTGCCTGGAAGTAAGTGGGTCTTTGTTCATATGGACTGTTTGTTCCCTTGGAGCATTCATTGCCTAAGGCAGTGTTTCTCAACCAGTGTGCCGTGAGCAATCATCAGGTGTGCCGTGGGAAATTGGAACCTCCAGGAGGGGAGGGGGTGGGAGAGTCTAGTGTGTTGAAGTATAAAGATCCTAAGAAACCTACCTTGATAAAGGCACTCCATGTGTGTTCATAGTTGGGCATATTGAGTATTCATGGCAAGTGTGATCCAGATCCATCATTATTTGAGTCCACAGTGCTCCCTGGATGTAGGCGAACTACAACTTCCAAACTCAAGATCAATTCCCAAGCAAACCCTTTCAGTACTTTCTGTTGGTAATGAGAGTTCAATATGCCAAGTTTGGGTCAATTCCATTGTTGCAAGAGTTCAGGATGCTCTTTGATTGTGTGTTAACTATAAATCCCAGAAACTGTATTTATTTATTTATTTCCAGCATTTTACCCCGCTCTTCTCAACCCCCGAGGGGGGACTCAGAGTGGCTTACAAAAAGGCACAATTTGATGCCCACACAGTAAAACACAATATAAAACCCCAGAAACATTCAACATTAAAATACATTAAAATACAATTAAAATACTCCATCTGTGTTCACATTTGGGCATATTGAGTATTAGGCTTTGCTAACAGTCTTGATTAATTCCAAGTGAAGTCTTAAACAATCTCTTAAAAAGAAATAGTTTTCAGATGTCACAGGGTATTGCTAACTCATTTGCATGCTCCCTTCATCTTAAAACATTTTTTAAAACATTTTAGCCATTTGAGGGTCTAGGCTTTGCTAACACAAAGACATTTTGTGCTGCATGAGAGAGGGAGGGAAATCATTTTGGAAAGTTATATGAAGAACTTTGTTGAAATAGGAAACTCACAATTAAAGCATGTGCTGTGTTACTTAAGAATGGAATTACTTGGCATATTTAAATAACACATTCCAATGGATGGTGGACAAAGAAGAAAAGAAATAAGCAGGCAAAGCATGTTAATTCCACAAAGTGTTGGAATGTAGAATATGACTTTGGTCCTGTGCAGACCCATTCACCAGGACTTCCTTTTGGAACTGATCTACTGCACACTGGCAGAGGATGGTAAAGCCAGTCTGGAATGAAACTACTTAGGAATGATACAGCCAATACATAAGGAAGTGAACTAGTGTGGGACAAAACGGATCAATGACAGAGCACATGTTCTGTCTAATTAGTCTCATTTTCTGAATATACCCAGTTTCTTCTTCCAATCCTTCCTTTTTATAATCTTTGTGGATGTAGTTTGCTTAGGCTGAGCATTTTTTATTCAGTAAACTGGTTTATTTCTTGATATTTTTTAATAACAGAACAGATTTGATGATTAATTATTCAGGTCCCATTTTTCAGCAAAAGCTAAATGAATTATACCTGGCCCTCACACACATTTGTTATCCTTATGTTTGTGAGCTAGTTTAAGGTGAGAGATAGTGTCTAGGTATGGCACTAATTTACTTTATGCATCTGAGGAATTAGACTAAGACTGTGTCTACACTTACTGGAAAACTCTGATTTAAGGGCTCCAAAGCTGCTCTGATGCAGCTCCAGAAGTGATTTGGCTGCTCACATGGCTCGGCAGGTGGAGACTGCATTGGGATTGGCGCTGCCTTCCTGCCACCAAGCAGCCCTCTTCAGACATGACATTTCTGATCAACATACCTTTCCAGAAATGAGATGTTGCCAGCAAGCCTTTGGAGAGGACTACTTATAGTGAGACAGTAGTGGACTCATGAAGGTGTGGACTAGACATAGCCACTGATCCATCCATTGTCCACACTTGCAACACTATAGGATCATGATGGAGCTTCTTGGAAGGTCCAGAGTAAATTTCATGCCTTTTTAAAATTCAGGTTAATAGCTGGATACAGAGGCTGTGCTGTGCATCTGGCCCATCTATTTATTTATTTATTTACATCATTTATTTTATGCCCTTCTCACCCTGCAGGGGACTCAGGGCGGATTACAATGTACATATACAGGCAAACATTCAATGCCATAGACAGACAACATATAGACAGACACTCAGAGGCAATTTAACATTTCAGCTTCTGGCCACCAGGGGGAGCGGTCGCATTCCTTCATTCTTTTGCATAATTCCTGGAGAGATTTTATGACCTCGTAAATCAGTTAAATTAGCCTCCCCATAAAGTGGTACCTAATTTTCCTACTTGACATATGCAACTGTCTTTCAGGTTAGAAAGGTCGACAACGAGCTACACAATTTGATCGAGAGCTCACCCCGACCCAGACAGGCTTCGAACTCATGACCTTCTGGTCAGTAGAGATCTTATGCAGCTGACTCCCAGCCAGCCAGCTGCGCCACAGTCCCGGTGTATCATGTAGACTCATCACAAGAACTGAACAGTAAGTCCATATTGTTTTGACTGTGTACACATGGTCTAAATCAAACTTCTTTCTCTCATTTTTAAAGGTGCAATAAGATCCTTCTGCATATATGCAGTCCCCAAGTTACAAACAAGATAGGTTCTGTAGATTCATTCTTAAGCTGAATTTGTTTGTAAGTCCAAGCAAGTACATTTTTTAAGTGTAACTCCAGCAAAATTATATTATATATAAGCTTTGGAAAGCATAGGGAAGAGTCTGTGCCCCTGTGCAAAGATTTCAGCTCACTTTCTGTTCCTCAAATAATTGGATATTGGGGGGAAATGGATTGTGGCGGAAACAAGGATTGGTGATAAAGATTTAGCAGAGACACCTTTTCCCAATGAAAATTCTTTCTGAAGTGAATTTCCCTTCTGAGTGATAGATTTCTCTCACTTCCTGTTGTCTCCCCCTGTTTTTAACTATGAGTCATTTGCAAGTCCGATGTTTGTAACTTGCGGACTGCCTGTACTGATATTTCAGAGTAATGCTGCTATGTCTTTCCTTCCTTTCAAGAGGAACAGACAACTGTCTTTCCAAAGTGGTCAGTCAGGTGTAAGCTCCGGCAAGGGGGGTCTAGTAAATCAAGCTCACTCCAAGCGGGGTTGAAGGATAAGTGGTTTAATAGGTCCTTAATCCAAAGCAAGCAAAGATAGACTAAAGTCTTCCTGTGCACCAGTCTCTTCAAAACCCCTCCCTGGCCCGCCCCCCTGCTGGGCCCCTCCTTCCTCAGGCTGACCATCCGGCCCTCCGCATATCAAAGTTCAGGAAAGGTGCCTGGCACTTCAAAGGGCGGTTCCAGTTCAAAGCCCACCAGATGCTGGTCTTATCTGATGGCGCGCAAGGTTTGGTCCGTTAGGGCAACAAACGGCCAAGCGGCGCTGACATAGCGCCCCCCTCCGGAAAGGAGCCACCTGCAAGGGAGAGAAGAACAAAGGGGAGGGAGAAATCAGGGTCCCGGCTTTGCAGGGAAAGCGGCATGAAAGGCCTTTAGCAGCTTTGGGGCCCTCACGTGTTGAGCCAGCACCCATTCGGGGTGCAAGTCTTTGGCAGTCCATTTAACTAGATAGCTAAGGCGGCCCTTGAGGCGGCGCGAGTCCAAAATTTCACGGATCTCAAAGTGGGTGTGGGGCCCCACCATGATTGGCACCGGAGCGTCTTCTGACTTGGACCACTTCCGGTCGGACACAGCTTTTTTGAGTAAGCTCACATGGAAGACTGGGTGGACCTTGCGCCAGGTGTGCGGGGTTAATCACTTCCACCATGCTGAGGGGTCCCACAAACTTATTTGCAAACTTGCGCGACTGCTGAGTGGACTTGAGGTGTTTGGTGGACAGGAACACGCGATCCCCGACGGCGTACACGGGCTGGGGGCCTCTTTTCTTGTCGGCATACAGCTTGTAGGAGTCTCGAGCTTGTCGCAGTGCTACCTGGATTTGCGGCCAAGCTGCCGCAACCTTGGCTCCCCAGTCTGTCGGCGGTGCGGCCGGGTCCGCCGCCGGGGCCAGCGCTGGGAAGGGGGGAAAGTCTCGGCCGGAGACGACCCGGAAGGGCGAGGCCCCCGTCGAGGCATGCTCGGAGTTATTGTAGCTGTATTCGGCCACGTCCAGTAGTTCAGCCCAGTTGTCTTGCTGGTAGGTGGAGTAGCACCTGACGTACTGCTGTAGGGTCCGTTGAACACGCTCCGTCGCGCCATCCGTCTCCGGGTGAAACGCTGTGCTCAGGGCCCGCTGCGAGCCCAGGCCCGCCAGGAACGCCTTCCAGAACCTGGACGTGAACTGTGGGCCCCAGTCACTCACGACCCAGCGCGGGCACCCATGGAGCCGGAAGACGTGGTGTGCAAACAGGCGGGCCAACTCCGGGGCTGTAGGGAGTCGGCGAAGCAGAACGAAATGAGCCTGTTTGGAGAAGAGGTCCACCACCGTCCAAATGGTGGTGTATCCGCCGCTGGGCGGCAGGTCGACGACAAAGTCCATGGCGATTTCGCTCCAGGGCTCGGCGGGGTCGGCTACCGGCTGTAGGAGCCCCGTTGGGCGGCCCGTCTTAGGCTTGTTCTTGGCACACGCCTCGCATTCAGAAATATAGTCATTAGTGTCCTTTCGCATCGCCGGCCACCAGAACTGCTGGGCTAACAGCTTTAGGGTCTTGGTGAGGCCGAAATGGCCGGACAACGTGGAGTCGTGGGCTTGGCCCAGGATCTGGGCCCTCTGGCTCTGCGGGACGTACAGCTTGTCCTTGTAGTAGCAGATCCCTCCGGACTCGGCTAGGTCCTCCCGGTGCTCTTTGAGCCAGGCGTCCGACTCGTAGGCCGCCGCCAAATCTGCCAACAGTTCCGGGGTTCCGGGAACGGCGGGCTGAGGGGCCTTGGCCGCCGCCCGGGTGTGGGCCACTAGGCCTAGCTGGCGTTTGGTAAACACTGTCCCCATTTCTTCTGGCGCTGAGTAATCGGCCTCAGGCTGTCGGCCAGCACGTTCTTCGGGCCGGGCAAGTATTTGAGCTCAAAGTTGAAGCGGCTGAAGAACTGCGCCCACCTCAGCTGCTTGGCGTTGAGTCTTTGTGGGGATTGCAGTGCCTGCAGGTTTTTGTGGTCTGTCCACACTTCGAAGGGCAAGGAGGTGCCTTCCAAGAAGTGTCTCCAATGGCTCAGTGCGGCACGAACTGCAAAAGACTCTTTTTCCCAAACGTGCCAGCTTTTCTCCGATTGCATGAACTTCTTGGAGAGGTAGGCACATGGCCGCAGGGTGCCCCCTTCATCCCGTTGTAGGAGTACTGCCCCATAAGCCGCCTCAGAGGCGTCGCACTGCACGGTGAACGGCCGGTCGGGCTGGGGGTGCATCAGCAGCAGTTGACTGGTGAAGCTCTGTTTGAGGCTGTCGAAGGCCGCCTGGCACTGTGGCGTCCAGTTCAGCTTGGCACCTGGGGATCTCGCTTTCTTCGTCTCCCCCAAGCCCTTAGTCTTTAACAGTTCAGTCAGGGGGAGCGCTATCCTTGCGAAGTCCTGGATGAACTGCCGGTAGAAGTTAGCGAACCCCAGGAAGCCTTCTAGTTGCCGCCGGGTTCGGGGCGCCTCCCACGCTAGCACATCCCGTACTTTACTAGGGTCCATGGCCAGGCCCCTCGTGGAGATCCGATACCCCAAATAGTCCAGTTCCTGCCTGTGGAACTCACATTTGGACAACTTGACAAAGAGCTGGTTGTCTCGTAGCCGGCGGAGCACCTCCCGGGTCAGCTCGACGTGTTCTGCCTCTGACGTTGAGTAGATTAGCACGTCGTCCAGATAGACTAGAACTCCCTTGTACAGCAAGTCTCTGAAGATCTCGTTGATAAACTGCTGGAATATCTTTGGCGCTCCTTTTAGTCCGAAAGGCGTGACCCGGAATTGGTACTGGCCCAGATGGCAGTTAAACGCTGTCTTCCAACAATCTTCGTCTTTCACCCTTATCCTATAAAAGGCTTCTCGAATGTCCAACTTGGTGAAGATCCGCCCCCCCCCAGCTGGGCTAGTATCTCCGACATCAGGGGCAGCGGATAAGGGCTCGATGCGCTGATAGTGTTGAAGCCCTGATAATCTACGCACAGTCGCAGGGAGCCGTCTGCCTTAGGGCGGAACAGGACTGGCGCCGCCAGCGGGCTTGTGGACTTTTCGATAAATCCTCTGTCCATATTTTTATCAATAAAGTCTCTCAATGCCTTTCTTTCCGGCTCGGACAGGGCGTATAGCTTTGGGCTTGGTAGTTTGGCGCCTTTTTCAATTTCAATCGCGCAGTCGGACTTCCGGTGGGGGGGGGTAGCTGGTCACTTTCCCGCTCGCTAAAGACCTCCTCCAAGTCTCTGTATTCTCGCGGGATGCTGCTGGGCTGGCTCTCTGCTGCCCCCACTCCAGCTCCCTTGTGCTCTGGGGTCCCACTTTCACTTGGGTCATCTATTCTCGCCCACGCTTCTCCGTCTCGGAACTTTACGGCTCCCGACTCCCAGTTGACCTGTGGGTTCTGGGCGCACAGCCAGGGGGCCCCCAGGATGACGGGCTGGTGTGCCATCGCGGAGATTACGAATCTCAGCGTTTCTTGGTGGGACCCGATCTGGACTCTCATCTCTCCTGTCTTGTGGGTGGCCGGCTTCCCATTAGCGGGGGACCCATCCAGCTGGGAGAAGAGGATCTGCTCTATCAAGGCTTGGGGCTTTATCCCCAACTGCTTCGCTAGCTGGGGGGACATCAGGCACCGAGTGCACCTGCTATCTAGCATGGCCACTGTCTCTATGGGCTGGGGCGCCCCGGGGCCCCACACTTTAATATCAAATTTGTATGTGTCACAACCAAGGGGATCAGACTCACCGCCCGGAGGCGTTTGGATTTGCCGCCGGGCGTCTACAGCAGATCGTTGTCGTTTCCTGCCATCCATTCGGGGTTGCTCTCCTCCGTCTCTGGCTCCAGCTCATCCGCCTCTCGTAGGCTTCGGGGCGCCCGTGCGGTCTCCGCAGCGGCTGCTGCCTTTCCTCGGACTGGGGTCTTGGTCTGTTGGGTTGGCTTGGCCTCTGGCGCCTTCTCTGGCTTCGGTGAGGGGCCCTTCTTACAGCAGTCCGCCACTCGGTGGCCTTCTCGTCCGCACGAGAAGCAGGCTCCTCTCTTCCCCCTTGGGCCTTCCCGGCTGCCTGACCGGGCCCTCGGCGACGGCTTCCGGGCTGGTCCTGACCTCCCTGATGGGCCCGACCCCACTCCTCGGGTTCTCCCGCCATCTCTGTAGCGCCGTGGCATCTGCTCCATGTCGCACTCCACTCTCCCCGCCGAGACTATCCAGTCTTCTAGGGTTTCGGGGTTCCCCCGGTGCATGGCCCACTCAAGGATGTCCGACCTCAGGCCTGCCTTGAAACACTCTAGTATGGTGGTCGCGGACCAGCCCCGGATCATCCCTGCTAGGGCCTTGAAGCTTAAGGCATACTCAGAAACGGACCTCTGGCCTTGGTAGATCCTCTTCAACTGAGTCGTGGCCTTCTCGCCAGCTAAGGGGTCTCGGAAGCGGGTTTGCAGGGCGTCTAGGAAGGCGTCCAGCTGTCTCAACTGTGGCGCTTGGGTGTCTGTCATCTGCACTAGCCAATCTGCTGCGGCCTCCTTCAAGTTGGCCCCCACAGCCCGCACCTTGGCCCCTTCGGAAGGAAAGGAATCCCCATAGTCTAGCATGAAGTTTTGCACATTCGTGACGAAGTAGGATAGCTGGCGCGGGTCCCCATCAAACTTTACACCTTCAGCTCTCTCCGGCTTCCCGCCATCTCTTGGCTCTGGTCGCCTTGGCCCAGGTTGAAGGTAGACGCTCCCCTCGTCGGGATGAACTCATCTCCACTGTCTCTGAAGGTTACTCTCCCCGACGGCTGGCCGGATTGCCCCGACGCTCGGCCCGAGCTCCGGTCCCTAGGCTGGGGTTCGGGGGCTCTCCATGGCAGCTCCTCCGGTCGGCTCAACAGCAGGTCCATTTGGGACTGGAGTTTCTGCACCGCCTCGGTTAGCGCGAACACCTGCACCTCCATCCGCACTTCTGCCGGAGTGGGGAAGTGTTCTTCTAGCGCCGGGTCCCTCGCTCCTGGGGGCGCCCTTCCCTTGCGCCGGGTCATGTCCTTTGCTAGCTGGGCGGGGACCCGGGGATCCTCACCGTCCATCCCGGTGATCACGACCTGGGGGTCCCTCCTCGGGGCTCCAGCCTCGTCTCCTTCTCCCTCTTCCTCGGACTCCTCATCCAAGGCCTTCGGAGGCAAGTCGGCAAGGGGTTCCCTCTCGACTTGAGACATCTCGCAAGTTGGTTATGGTCGGAAGGTTTTCACGGCCGTAGAAGTTGGTGAGTCTATCTTTATGTAAGCTCCGGCAAGGGGGGTCTAGTAAATCAAGCTCACTCCAAGCGGGGTTGAAGGATAAGTGGTTTAATAGGTCCTTAATCCAAAGCAAGCAAAGATAGACTAAAGTCTTCCCGCGCACCAGTCTCTTCAAAAGCCTTCCCTGGCCCACCCCCCTGCTGGGCCCCTCCTTCCTCAGGCTGACCATCCGGCCCTCCGCATATCAAAGTTCAGGAAAGGTGCCTGGCACTTCAAAGGGCGGTTCCAGTTCAAAGCCCGCCAGATGCTGGTCTTATCTGATCGCGCGAGGTTTGGTCCGTTAGGGCAACAAACAGGCTAAGCGGCGCTGACAGCCAGGTATGTTTAGTGGAAATAAAATAATTGGTGGAGATGCTGTGGTTAGTCTTTACAAGTCTTTGTGGACACGGTTGTACTGACTAAAGAGCAGGCAAATCAGTTAGAAGACTCTGTCAAAATATTTTAACCTTGCTTTACATTGTCACTAGGTTCCCTGTAGGAACCATGGGTTTATAGTAATGAGGGATAGCACAGTAATACATAAAGAACAAATATACTGTGTATGGAATCATGTCATCATGTCACTAGATGCACAAAGAGGTCACAACAATTATTCTTTTATGAATTCTATCTTGTGTTCTACTGTTTGTTTGGAAAAGCACTAATAATTGCCAAGAAGCCAGAGCCACCCATGTTACTTAGTTTTTTCCCTTCGTCTTAGTTGTAATCCTTTAATGAATTAAATGGAGCAATTAAAGAGGATTTGTGAAATCCAAATTGGCATTTTAAAAAGCAAGTCTGATATTTATTTTTTGCTCAAGCACCTATTGTGATAATTAATATGAAGTCCCTCAGATTTAGGGTTTATACATACCACACTTCTAGAATTCAAACTATTCCTTTGAGGAATTGTTGAATGCCTGGTCAGTAAATGGAAAAACAATGGCCATCCAAGATTTGATTCTGGACGAGCATGCTGACCTGATTTGTATCACAGAGACCTGGCTTGATGAGATTGGGAGGGGAGGAGCGTTTATCTCTCTCAGCTCTGCCCACTAGGATTCTTTGTGCAACAGCAGCCGAGGTCTGGGGGACAGGGAGGAGGAGTTGCAGTGGTCTATTGCAGTCATTGTCAACCGGTGTCCCAGCCCCTTCCAGGGCTCCTGGTGTGCCGTCTGAAAAGCTTTCTGCCCCCCTTCCTTCCCCCCTCCACTGGGCTCCCTCCCCAAACACAGGCAACACGCAAGGGAGCAGAGGAGACCAATAGGCGGCTGGAAAATGACACTGCGTCATTTTGGAGCCGCCCACTGGGCTCCTCTCCTCCTTTGAGCTGAGCGCCGTTCACATGGGCGGCGTGGCGAATGTGTCCTACCCCCTTCCCCCTCTCCTCCGCCTCCTCTGTGCTGCGGAGGAGTGGGGGAAGGGGCTGGGACACATCCGCCACACCGTTCTGGCGTTCGGTTCAAGCAGGAAGGACGAAGAGGATCCGATTCTCTACGTCCTTCTCCTTGAGCTGAGCACCATACATGTGGGCGGCGTGGCGGATGTGTCCTACCCCCTTCCCCCTCTCCTCCGCCTCCTCTGTGCTGCGGAGGAGAGGGGGAAGGGGCTGGGACACATCCGCCACACCGTTCTGGCGATTGGCTCAAGAAGAAAGGACGAAGAGGATCCAATCCTCTTCGTCCTTCCTCCTTTAGCCGAGCGCCGTACACGTGGGCGCCATGGCGGATGTGTCCTACCCCCTTCCCCCTCTCCTCCGCCTCCTCTGTGCTGCGGAGGAGAGGGGGGAAGGGGCTGGGACACATCTGCCACACCATTCTGGAGATCGGCTCTAGGAGGAAGGACGAAGAGGATCCGATGCTTCCTCCTTGAGCCGAGTGCCGTTCATCTGGGCGGCGTGGCGGATGTGTCCCAGCCCCTTCCCCCTCTCCCCTTCAGCACAAAGGAGGAGGAGACAGAGGAGAGGGGGAAGGGGCTGGGACACATCTGCCACGCTGCCCAGGTGAACGGCGCTCGGCGACCCCGCCCCTGGCTTGGCAAGATGGCGGCGCCCATTTGTGTGGGCGAGGTGGCAGAAGCGGGCCTGGAGCTGGGCCTGTTCACAGAGGCCTTCCCGGCGCGCGGATGCCTGCCGGCCGGCCGGCTTACAACATACAGGCGTGAGTAGTGTTTGTGTCATTTTGGTTTGTGGTGTGCCCCAGGATTTTTTTAATTTAAAAAAGTCTGCCGCGACTCAAAAAAAGTTGAGAAACACTGGTCTATTGTGATTCCACCTCCCTAATCAGGTTCCCCATTCCACAGTCAACAGCATTCAAGTGTATTTACTTAAAGGTGGGTGACTGGGACTGAATAGGGATTCTGATGGTGTACCACCCATCCCGCTGCTCAACCGTCTTCCTTCTTGAGCTAGCCGGGCTGATCTCAGGGTTGGCGTTGGAGTCTCAGTGGCCAATAGTGCTGGGAGACTTCATTATCCATGCTGAGACTACCCTGTTGGGAGTGGCTCAGGACTTCATGGCCTCCATGACAACCATGGGTCTGTCCCAAGTGGTGTCTTGCCCTACTGGTGCTTCAGGACACACTTTGCACCTTGTTTTCTGTGCATAATGGGATGATGGTGATTGTGGTGTGGAGGAACTTGTCACAGTTTATTTATTTATTTATTTGTTCCATCTTGTATTCCGCTCCTCCCTGCAGGCTCGGGGTGGATGACAGCACAAAATTCGGCAGACATGCAGCATCCATGTCGCCATACAATAAAATGAACATAAAACACACAATAAAACAGAATAGAATAGGTCCCGGGATTAAAATTACGTACATGCCATGGCATTCCCTGAAACCAGGGTGCTAGTTAGGAAGATGAGTACATTCGGCTTACTCGCCTAGCCGAAGGCCAGCCTAAACAGGGCGGTCTTACAAGCCCTACGAAACGGAATGAGCTCCGTGGCAGCTCGAACGTCGTCCGGGAGAGAGTTCCAGAGTACCGGAGCCGCCACAGAGAAAGCCCTTTGTCTGGTGGCAGACAGGTGACAGGCGCGGACCGATGGAATCAGGAGCAAGTTCAACTCCTCAGAACGTAGTGATCTCGGGGGAATGTATGGGGCAAGGCGGTCCCTCAAGTACGCAGGCCCTAGGCCGTGTAAAGCCATAAAGGTTAATACCAACACCTTGAAGGCAATTTGGTACTCAATAGGCAGCCAGTGCAGTTGCCGCAGGATGGGCGTGATGTGCTCCCTTACCGATGTTCCCGTCAGCAAGCGAGCGGCGGCATTCTGCACTAGCTTGAGTTTCCGAACTGTCGCCAAGGGAAGGCCAACGTAGAGGGCGTTACAGTAGTCTAATCTCGAGATGACCGTCGCTTGGATCACCGTGGCCAGGTCGTTCCTGGAAAGGTAGGGTGCCAGTCGCCTAGCCTGTCGTAGGTGGAAAAATGACGCCCTGCTGGCCGCAGAGACCTGGGTCTCCATGGCCAGCAGGGGGTCCAAATGGACACCCAAGCTCTTAACAACAGGCGATGGACTAAGCCGTTCGCCGTCTAGGGTAGGCAACCGGCACTCATCCCGCCCAGGTCGACCAGGCCAGTTCTGTTGGCATGGACTGATCACTACCTCATGAGGTTGTCACTTGCTAGGACTCTAATCCTCTGTAGGGGTGGGGGACCAATTAAGATGTTCCACCCGAAGAGGCTTATGAATCCGGATGGGTTCCTAATGGCTTTTCAGGAGAGGCCTTTCTCTCGGTTTCACCTCCATCTCAAGCACAATTGGCGGTAAGAAGAGAGCGGACCTTCTCTATGGCTGCCTGGAACTTCCTGTCCAGGGAAGCCAGAATGTAAGGTCCTGGAGTTGTGGCTTTGATCATGCTTTGCTTAGGCCCCATCTCCAGCCCCTCCCATTCTCTAAACAAAGGAGATAAGCAAGCAGCTGTGGCCTGTGGCCTTGCCAGCAACGGCTCGAGCTTTTGGCGCGAATGCCAGCAGCCTCTTCCCGGGCTTTTCCAGCTAAGGGGAGGGACTTAGGTTCAAGTGGGAGAATGTCTATATAAGGCTGTGCCTGGGGACCCTTCCTCAGATCTGTTTTTCTCGACCTGGATTAAGGACTCAATAAACTACCTTTTCCTTCAACACCATGTGGAGTGAGCGTGGTTCGTTGGGTACCCTACTGGAGCTGACATAAAAACAGATCTCCACTTCCTTTTGCAGTCGTGACTACCTTCCAACTGCAATGGGCTCTTCCCAGCCCTCGAGCTGGTGAGAATCCAACCCAACTATGAAGAAGGCGTGTGCCCTCCAGGCGGAGGGGCGCGCAAACCCCCCTCGAGAAGAGGGGCTTTGGCCGCAAGAGAGCAGGCGGCGGAAGGGACCGGCGCAACCAGAGGCCTCCACCTGGGAGGATGGAGTCGGCGTCCCCCAGACCCGAAGGATGGAAACCGTAGGTGCCTGGCGGGAACCGGGTCGGAGGCCATGCCGCGGCGGCGGGGAGAACTCCGATAAGATAGATGTGGCCGAGGAGAAGCGGCAAGCTTATGAGAATATGCGGAGACGATTCCCTGACCTGGTGCGGCAGTTGGAGGCGGAAGACTGGGATCCTGACCCCGAGGAAGAGGACTACGAGGAAGAGCCTGCCGCCACAGGCTATGTGTTGGGGGTGCCCTACGTGGTGGAGGGGGACTCCTTCCCCGGGATCCCAAACTGTGCCCTGCTGTGCGAGTTCCTGAGTGATGACGATGGTGAGGATGAACCCCTTGACCCCCTTAGCCCTGATGAGAGACCGGAGGTGGGGGTGGAAGTGGAGCCCAGGCCCCTCCAGGACATAAAGGAGGCGAAGGGGCCCCAGGCTGCCGGGAAGAGAGGAAAGATCCCCCCATCCCGAAGATCCCAGCACAGAAGGGGCCAGGGGCGGAAGGGAAAGAAGAAAGCGAGCCCCCGTTGCCCAGGAGTGACGAAAGACAGCATACCGGAGGCTCAGAGTGGGGGAGAGACGGGAGAGGTGCTTCGCCCGACTCTCCTGCAGTTAAAAGCCTTAGTGGACCAAATCCACGAGCAGCTACACAAGGAAGGCCAGTCTAAAGTGGGCCCCTTAGAGCAACAGGACCGAGGTGCATACAGAGGAACCCTATCTCCCCGATTTGTAAAAGAATTGGCCGTAACGTCAACCTCCATCGGGGAGATGGTAAAGGGCTGCGCGACCTTGTTGGGAGTTCGAGATGGGCCAAAAGACCTGGTGGCCTGCTTAACCTCCATCGAGGGGAAGGTGAAGAGCTGTGAGGCCCTGGCGAAGAGGCTGGTGGGCGAGGGCCTGGGGAGAGAAGACCTGGCATGCGAGGCCCCGGCCGACGATGGTGACACTGAAGAGCCCTTCGTCCCCGTCCCCCCCGATGAATCCGCAGCTTGGCTAGAGCTCATGGCCCTCAAGAGGAGTGAACGTTCCTGCCCTTCCCAGGAGCCAAAGCGCAAGCCCAAGACAGGAGGAGAAGCGGCTGCGGTGGAAAAGGTGCAGGCGAAGAAAGAGAGTGTGGCGGAGCTTCGCCATCAACAGGGACAAGGAGGCCCGGCTAAACCCCCCCCCCCCTGTTGGCTTCGAGACCCAATCGAGAGACGCCAGGGTCAAATCCTTAAAACCCCAGCCAGCGGTTGCAGCCGGGGCCCTGGCCCCGAAGGAGAAAGAAAACCCCAGCTTTATAAACGAGATAAATCACCAAGGGATTGGCCAGGCCACCAGTGACCCTGAGGTGGCGGCAGAGGTGAGCGAACCCTTGAGGGAGAGTGAGTGTGGGCCCTTCAAGGCAAAAGCGGTTGCAAAACCCTTTCCCCAGCGTGAAGTGGCTAGCACGCCAGAGCCCCCGGGAAGCCCTACCGAGCCAGCAGACCATCCTGATTGTGGGTCGGATACAGAGGCGACAGGAGCGAGTGGGTTAGCCGGGAACGGCGAGGAGAAGGCGGCTGCGAGTCTGTAAAACTTCCCAACCTCCAAAAGCAGCCAGGAGCCGCAGAAAAGCCTCCCTCCTCTCTTTTATCAGAGGTTGCTAAGGAACCGCATTCCGATGGCAGAGAGCAAAGGGAGGGACGGAGAGCAAGCCAAGCGCAAGGAAGAGTGAAAGGAAAAAGCTCAAAAAATTGGGCCGTGGAGAAACCTGTGGCTGACGTAATACAGGCTGGAGAGACGGGCCGGGAGGATGCCTTTGCCCCCCTTCCCTGGGAAGGAAAGCCGGTCAGCTCGGAAGCGGGGAAGGGTAAAGGCCAGGCCGCTTCAGAAATGAAAGAGGAGCCGGCGTCTCAGCAGTCCAGTGTGAGTGTGTTGAGAGAGTCGACACTGTTGGGAGCAGGAGAGGAGGCCCCCTTTCCCCTCACGAGAACCAGGGAGGAGGGCCCGCCGGGACGGGCGACAGCCCGAAGTGAAGATGTTACTGCAGAGGGAGGCCAGCCGGCCACCGATGGAGAGAGCCCTTTCCTCCTACAGAAAGGATTGGCGCCCCTGGCGCCAGAGGCCTGCTATATGGATAGTAAACAGACACGGGGCTTATGGGCTGAGAATAAGGTGCCACGGCGGGCTAAAGGCGCCGATGGATTCCAGCTGCTGGAGGCCATTCCAGCTTGCGGAGCGAAGAAACCAGTGGGGGAACCTCGCAGCGGAGAAAGCAACAAAGGCGCCTGGCGGAGGGCTGGAGCAGTGAGTGAAATATCCCAGCGAGAGACGGCAGGGGTGAGTAAAGACAAGCCTGAACTCCCCTGTAATGTGGCGACCGCTCAACCAGAACCAACTGAGACAAACTTAGTTTTAGCCATAAAAGGAGCCACGATGCCTAGGCCTGCTGGAGAGGAGAGAGAGTGGGCCACAAGCCCCGATAACCCAGAGACAAGTGATGTGGTGAGCTGGATCTTTTGGGTGGTGGCCCTCTTCACATAGCAAGGCGGCGGGGGAGCCGAGATGGAGGCCGAGCCGCACCAGAGAGCGGCAGCCCCGCAGATGGATCCCTCTGGGGAAGGTGTCCCGCGTGAGGTGATAAGATCCACGGAGAACTCCCAAGGGCCTGCTGACGAACTCCTAGCCGCAGAGGGGCCTGGCATGGTCCCAGAAAGGGGCCAGACGGGCCGGATGGTAGTCCAAGACAAAGAGCTGGGCCCAATTACCAAGGTGGCAGCTGAGGAGGAAAGAGCTTTGGCCGAGCAACGGGAGCCTGCCCGCCGGGCCCCAGCGGCTACAGGTGGAGAGCGGAGAACCATGGCCGGAACCAAGGAAGGGCCAGTGGCGGTTGACGAGGTGTCAGACGGAGATGGTGCAGCGCAGGCCCGCATCATGGGTTCGAGTGAGTTTCAGTTCCCGGTTCAGCCTTGGCTAACCGGGGTGGGGTCTTGGCTTGGAGCCGCCAGGGAATGGGCATCTTTGGACCATCTAGCGCGGTCGGGGGAGGAGGTCCCTGTACAACAATCTTCTCGCCGGAGCGATGGAGATCCTCCCATGGGTTGGGGAGACTCCCGACCGGGACCTGCAAGGGCTGAACTCCGTTTAAACCCAGACCCTGAGCCGGAGAAAACCCTCTGGCTGGATCCAATGGCTGGATTGTTCGGACCGAGCATGGACCTACTGGGACCCAAGACAGAGACGGTTCACGCGCTGCTTGGGTGTCTGATCTGGGTGATGGACATAAATGGGTTAGCTGTGGCAGGGGGTGTGGGGAGATGCTACTGTTGTGTCTTCTAGTGCTTCGGCCCCTAACCGAAGAACAGCTGTTAATACAGTCTCTCTTTAAGAGTGGCAGAGATAGCTATGAACTGTTTGAGATAGGTGTTACATGAAGGGGCCGCCTCTCACATGTACCGGATTGTTATAAAAGGTATCTGATGGACACGGAACGAGTTTAAAATGGTTACATGGATTCTTTAGATATGTTTTATTGACACCTTTGAATAATGCGGGTTGTCGGATATATATGAGGCACCCAAGCCTCTTTGCTGTATGAGGTATGTTTTGAAAGGGATTACATATATGTAGGATGTATTAGACCTGATTGGGCCTTCCCACTTGGGCTGGTCACTTTAATTGCCTTTGGTTACAAGTCTGCTCTTGTGGCAGTCTCGCATATGCCTATTTTTGCTAATTATAGTTAACTAGGATGGGGACATTGTTATTACTGTTTTGATTGATATACCTATGCTTTATAAGTTGGCCGGGTGTTGAGAACACTCCACCTGGTTGCGTTAGATGATGTTATAAGTTTCTTAGGATTCCTAGTTTTTAGACTGCTGGGGCGTGGAGACTACTCCGCCTCATCAGATGAACTGTTATAGCTTAGATAAATGATATGCGTCCTCGAAACGTTGAGACTACTCCGCTTTGAGTGATATTTTGTGATGCTCTAAATTATATTGATTGTGCTGTGTATTATATTGCATTGATTATTGGTTAATTCTGTATTCTATCGTTTTCTTGGAGGGCCAGTATGTAAGGTCCTGGAGTTGTGGCTTTGATCATGCTTTGCTTAGGCCCCATCTCCAGCCCCTCCCATTCTCTAAACAAAGGAGATAAGCAAGCAGCTGTGGCCTGTGGCCTTGCCAGCAACGGCTCGAGCTTTTGGCGCGAATGCCAGCAGCCTTTTCCCGGGCTTTTCCAGCTAAGGGGAGGGACTTAGGTTCAAGTGGGAGAATGTCTATATAAGGCTGTGCCTGGGGACCCTTCCTCAGATCTGTTTTTCTCGACCTGGATTAAGGACTCAATAAACTACCTTTTCCTTCAACACCATGTGGAGTGAGCGTGGTTCGTTGGGTACCCTACTGGAGCTGACACAGAACGGCCCCCTCCCTGCTGTCCTTCCTGTGGCAAGCTAAAACCTTTTTATTTAGACAGACTTTTAAATATGAAGGTTCTTAAAAGCAATTTATGAGGTGCTGTGTTTTTTAACTTTTAACTTTGAATATGTTTTAATTATTTATAACTGGAAATTTTAAAAATATTGTTTATATTTAATCCCGTTTTAATGTTCATATATTTCTATATTTGAACTGGTTATGCTGATGCTTTTATATTAAGTTGCTTTGAGTCCCCCTTGTGGGAGAAAAAGTGGGATAATAATAATAATAATAACAGAACTGTTATTTTCAGCACACATTCCAGTTTTGAGCACTGTGGTGGCCAAATGGTGCCTTGGTGTGTAAGCACAAATGAGCTGACCTGCTTGAGAGAGTATGAAAGAGCTTTATCCTGCAAAGGGTTGTGTTGAAAATGCTTAAGGCATTGATTAGTTCTTTTATGTTAATGTATTATATCTGTATCTGTCAGGAAGGCCTCCAAATTCAGGCCCAGGAGAACAACTACAGCAGTAGGTCTAACATGAACTACCATCATGTTCAGTATTTCCCATTAAGACATTATACACTTCTATATCCATGTCCCAACTTTCATCCACTAAAGCAGCGCTTCTCAACCTGGGGGTCAGGCCCCCTGGGGGGGTGTCCCGAGGGGGTGTCAGAGAGGTCAGAAAAGATCATCAGAAAACACAGTATTTTCCGTTGGTCATGGATGTTCTGTGTGGGAAGATTGGGCCAATTCTATCGTGGCGAGGGGCTTCAGAACACTCTGTGATTGTAGGTGAACAATAAATTCCCAGCAACTACAACTCCCAAATGTTAAGTCTTTCCCCCATACACCATCAGTGTTCACATTTGGGGAGATTGCATATCCATGCCAAATTTGGTCTGGATCCATAATTGTTTGAGTCCACAGTGCTCTCTGGATGTAGATGAACTACGATTCCAAAACCAAGGTCAATGCCCACCAAACCCTTCCAGTATTTTCTCTTGATCGTGGGAGTTCTGTGTGCCAAGCTTGGTTCAATTCCATCGTTGGTAGAGTTTAGAATGCTCTTTGATTGTAGGTGGTCTATAAATCCCAGCAATTATAACTCTCAAATGACAAAATAAATCCCACCCCCAATCCCACCAGTATTCAAATTTGGTCATATCAAGTATTTGTGCCAAATCTGGTCCAGTGAATGAAAAAACATCCTGCATATTAGATATTTACATTACAATTCATAACAGTAGCATAATCACAGTTATGAAGTAGCAACTAAAGTAATTTTTTGGTTGGGAATCACCACAACATAAGAAACTGTATTAAAGGGTCACGGCATTAGGAAGGTTGGGAACCACTGCACTAAAGGATGACTGCTCTGCTCTTATCTTTTGTACAGATGACAGATAACAGTGGGTCAAGAAACATATTTTGCCTCCAGCCACATGCCATATATAATATAATGCTAGAAATCTACTATCATTTTTCAAAAATAGAAATAACACACACATACTAAAATAAGATCTTTTAGAAGAAAATCACCACTCCTGCATATCTTCCAGTTATTCAGATTTGGTAAGACCAGTTCCAATTATTTGATCTTCTGTTGTCCCAATTTTTCAGCTGTTTTTTTTTAAAAAAAATACGGCTACTCATAGGTGATGTCTTGTTTTTATATGTATACATGATATCAACATTATAGTGAGTAATATTTTGTTTAAAATCCTGTGAGGTAAAAGAGTCAATTCTCTCATCTTATCCATGTAAAAAGCCATGCTAAAGATATACAATGCATGTTTGGAAGTTTTTTAAAAAGGTGTTAGGAACCTGCTTATGTTACTAGTGACTGCTGTTTTATGAAAAAGAGCTGAGTTGGATCAATGATGTCTGCACTACCACAGAAATGAACAAACTTTGCTTTTATTGCTGAGCTCAGAAGTGGTAAACTGCTTTGCCCTTTGGGCAATTTTGCAAGACTCTGCACACTCAGAAAGGTTGAGAAACATCTTGGCCATTTTATCAGCCAGTGCAAAGGGAATACAGGAAGGCAATAGCAAAGATTGCCTTGCCTGTACATGCCCCAAAACCTGCTTGGAACAGTTGGTGTAAACAAAGGATGTGCTTTTGCAAATGTTAGGTGAGGATTAGATATCCCCCATTGCAGAATTTCCCAGGTTTAGGTATTTTTGCATATCCAAGATGATCATTAGAATAATTGGTTTTCTGTGCATCTGGATTCTTCTAGCACTCATTTAAAGTACAATATGTGTATAACACACTGCATAGTTAGTTATATAATGTAATTGTACTTGCTAATCACAGCATTTCCACTATTTGTTTTTTCCCTTTCCACCTCTTTAAAATGTATATACCTTTATTAATAGCAAATGATCTTGACTAGTTGGTAGAGTGTAGGAAATTACTATGACAGTTTCTTGTTCTTAACACCCTCAGTTTGACTTTGACTTATAGTGTCCTTATGAATGAGAAACCTCAAAGTTGCCCTATTTGAGCTGGGCTGCTCGGGTCTTGCAGATTCAGGGTTGTAGCATCTCTGATTGAGTTTATCCAATTGGAAGATGGACTTCCTACCACCCTCCATTTTACCAAGCAATATTGTCCTTTCCCGTGAGTCATGTCTTCACATGGCATGGCCAAAATAGGACAGTCTCAGTTTAGACATCTTGGTTTCTAGTGAGAGTTCACACATGTTCTAGGACCCATTTATTTGTCTTTTTAGCAGTCCACAGTATCATCAGAACTTTGCTCCAGCAACACATCTCAAATAAATTGATTTCCCCCTGTATCAGCTTTCTTCGTTGACCAGTTTTCATGTACACAGAAACTTTAGTAGCTTGTTGAGTACTGTTTCCCTTTGGATTGGCCGAATATAGTATTTCTGTAGTTTAAAAATATTCAAAAGGGGGTTAACTGTTGTTTCACACAATACTGACAAGCATTTTTGTGCCACTGTTATTGTCTCTGAGAGATCATCTGCTAGTGTAACCACACCACTATTGCTGTGGTTCAATAGATGCTCAGTAACTGAATGGCAGTGCCATGTATCCAAAAACAACAGCAAACACCCACAATTAGAAAAAAGTATTTACAGCGCCTTCAAAAATGTTTCCCTAACAATATAGTAACAACGTATCCTCATGATATATTTCCCAAATGTCACATAAATGGCTCCATGTTATGTGGCATTACATAAGATCTAGCCATCTATTGAGGCTATTAAAAAAGAGAGTGTGAAAGAGAGTCTACACAATTATAACTTTGATCTGTTTATGTTTGCCACAATTTTGCAGAATATGCAAAATAAATAAATTGATAAAAATAAAGCAGGAAATTAATACCATTACCATGGTTACAATAACAAGCAAGCTCTTTCAGCACAGTTGAAAGAACTGTAGCAAAGGATCCGGGAAATAATGCACTACTTATTCTTTATTTTATAGCTTGATGTGGTTACGCGTATCAGTAGACAAGTACACCCACTATGGCATTACATTGTGCGGGATTATGTGTCCTTGATAAGACACGAAGCTCTTCTGCTGTGATCTCATGTTACATGGGCTTTTGTTGAGGAGCCAGACTAAGGACCTTATCACATGAGGCAGAAAAATCATCATTATGTCTCTGGATAATAACTCTTTCTGTTGGAGCATACCTCATGACATTGTCACTCTCCTGTTGTCACATGAGAAATCGTTTAGAAAGCCAGACTCAACACAAATCAACTGCTGTGGGGCCTTCCAGACAGGCCCTATATTCCAGGACATGATCCCAGGTTTTCTGTTCATCCCAGATTATGTGACAGTGTGGACTCATATAGTCCAGTTAAAAGCAGAAAACTTGGGATCAGATGCTGTGATATAGGGTCTGTCCAAAAGGGCCCTGAAACTTCCAATGAGTATCCTGGGTTTTCTTTCTTAATGCAGTCCTACACATATTTATGCAAAGTTGTTTACCTCCAAAGTATCCTTATCTGGAGGACTTCATGGCAGCCTGGACAGCTAGACTAGGTCTGTTTGAGTCTGGATCAACACTACCATATATCCCAGGATCCGATCCCAGATTATCTGCTTTGAACCAGATTATATTAGTCTACACTACCAGATAATCTGGGATAAGAAAATAATCTAGGATCAGATCCTAGGATACAGGGCATTGTAGATCCATCTCTTATTCAGATGGACACCACCATCATCCTTTCCCTGTATTAATCAGAATAGCAGTGTCCATGTTGCTGCTGCTTCCCACTAGTCGCAGAACTCCATGTGAATGCCTGGTCATCACCATCCCATCTGCTGATGTCAGAAAAGAGCATAAGTATGACAAGCAAGAAGAAGGAGGTAACAGCCCAATGGGACCAATGTGATCCATGCCCACCTGGACACTGGCCTTGGACCAGATATATATCAAAGTAGCCTGCCTATTTATTTTAGCTGAAAAACATAAACAGCACAGCATTAATCACTTCTGAATGCATGATAAAGCTAAGGGAATTATCCCACTGAAGTCCCCAGAGTAGTCATCTTGCTGCTTTTCATGTGTAAATCATTTGCTAATCTGATGTTAGACTGCCATGGCCTCCCCATCTCAAAATTAAAAGCACACATTTACCGGCATCACACACTCCCGTGGCTGCTTCATTTGATTCTCCTGGCCAGTCCTCTGTCCTTCCCCCTTTCATTTTTTTCTCATTTCAGGAAGTCTTGCAGGGTCTAAGGATCCTTGAACATGCTCTTACCCAGCTGTATCTCTGTATCTCTCTATCATGTGGTCTCCCTAATTACCTTTCTTTTCAAACATTTTTCAGTCTTGTTAACTCAAATGGGGATGGATCTGGACTAAACTTGGCACATATATTCAATATGTCCAAATTATTATACTGAGGGTATTGAGGGGGGTGGTCTTAATCCAGGCTGGTGGAAGATGTAGTTCACCTAAGGGCACTGTGATCCCAACTGAGAGCAGTTCTGGATGAAACTTGGCACACAGGCACAATAGTATTGTCATACCTTTCAAAAGTCATAAGTGAGAGATCATGTGCTTTTAAAAGTTAAAATATAAACATAACATTTTGCTTCTGAAAGACTGATAAACAAAAAGGAAAATGAAATATATTATTGTAAGGAACAGAAATAAGTTGTATTTTTAAAGGATCATTTGGAATATAGAGGATGGATTCTTATCATGACTTCAGAAAAAGAGCAAGAAATTATGGTAGAAAATGTGAAGACCACTCCATTGAAAGCAGCTCCTCCCCTGGGGGGGCTTGAAAGAATATTCTGTGTTCGGAAGCATTAAAATCAGCTCTTGCAAAGTCACCAGAACTGGAATAGAGTGACTTGAATAACTCCCAATTGCCACAACACTAGGGAATTAATAAGTAGGATCTTACTTCTACTTCTTACAATTAATAGCCATGGTGAGACTTTTCTCTTCAGGTAAATTTCCCCCGACATGCCTCCTGCTGTCATCATTGACTGGAGGGATGAAAGGGAGGCTACAGAAAATGATGGAAGCCTTCACAAGGCAAAGGAGCATGGTTTGGCTGTTCTACTTATCTTTGAAGCCTACAGAAAGGAAGAAATGTCATGGAAAGACTACCTCCTGACTCCCTTTGAAAGAGCCAAAATTAGTGCTAGTTAAACCCATGGGATAACATCCAAAATGAGCTTTTGCATGTATTCAAAAGTGATTCAAGGGGAGGTTCACTCTTTCCATACACAAAACTTGGGATCGTACACATGCACACAAGCAGACCCAAAAGAGGTTTGTAGGCAAGAACTGATGAAAGAGTGGGCCCCTCATCAAATTAATGGGAAACCTCAGTTTTTATTCACGTCCACATTTAATTCATTTTCAAAGGCACATGCAAATCACACTACAGGACTTTGTGTCCCGAAGGGAACTTCGACTACATTTCATCAGTTTGATTTCTGGTCTCCTAACAGAAACCATTGGATCACCACTCTTGAAAAATATGACTGCATACCTTGAAAATGTGCAATGATGGCACAATATTATACCATTAACAACCACCACCCAATAATATATTTGTATGTTACCTAGCTTAGGTCAATTTCTTTTGCCTATTCTCTTTCCTATCCTAAGATGGGTTTCCTGAGACAATAAATATAAGGCTTTTTAAACTTTGCAAAACCATTCTGTACTTACCACAAACTGATATTGCACTAGCCCTGCTTAACATAGATACCAAATATTGCTACATCCTTGATTCAAAACTGAAATTTATGACTGGTTGTATGCCCAGCCTGTAGTCCAAACTAGAGCAGATTTATTGAATCAATCATTTTGTCAACCTCACTGATTCTGTGGGTCCGCTATAGATGAGATTAGCAATTGTATATAGGTCTGATCACATGTTCATTATTCCACACAAAAAACAAGCAAAATCACCAGGTGCCCTAAATTGGAATAATAGCTGATTGTTTTGAGCTAGAAATGTAGAAAGGGCAAAATCTGGGTGGATAATAGAAACAAACAGCACCCAGGCTTTTTATGCATCTGCCAAGTAATTTCAGACATGCACATGTTAAACAAACTAGATAATGATTAAGTTGCATTTAGGCCTGAATCTTAAAATTGAGTCGCTAGTCCCAACTAAAATAGACCCATCAGATCCATTGGAATTTGTCAAGTCAATACTTATTTCAATTCCATTGATTTAATGGATTAACTCTAGTTAATATTTGGCCATAGACCACAGAAATGTAGATTAGAAATAAATTAGACTTTGGACAAAAGGTTGCTTTTGTTGAGTGTTATGTTTATTACCTTGTCCTCTTCTTCTAATTTTATTTTTTTAAGCTGTCAGGACCCCCTGTGGCTAATACACATGCTCAATCCAAGGCTGGCTTTCCAGTATATTTATTTTAATATTTAAAAGTATTTCAAACCCTGAGCATGTCAAATCATCTCTCTTGTCTCTCAATGTCCCCATTCTGGCTTCATTCCCAATGGCACTTCACCACATCAGTTTCAGAAAATGGGATAGTATATGATGACAGGATGAAAAATGGAGGCTGTTCAAAATGCCAGAGCTAAAGGAGATACTGCAGTATTTGGGTGTGGAGGGCAAGGATTTTGTCATTATTGAGTTGCTATGCTGTTTTCATCATCCTTTGAAGCGTAGAGGTGAGAATGATCTCACCTATCCAGGATCTTCAGGTTGCTGACACAAAGACATTTGTAGAACTTAAACATCTTTTCCTGCTTCCTCCTCTGGCATACCCCGCAAAGACTGGAGAGACTGAACTATTTCCAAAGTCAAAATCTAGAAATGACATAATACTGTCAAGGAATGCATAAAGGCTCATTGGCTGAAGATGAGCTAATGGCTTACAAGTAAGACTTAGATGAGCAGAATGGGTACCGGTGGCCAACTAATCTCACAATGACATCTATGGTTGGGATGTGTCCCACCTACCCCATTCTGGGAGAACAGCAGTCATGGCCCATCCTTTTGTCACAAGACAGTTTTCAGCAGAGGAGAGATGGTGATTCACCTTGGTACTGGTTGCCAGCCCATTAGCTATATGCATGATTGCATCTTCCACCAAGCCCTCTGTTTATCAGACTTCGTTGTAGCATCTCTTTTTCTCCCATCAGGACCCCATCTGCTCAGAGGAGTGATGACATCCCCTCTCAGCATGACTTTGGCATTCCAACTTGCACTAAGCCTTCTGCTTCACCACGTTCCTGAAGTCATCATGGCACCAGATGGCCCCGTGTATGGATGAGCTCATCTCCTTCAGCATAAAGTCATTTGTGTTGCTATACAATGTGGGAACAAGGGCTGCACTTGAATTATCTTGAATGCAAGAGAAAAGGTATCAAAGGAGGAAAATCCATAATCAAAACCAATTCACACACAAAGTACTTGCTCTGTATGCAAACACAAGGAATTTGCCCTGTGTGCAAACCACTTGTGTACCATTTCTCAGCAAAATTTAGAAAAAATACTTTCTTTGACTACAACATCCAGAATCCATTAGCCAATATAGTCACTACTCATGTTAAGGGAGGTAGATACTAGAAAGGGGAAACTGCAAGTTCTGCTTCTGTATACAAGATGATACATAATAATAATAATAACAACAACAACAACTTTATTTTTGTAACCCGCCTCCATCTACCCAAAGGGATTCAGAATGGCTTACATGGGACCACGCCTGAATTTCAACATGGTTAAAATATATAAATAAATAAATAAATAAATAAATGCATAAAAAACATTTCAAACAACATAAAACAACCACAGAATACAATATGTAGCGAACATCTAGCAAACTTCAACAGTCTGAATAGTGCACTGTATTGAGTTCGGATGGGCAACTGTTGCAAATCACTTGCCAAAGGATAGGATTAATGGATAAATTGCTAAAGGAAAATGAACAGGATTTGGACCTGGGGGGTAATAAGAGGAGAGCACTGATGGGACTCTTTTTCTTCCTTTTGTTTATCTGAACATTTTAATGGATGGGTAACATTTTTGCTGAATGCAAATACAGTTGGTTGAAAAGTATATGTGTATTCTTAAGTCCCTCTATCAGGAGATAGGCAGGATAAAAATAAAGTAATTCAATAGAATGATGACAGTATTATGAAAACAGATTGTGGACTGGCTTCGGATTGCAGAACTTGGACTATTTGTATAGTTGTAATTTTAATTGGTTTTAATCTGATTAATGTGTTATTTATTGTGTAATTGTTGTTTTTATTTATTGTATATGTGGGCATCGAATCGCTGCCAGTTGTGAGCCGCCCTGAGTCCCCCTCCGGGAGTAGAGAAGGGTGGGGTATAAATATTGAAATAAATAAATAAATATGCGAATAAATAGTCAAACATGACAATGTACACGTGGATTATACATAATTACTTACATAATAAAATCACGAAGTAAATTCTAGTCCATCAAAGCTTTGACATACAAAATGTATTTGACGTCTCAAGACGTCTGTTATTATAACAGATGGTAACTACCTGAGGGTCGGGACCCCTAGGTAGGTTGCCAGGGGGTTTCAGAGGGGTTACCAAAGACCATCAGAAAACACATATTTCTGAAGGTCTTAGGAATCCCTTTGGCAGAGAAGGCTGAAGATCTTTCCACCTGTCCTTTTCTTCCTTTTTGGAAACAGACGGCAAATTCTCCCACCAAAAGCCCTCCTTCACTGTAATTGGCAGACCTCTACAAGAGGGGAGGGGAGACCATGCGTGCTTGGTGAATGGCAGCAGGGAGCACATGTGCAAGCAAGGGAGAGCAAGTAAGGCTGGAGGGAGGCTCGTGCCAGCAAGTCCCTTCAAGGCAAGGGGGTTGTGTGTGGGAAGTTTGGCCCAATTCTGTCATTGGTGAGGTTCAGAATTCTCTTTGATTGTAGTGAATTATAAATCCCAGCAACTACAACTCCCAAATGTCAAGTCTATGTTCCTCAAACTCCACCAGTGTTCACATTTGGCATATTCAGTATTCGTGCCAAGTTTGGTCCAGATCCAACATTGTTTGAGTCCACAGTGCTCTCTGGATGTAGGTGAACTACATCCAGAACTCAAGATCAATGCCCATGTAGTGAACCCCTATCTGGAAGGCTGGTAGAAGCCTGAAAAGCTAGGCCCAAAACCTTGGCAGCCATTTTAGTTGGGATGTAATGGTGGCATCCATTTTGAGTTTGCCATTTCCAATAGGGGACGAGGCTAAGTGTGGCCTGGAGGGAAATGAGGGCAGTAGGATTGGCTGGAAGAAAAGGGGGCGGAGCCTAACTTGGAAAATGAAAAAAAAATGTTCTCAAGAGGAGGTGTTTTGAAATCTGACAGCAGATGGAGGCAGGGTGTTGACCAAGCAAGAAGCAGACTGAGAATTGGGAGGGTTAGTGGGAGTTAGAAAGAAGAGGTCTGAAAGTAAACAGGTGGCTAGAAGAGATAGCTGGCGAATAGAAATCTACAGTTATCAGGATAGATAGGAAGTGGATTTCTAGTTTAGATAGATCCAAAGTTTGGGCTATCTGTAGCAGTGTCAAAGATTATTAGGCAGAGAGAAAAGTTCCTGCGAGTAAACTGTTGGATAGCTGTGGAGGAAGTTGTACTTAGTAACAAAGAACTGTACTGTTAAAGTAACCACAAGCGTTCATGCCAAAATATCTTGAAACCATTAAGCTTGTTAACTGTTCTTGAAAGTTCTCTCAAATAAACTTTATTGTTGTTTGTTCAAACAACTGCCTCATGTGCACCTCAGTCAAAAAGAACTTAAATCAGTTCCTACGGCAATCCAGAGTCCAAAGGTGGCAGCATACCTGATTTGAAGAAGAAATCATTTTAGTTTACTTCCAGTGAGCCAAAAGGCTTAACCCTATTCATAGTGGTGGTGGCCAGTGCGTTTTCAAAGGTGTTTCGGCCAGGAGAGCGTTCCAGCTCAGTGATGTTTTAAACTCTCAAGTAAATATTACACTTATCTTTATATTGGTGGCCGCAATTTTGATTCATTGGGGCTTCAAAACACCCCTGAGTAATACCATCCTTTATAATTGGTGGCAGTGGTGGGATGAAATAGGAAAGGTCCACCCTGCCCTAATTGGTAAACAGCCTCGTTACTTTACAGCCCACCAAACCCTTCCCTTCCAGTATTTTCTCTTGGTCATGCAAGTTCTTTGTGCCAAGTTTGGTTCAATTCCATTATTCGTGGAGTTCAGAGTACTCTTTGATTGTAGACTATTAATCCAAGCAATTACAAATCCCAAATCATAAAATCAATCACCCCTAACCCCACCAGTATTCAAATTTGGGCGTTATTGGATATATTCCATGTAAAGAGAAAAAATATGATGCTCATCACTTAGTTATTTCCCCACCCTTTTCCCTCCTTTATTTCTCTCCTTTATTCTTAAACTATGTTTTACAAAAATTAATATTCATAGAATTTTAGTTGTGCCAAGAGATTTTGGCAATTAAACACCTGCTATTTGTAATCAGTTGGCATTAGTCAAACATGCTCCGGTACAGTAAAGACACCAATTCTTCTTGATAATAGCCTAGATGTGTAGTTCTTATTCATTTGGCTGACATGGAAGCTGATGGGCCAATGAGCCTACTTTGCTCAGAAAACTCGTCTAATTCAGAGCTTCTCAATCTTTGATCCACCAGATATTTTGAACTTCAGCTCCCAGAAGCTTCAGACAGTATGACTAATGATAAGGGATTGTGAAGGACCAAAACATGAGAACTTCAAGACTGCATATGAATGCTGATTCCTTTGGATCTTGAGTCAATGGGTGAACTATATTTGAGAAAATGGTTTTATTCTTCTTGGTCTAGTAAGGAGCCCAAAACTGGAGTTTACGTTCTTTTAACATTTTACTCCTCTGTGAAATAACCTCTGTTCATTAATTCTTCATTTTCAAGAGAGTGAAAACTGGAAAGTACAGGAAATAACTATGTAGTGGCAAGACAGAGAAAGCAATGCACTTCGGAGAAGCAGCAACTACATTTTGACGTGCATTCAACAATAGATATTGTCCCCACATATCTCTCTCTGGCATTACTTCGCGAACGAAGATTCTTAGGAAGGACTCATCCCACACTTTTTACAAGCACACTGATGACTTAAAAGGCCAAACCAAGATAGGCAAGTCCGGTTGCAGAAAACACAGCAGAAAGTCTCCTTGGGTGATGTTGTTTCCAAGTTGCGGTTCTTTCTGCATTGTCGTTTCTCTTCGAGACCCGTTTGGTGTGTCTTCTTGAAAGAGGCCACAGCATTATGGATAGTGCATCTCCATGCCTCCCGATGTGGATCATCTTTGGTGACCAATCTGGCCAAGCCTGAGATATTGTTTCAGGGAGTCCTTATATCTCTTTTTGGGGGGCGCCTCTTTTGGGCTGACCCATGGCGAGTTCACCATAGAGTAGTATATTTGGGAGACGGTGGTCCTCCATCCTAGAGACGTGCCCTGCCCAGCACAGCTGTGTTTTCAATAACATGGCCTCAATGCTAGTGATCCCTGCTTACTCAAGGACAGCAACATTTGTCACATAGTCAGTCCAGTGTACATTTAGGATTGAGTGAGCCTTTGCTAATCTGTGATCTATCTCTTTATCAATCTTGGCGTCTGAAGAGATTATGCTTCCCAGGTAGGTGAACTGCTGAACGGACTTAAGCACAGATTTGCCTATGCTGACTTGGGGATGGTGATGTTCTTCCTGTGGTGCGGGCTGGTAGAGAATATGTGTGGTTGCCCCCACATATTGCTTCGCTTTCAGTGCATCCAGCTACACATACCACCTGATGCCTCATCCCCATTCTATTCCCCCAAAATGATTCTATGAGCAAACTATCTGTATGATAGCAGGGCCAAATATTCTAATATCTGCAGGTGGTGGTGGGAAATCATTTCCTGACTCCTGTTGACTACAAGGCAAAGTGCTGATGCTTTGTAGTCAACAAGCCCATTCTTCTTGCCTTAACATGCCTAAACGCAGTGCCATCGTTGTTCACAAAGCCAACCAAGCTAATCTCCAACATCTGACTCTTTCATCCTTGGCAAAGATTCTGTATCAAATTATATTTTATTCCTTTCTAGAACACTTGCTTCACTTTGTAGGAGACTTTGTGTAGAATAAGGGAAGAGAAGTGGAGAGAAAAGGGGAACACTGTCCTATCAGTTCATATTTGCAATAGTGAACTCTTTCAAAAAGCTATCAACTCCACATTGTGTTTATCTTCTCTCACACACATGCACACAACAAATATGATGTTTAGTGACTAAATCTAGATTTTAAAAAATCTAGTGCTCTGAAATATCAAGAAGAAAGCATGATTTTCAAAATTTAATAGTTCTTTATCTTCCCTAAGTTTACTTACAGACAGAGGTGTGGGGGGAGAGAAGCAAGATATGTATTGATCCATTTCTAATGAGTGTAGGAAATCTTTAAAAGATTTTAAGAACCACTTAAAAAATTTAAATGGCACAAGAAAAAATTAATTGCTTTTAATCACCATTCACTGAATCAACATATTTGCCTAAAAAGTTGTCACTTACGTAACAATTCTGAGGAATAATTTCCAAATAGGCAAGCACCTTAATGTTTTAAGTCAAAGGGATTGGAGAGTTACATTATTCTTTTTAGATACTATCTTCAAATAGCATAGGCTCATTACAGCTCCCAAACTTTCTTGAAATACTTTTCATACTTTTTTCCTCTTCCCCTAGGCCACCACAAACAAATGGGTGGTACATCTAAATAGCCTTAGAAATGCACAGAACTGATACCAGCAGCCTGCAAAACACATGTCCCATTATTGTTTATAGGTGCACAGAAGAAGCACCCTAAATACCTCAATTGACTGGTGTCCAGATATCTCCATTGTAATCACCTTTGTCCTGTACTTGTTTTCATTCCTTCCCCACTACCCCCGGAACAACCATACATTTCCTTTATCGTTCATTCTGTTTGTTGTATCATAAGATTCGTCTGGTTCAATTTCTTATATTTTCTGTTGCCCTTTGCCTTGGCTATCGGTTTTCCCAATTTCTCTTCCCATTTTCCCCTTCTTCTTCTTAAGGATCATGGGCATCAACTTTCTTTCCATATTGCTTTGCGCTCTCAAGTGTAATGGAGCAGTGCAGTATCTCCTCTGATAAATTCATCTATTGGTTTGGTCTGACCTTGTGCAGTTTGGTGAACCATGGCAGCTACTAACAGTGGTGGCTGGAGATCTACATGTCTGTGGAATTGTGAATACATCCTGGGCTTTGATCTGAACTTTAAAGGATTGTCCCAATGTCTTAAATCAATTTTGGTCATAGGGTTCACCACCTTTGATAGCATCTTTAAAGATCACATGAAAACTGAGATTCACTGCTTCACTAGCATGGAAACCATCACCTGCAACTGAGTTCTAAGTCTACATTGATTTGGTATGTTGTTAATTATATTTGTATTCTTCTGAGTTAATGAACAGAGGCCTCAATTTTACATGGCTGAGCCATATATCCCCCAATTTAATAGAGAGCCTCTGAATTACTCTGCAGTCATTTCATACTTCACAGAGAATGGGCAAGATTGTGGAAATCCCTGGCTATAACCCTGTAGCCAGACATGAAATAATTACAGCAGGACTGAAATCTTCAGAGATGGGGGTGAATAAATTATCTGTCTTCATTCAAAATGGAATGCTACGGAATGCCACAGGAAGAAGATTCTGCCCCCCGCTCTCCTTCCTCTTGTGTGATGAGTGACAGAGATTCCTAAACGTGCGTTATCTGTAGAAATCTCTTGGTCTTCCGATGTGACTCTAAGTTCAGCTTCCAGCAAGAAATGTTCCTGGAGAGAACATTTTATTAGAATCTTGGAATAATATTATCCGCAAAAGTCAAATTCACAAATGTGGAGTGCTGATTGGAAGTTCAGCCAATCAATCATTAGTTATACATGTTAACAACACTTAAGATACAACTACATGGTAGATAGCTTAACAAGGAATAGCTCCTCCCTGCCCACCCCCACACAACCCCAACCTCCAGCCAGGAGTATAACTTTAATTATTTCAGTTAGTTTTACAGTTACTTTAAAATAAACACATATCGGAATGTTATAAGCCATAAGGGGGCAATGATACAAAACTCATTTTCTCTCTCTCATCTGCCTCACTTTAACCCACTTTTTAATTGTGTCAGAAGTTACCTGAGAACAGGGCCGTAGCCAGGATTTTGATTCGGGGCTGAGTTTGGTTCGGGGGCTGAGACTGGGTGGAAGAGGGTCTACCCTAGCAAACCTTTTGTATTGTTATCCCAATAACCCATTAATGTGGGATATAATGAGCATGGTGATCAGATCATGATATGAATAAACATAACAGTTTAAATAATGTACCAGTAAGGCCTGAAGCCCCCGAAGGCCCCCCCCTGTCTACATGCCTGCCTGAGAACATACTGCAACTCACTTCTGGTGTGAGTGAATTGGCCGTCTACAGAGACATTGCCTAGGGCAGTGTTTCCCAACCTTTTTTGAGCCGCGGCACACTTTTAACATTAAAAAAATCTGGGGGCACACCACCAACCAAAATGACACAAAATGACACTGTAACACAGTAAAGAACGGCAGGGGGATGGTGAGCTGCTGGGAGCAGCTGTTGGGAGTGCTGAAGTCAGGGGAGGAGACAGGCCACACCATGCCCCGCCCCCTCCCCCTGGCTTCAGTTCTCCCACAGCTTCCCAGTCTTGAGGGGGCAGTGCCAAGCCAGCATTGTGCTGGCTGTGCCATCACTGGCTTGGCACTGCCCCCTCAAGGCTGGCGAAGCTGTGGGAGTGCTGAAGCTGGGAGGAGGGGGCGGAGCCAGGCTGCATCATGCCCCCCCTCCCCCTGGCTTCAGCTCTCTCACAGAGGAGGAGCATGAGCGGTGGACAGGCTTCAGTAGGCGGGGCTCCTCTGCGCGGCTTCAACAAGCAAGGGGCGGGAGTCATGGCAGATTGGAGGCTGGTTGGGGAAATGGCCGAAGGAGGCGGTGCCCCGGTCCCTTCTTCTTTTTCTTTGTGGCCACCCGTCCCTTCCTCCTCCTCTCCCAAGCAGCAGGAGTTCGGCAGGAGGAGGGGGGAAGGAAGGGGGGGCAACGAGCTTTTCTCGTGGCACACCTGATGATTGCTCACGGCACACTAGTATGCCACGGCACACTGGTTGAGAAACACTGGCCTAGGGGTCACCTAGAACTGACAGATGGAAGCTCGCCCCATCTCACGGATTTGAACCAGCAACCTTCTGGTCAGCAACCCAACCTTCAGGTCAGCAGTCCAGCCAGCACAAGGGTTTAACCTATTGCGCCACTGTGGCACTTTTTACCCACTTAAGCCTGGGAGATTTCCCCCTTCGCACCTGTCCATGACCCACAGGTTAAGAACTACTGTCCTAAAAAGATGGCGGCAGGTCGGGTGCCTTGACAGCTCCTCAAGGCACCACCCGTTACTCAAGTCGGAGGGCGATTTGCGCCCCCTCCCCAGGTGGTTCTCTTCCATCAAGGGGACACGAAGTCGAGGGACAACATCGCAGGCCCCAAAAGTCGCTCCCTCCTCAAGAGGGGGGGACTGAGTGGGCCCGGTGCCATCCCAGACAGGCGAGTGGATCGGAGTGCGGGAAGTGGGGACCACCCCACAGCTACTGCCGGCCCAGCCCACCCCAATTCAAAGAGGAGACAAGCGGACCTTGGAGGGAGGAAAGAGACCGCAAGTAAAGAGGGGACCGAACAAGGAAGCCAGGGCAGCCCGAGTAGATCCCAAGGCGGGGAACAGCCCAGCGGGAACCTCACAGACGTTGGGGAACCAACAGGAAAAGGGGGGGGAAGGAAGGGACTAAGCTAGAGGGGCGGTCCGCTCAGATCCCAGCCCCCCCCCTCTACCCCATTGAACCCCTAAGGAGGAGAGAGGCACAAGAAGGCAGCCATAGAAGAAAAGGGCCCCAAGATGGCGGCCTGAAATACAAACCTGGGAAGGCGTCTTCTCCGAGAAAGCCAGACGGCAAGGGCGGGAACAAACAGCCAACCAGAGGAAAGGGCGCGAAAGCGGGCGGAAACAGGGAGGACGGTGCAGCCGGGCCCTTTTTAAAAGCGGACAGCCAGAAGGAGGGGGGAGAGACACAGGCCGGAAGTGAGTCGGACGCCTTTTCAGAAGGAGCACCCGGCCCCGAGGGGAGGGGGGAGAAAAACCCAACACTCCTCCCCTCCTTAAGGACCGTCAATCAAGGGAGGGGGGACCCGGAAATAAGGCACTACCGAGGAGGAGAGGGGAGGATCCCACCGGACCGGAGCACTCACGGGAGGGCAGATCAGCCAAGCGACGGAGGAGAACAGCATCGGGACCATAGAACAGGAGGGTGAGCAGCCAGAGGGGTTAAAAATAAAAATAAAAGAGCCTCCTGAACCAGCGCCACCAGGGGAAAGGGCTCGGATAAGCTGAGAAGGGGAAAGCTGCCAGAGACTCAAGAAAACAGAGCAGCTAAGGAGAGGGGGTGGGAAGAGGGGGAGGCTGTTTGGCACGGGGAGCGGAGAGCTCAAAAGGCAAAGTGGGACCTGACGCTGCAGCAAGACAGCAACCCCCACAGCAAAAAAGAAAAAGAAAAGAAAAAGCCTCCCCAACTCATTGTGCCCGTCCCCAATCTACATCAACACCCTCTTCCTCCACCAAGCAGAAAGGCCCTTCCAAGCGGAGGTCACCCCGCACAGGGAGGGAATAAGGAGTCAAATCCATAGAGCCTCTAGTCAGTGGCGCCTCCCCCTAGGAAATGGACAGGCTGTAACCAGCCCCCAAACCAGAAGAATCACACCACGGTAGCTGCTCTGAACTCTGGGCTTCTCAGTTAGGCCCTTCGACTGGGTCTCCCCGCCTATTTCAGCGACCAAGTTACAAACGCCCGGCAAGCGAAAAACCCTAATTCAACCGCTCTGAGGGCAAAGCGAACAGAACCAGGCACTCACTCAATCTAGATGGTCAATCCAGTCCGGACAGCAACAAACAAAACGCAGCCCCAAGCCGCTTCCAACAACGGCACCGCCTGGACTGGGTACGGCAAAACGGGGAACATGACCACCCCAAAAATCTTCAAGGACGCTAAGGGGGTCCAGAAGAGACAAGCAGTCAGCGAAGACGCAACATTAAAGGAAATCTTGAAAGAGCTCCAGAGGCTCTCAGAAAGCCAAGAACAGACCCAGAGGAAGGTAGATCAAGCAGCGGCGAGGCAAGAGGCACAAAATAAAACGGTGCAGGAGCAACTACATGAAATCAAATCGGACCTGACCAAAGAATTGGCGAGCATGAGGGAGGAAATCAAATCCATCAGGCTAGACAAGGACGAAGTTGTGTCGACGCAGGGAAAGATACAAAAACGTATGGACTACCTGGAGAGGAGGAATGAGAAGCTGGAGCAGATGCAGGAAAGACTGGAGCAATCCAATCTGGAAACCAGACTTCGCTTTCGGAACCTGCAGGAGGACCCTCAGGAGGACCTCATGAAAGTTGTGGGCAAGCTGACAGCCTCCATCCTAGGCAAGGAGGAGGAGGAGACCCAACAGGAGATAGAGAGAGCGTACAGAGTCCCCTCAGCATACGCGAGACAGCACAAGGTGGCCCGGGATGTGGTGGTCCAATTCGGGAAAAAAAGGGTCAGAGATGCGGTGCTCAAGAAAAAGAAGGAGTCGCAAGCCATATACAAAGGGTCCAAGGTGATCATTTTAAAAGAGTTCACCACAGCCGCAATGCTCAAAAGGCAGAACTACCGCTTCCTCACAGAGGAGCTGAAGAATAGAAGAATTAGATTCCGGTGGGAGAGAACCGAAGGGGTGATGGTCACCTACCAGGACCAAAAGTACTGGTTGACCTCGGTGGACAAGGCCCAAGAGTTCTATAAGAAAATACAATCTGAACCGCCGCAGAGGACACCCCCACATGAAGGCCAGAACGACCAGCCAAAAAAACGACGATTCTCCTCCCCCCCGAAGGAACCTGCACACTCCAGCCGCGGATCGCAAGCTATGGAAAAGACCACCACGACCAGAAACACGGAAAGCAACGTTGACGCGCCGAGCCACACAGAAGAGATGCCAGATGCATGACTTCCAAATTCCGATATCTTGCTTTTCGAACAACATAAATGGGCTGAACTCGGCATCACGGAGGAAAAAAGTGTTCAGTCTATTGAGGAAAAAAAATATGATATCGTGGCACTACAAGAGGTCCACATCAAGAAAGCACATTTATCTCACTTGGAAAGCAAAGGACTGGGAACCCTCTTCTGCTCGCTGGCGGAGGAAAAGAAAAGGGGGGTGGCAATCTACGTGAGCGAGAAATTACCGGCCAAGCTCGCATTCACAGATGCCGAGGGGAGGATCGTCGGGGTGAAGATCGAGCTAGGCACGTTGCGTCTGCTGGCCTGCAGTATATATGCGCCAAACGGGCCCAAGACCACCTTCATCCGAACTCTTCAAAGCCTTATAGACGACCAGGAGTACGATAGCTTGGTGTTGTTGGGAGACTTCAACGGGACTCTAGTGCCTCACCTGGACAAAACCCAGAGTGCCCTCAAACGTAAAAGACCGGATCCGGACCCCTCCAGTGCGTTACCAAGAGCTTTCCTGCGTCTCAAGACGGACCTCTCCTTGGTGGACATATGGCGTCTCCACAATCAAGGGGAAAAAGACTTTACTTTCTACTCCAACAGACACCAGAGCTGGTCTAGGATTGATATGGTCTGGGCGTCAAATTCGTTGGCTCCGAAGATAACACAAATAAAGATCCTACCAAGAGACGTCTCCGACCACTGTCCGATTGAGATGAGCTTTAACCAAAGATCCCCTGTACGACGCTGGAGGCTCAACGACAATCTTTTGAAGAAGGAGGAGGACATACAAAAGTATAGGGAACTAACTAAGGTTTACTTTGAGCTCAATGACAACCAGGAAACTAGCCCCGAAGTGGTCTGGGATGCTTGCAAGGCTGTCCTCAGAGGCCACTTCATACAGCACAATGCGATAAAGAACAGGGAGAGGCAGAGGGCCCTTGCAGAACTACAGGCCAAAATCGCAGTAGAAGAAAGGACTCTGAAGGAACAGCCAGACAGCCGAGCTACGGTCACCCGCCTGGCAGAGTTGCGAAGACAGAAACACCATCTTGACCTTGATCAAATCGCTAAGGACCTAAAGTTTGTAAAACAAAAGGCCTTTCAGAATGCCAACAAACCGGGCAGATGGCTAGCGAGAAGGATCAAGCGTAAAAAACAGGCGGGATATATAACCAGGGTCAAAGCGGGAGACGGAATGGTCACGGCAGAAGACGACATTAAAAAGGAGTTCCACCTATTCTTTGCCAAGCTATACGCGGCAGACCCAGAAAGTAAGGAAGACATCTGGAAATACCTGGAAGATCAGAATCTGGACAGGATTCCAGGGTACTACAGGGACATTCTCAACAGGGAAATTTCGGAGAGGGAGATAGACTCTGCCATAAAGAACCTAGATCTGAGTAAGGCCCCGGGCCCAGATGGCCTAACAGCTCGATTTTACAAAACCATGAGCTGCGAAATTACCTCCTTCTTGAAAAAGCTTTACAATAGGGTACTCTCGGAGGGTACATCCCCAGACACATGGAAGGAGGCCAATATAGTCATCATCCATAAAGAAGGCACAGATGAGTCCAATGTTGCCAATTACAGGCCCATCTCATTGTTGAACATCGACTACAAAATCCTGGCCTCCATTCTAGCGGCGAGACTAAAGATCTGGCTGGGTGACTGGATAGCTCCAGACCAGAATGGCTTTTTGCCGGGCAGACAGGGCAAAGAAAACGTCAGGACTGTCATCAACCTGTTGGAATATTATGAAGCGCACCCTCGAAAAGAAGTGGCCTTTCTCGCCCTAGACGCAGAGAAAGCTTTTGACAATTTGCGGTGGGACTTCTTTAAGCTGCTTATGGCAAAGATGGATATGGGCCCCAAATTCCAAAATGCTATTGGGGCGATCTACCAAGAGCAATCAGCAAAAGTCTGGGTCAATGGGAGGCCAACGGAAAGAATAAGGATACAGAAGGGGACTAGACAGGGCTGCCCTCTCTCGCCTCTGATTTTCATACTGGCTACGGAAGTTCTGCTGAGAGCGATAAGATCCAACGCCCAGCTACGAGGCCCGAAAATTGGAAAGCACCAGTACAAGGTGAAGGCCTTTGCAGATGATATAATTTGTTTTGTCGAAAGGCCTCTAGACTCCCTACATCTCTGGCTGGCGGAGATCGAAAAATTTGGCTCGCTAGCGGGGCTAAGAATAAATAGGAGGAAGACGAAAATTCTGACAAAAAACGTGGCTAAAAACCGTCAGGAGGTGCTGGGCTCTGTGTCAGGAATGCAAATTTCCCAGTCGATCAAGTACTTGGGCATCCAGATAACTGCACAGAACTGCCACCTATTCACGAACAACTATGTGGCACTCTGGAAAAAGGTCCAAACTGACCTAGGGAATTGGAGAAGCGCCAACCTCTCCCTAATGGGCAAGATAGCGGCTGTCAAGATGAACATCCTTCCACGGCTGCTATACTTGTTCCAAAACATTCCCATCATTAAGTCAAGCGGTATCTTCGAGGCGTGGAAAAAGGACATCCTCAACTTTATCTGGGACGCCAAGAAAGCCAGAATCAGGTACGCAATCCTGATAGACAGGAAGGAGAGGGGGGGTCTGGGTCTCCCGGACCTGAAGATGTACCATGACGCGTGCGGGTTGATCTTCGTAAGAGACTGGATAGCCCTGGCCAGAGAGGATATCCTGGCACTGGAAGGATTCGACCTCAAAGCGGGATGGCACGGATACTTATGGTACGGGAGCACGAAAACAGACCCCAACTTCAAAAAACACCCCCTGAGAGCAGCGCTCCTGCAGATATGGGAGAGGTACAGGGAGAGGTTTTTCGCCAGGACCCCCCTCTGGGTTTCTCCTATGGAAGCGCACCAAAAGAGTACCCTGGGATGGCAGACGTGGCCAAGGTACGAAGAGATCATCACCAAGGTAGCAGGGAGGAGATGTTTAAAACCGCTGGCACAGCTGCAAAGCAAATATGAACGGCTTACATGGTTACAATACCTCCACATAAGGGCATGGTTCAAAAAGGATGAACAGGCTGGTTTCGAGGATAAGGAGACTTTCTGGAAGGCCTTTCTGAGAAGGGAACGAAAACTAGTCACGAGAGCCTACCAGAAGCTGTTGGAATGGGCCACGGAGACCGAGGTAGTAAAAACCTGCATGGTCAAATGGGCGCAGAATATAGGGCGTCCCATCAGCCTGTATGAATGGGAAAAGATCTGGAGGAAACAGCTGAAGATCACTTATGCCACAGACCTCAAAGAAAACTGGTATAAGCTGTTCTTCCGGTGGTATATGACGCCACAGAAGCTGGGAGTGATGTATAAGGATGCCCAATCGCAATGCTGGAAGTGTGGGTCACAACCTGGAACCTTCTTCCACATGTGGTGGACCTGCCCAGAAGCCACGACCTACTGGAAAGGCATCCATAGCGGTATCCAGAAAGTTCTTCGTACCACACTAGAACGGAAGCCGGAAAGCTATCTACTGGGTCTGCTGTCGGAAGAAGAAATGCCGGACAAGAATACGGAACGCATGTTTGTATACTTGACCACGGCTGCAAGGATGGTCTATGCGAGGAACTGGAAGGCTAAAACCTCACCACGGCTCGAAGATTGGGAAACCAAAGTGTGGGACATCATGAACATGGACAAGCTCTCTTATTATTTAAGTGAGGCGGAGGGCGGAGCGCTAAAAAGAACTGATTGGTCATCATTTCTGTCCTATATGAAGGCCCGGGAGGACCCTTCGGCTCCAGCAACACCAAAACCATGAACTTCCAAAGAGTTCCACTCTCCCCACGGGACTAGAGACAATGGGTCAAGCTGTTCGGGGCACTCGGCAAAGGGGAAGGAGAGTATCAAAGGCCAATCTAAAAGACTCGCCAAGAGTACTTCACACCCCCCACCTATCATCAATGACGTTCTCTCTCTCCACCCCCCCCTCCACGAGGACTGAACAAATGGGATTATTTAGTAGTGCTGGAAGCCTACACAGTATACCCCCCCTCCTCCCCTCCCCACCACCCCCGCACCCGGTCTTTCCTCCCTCCCCCAACCCCTCCCCTAAGACCCCCCCAACCCCCGCCCCACCCCGTCACCCTGAGCACATCTCCCAGTCTTCTCTCTCTCTCTCCCCTGTTCCTACTGTCCTTTACCTGGAATTGTTCCCCCTCTTTTAATGTTTATGACGAAACCCAATAAATATATTTAAAAAAAAAAAAAGAACTACTGTCCTACAGGAATCAATCAAATTCCCCATGGAAACTCACCAGCAAGATTAGGGTGCTACACTTGCATCTCCAGCCACTAATATTAAGAGGCATAGTGACTGAAGCTAATAACAGCCATCGTGATGAGTAACCACTGACAGCCTTTATCCTCCATGTCCTAACTTGCATGCATTTAATTCTCTTTTAAAGCCTTCCAAGTTGGTACTCATCCATTCATCTTGTGGTACATCTTCTTAGAGTAAAACCACATATAGTGTGAAGAGGCAGTTTCCATTTAGCTAGCCTAAACTTCCCACTATTCATTTTTATTGGATAATTCTAGATCTAGTATTATTTTTTCTCTTCAGAGCCTTTAAAATGTTATGCTTCTATCATGCCAATAATATTTTCTTGATTTGCTAAACAGCCTCAAACATCATGAGCTTTTTATATTGAAATGTTGTTCAAGCTCTTTGGACATTTTCTCTGCTCCATCTACTGATTTTCCAGCAATACAATGCTCTTCCTCAAGTGTACAGAGCCCAGAATTGTGTTATAATGTGTAGTCTGCTCTTTATATGGGAATATGGTGTTGGCAAGAGTCCGGATTAGTTTGCAAGGCAACCAGACTTTAAATGTGGACAAGTAAACCTCACAGGAAGGTAAAGGCAAATCTGGCCGGGAAAGCCCTATGTTTCGTATAAGGCTCTCCTTGAAAGCACATAACAAATAACAATGGAGTTGGGAATGTTTTCTACTTATTTTCTAATTATTCAGAACATACATAAGATCGTGAAAGTTGGGGTGTTGGTTCCAAAACAACAACAATTTACTACTACTGTTCTGCTACTGTTATCATGGTCCTTTGACAAATATTTTGATTTGGAGACAGCCTCAAAATTTTCCAAAAATTCCCTATGAAATTTGGAACAATGAAACAATGCATTTTAGCTGTGATTCTATACAGTTTGTATTTAGAAATAATTGTTACCCCGCTCTTCAGTCACAAAGGCACTCAAAGCGGCTTACAAAATGTTAATTTGCTTTCAGGCTTACAATGTACATGAGACAAATAATTATTACTAAAATATGACATAAGACATGATGTTGCTGTGTCTTGATGGCTGCACTCCTCCCACTTAGTATTTTAAGAATGTGCTGGTTTTCTCTTTAACAGCTGTAAATGAATTTCCTAGTAGATTTAGGCCTCACAGCTAAAATATGGTAACAAATTTGAAAACAGAATTCTTCTGGGAGTACCCACAATTTGAATGCAATTGAGAGAGGACAGCTTGCTAGGTCGTAGCTGATGGGCACATATGAGACTTTCCCATAAGACGAGTCTCCAGTGTGAAGAACAGACATGGCAGTGGGCAGGGTCTCGCCTATGTAGTATATTTGGCAGCCTGAGTGGACACCTAAAAGAGCTATCAAGGCTTGCCAGCAGATGTGTGTGTGCCAGTACCCAGAGGCCTCTAAAGACTCTGCCCAAGCATGTAGGTCTGCCTCCTCAGTTGCTCTTTCTTTAATGCTCTGGGCACTGAATTTTGCTCATATGGGCATGCTGACAGTGGGAGAATGGAGCCAACTGGGCAAAATTCCACACAGTATTTTATCTCTTCAGTATAAGAAAGGCCTTTCTGAGTTGGACCAAACAACTACTGATCCCACCCACTTTATTCAAATAGTAGCAAGACAGATGGCTATGGGGAGCCCATAAGCAGGATGTTGGGGCAATTGCATTTTCCCCAATCCCGCTTCCCAGCAATTGATGTCTAGGAGCATATTGCTTCTAGTAGGCAAGCCAACATATGATCCTGCATTTCCCATCACTCAGCATAATTAGATAATCCTGGCTTCTGCTACTGCATTATGAGACCCTTGGCCTATCCACTTTTTTGACACCATGCATCACTGACGTATGCAATGGTATCATGTCTCCTTTATAGCCTTTTTTCTACTCTAAACAATCCCCTGTAAGAACATTGCTGCCTTGATTATTCTGGTTGCCTTTTGCTGAACTTTGTAGCTATACATTTCTCTTTTCAGGAATAGTACTTGACTTCATAATCATCAAAATTCAACTGGTAGTTGCAACCACAGAAGACTGTTGTTGTTATTGTTGTGTGCCTTCAGGTAGTTTCAGTGGAGCCTCCAATGGCACAATGGGTTAAACCCTTGTGCCAGCAGGACTGGTTGATCGACAGGTTGGCAGTTTGAATCTGGAGAGCGGGGCAAGCTCCCATCTGTCATGCTCTAGCTTCTCATGCAAGAACATGAGAGAAGCCTCCCATAGGATGGTAAAACATCAATCATCCAGGCATCCCCTGGGGCAACGTGCGTGCAGATGGCAAATTCTCTCACACCATAAGTGACTTGCAGTTTCTCAAGTCACTTTTGACATGAAAAAAAGAAAAAAAGTAGTTTCAGACTTATGGTGATCCTAAGGTGAGCACATCATGAGGTTTTTCTTGGCAGGATTTGTTCAGGATGAGGTTATCTTTTCCTTCCTCTGATGCAGAAAGACTGTGGCTTGTACAAGGTCACTCAGTAGGTTTCCATGGCCAAGCAGGGTTTTGAATTCTGGTCTCCAGAGTTGTAATTCAAAGTACAAACTATTACAACACACTGCCTTGTCACAGTAGGCTAATTAATGAGTACAGTAGACTGACTTACCTCATATCTACATGGGCCAAATAAAATCTTGACAACATACAGCTAGTTCTGCAGCAGAAGTGCTTCTCCCAGTCTTTAATCTATCCCAAAATGAACTGCACAAGATGGGCTGCAGGTTATTTCAGGGCTTCCATGAAACCCCAGAGTGATCCCTGGTGTTTTTGACATGTGGATCAGGCTGGATCTGGGACATCCAATGTCCACAAATTTAAAAAAAACCACTGATGTTTTACTGGCCAGAGGCTGCTCCCCAACACAGCCTTGCTGGCAACGTCACTTCTGGCGATCACAGAAGTGATGCTTTGCCAGCAAGAAGCAGTTCCATGGCAAAGCCTTGCTGACTATGACCTTACCAGAAGCGGCAATTGGCAAAGCTCTGCTATGGGGCTGCATCTTGCTGGCAAAACAGTAGTGGTGTGAAGTCAGGAAAGTGGACACGAGTGCTGAGGAGCTGAGTCTAGCCAACGATCTGAACTTCAGAGCAGCTTCTTGACCAGTATGTGTGTATCTCCCAGGGTGTATCTATGCCAGCTCCAGAGCAGATCATGACCATTACAAAAATTGGACATTATTTATTTTCCTAGCAGCAAGGGGCAGAGTGGGAGTGGCCTCTATATAGACTAATGTGTTTGGGAGATATCTAATGTTCAGTTATATTAACAGGTAAAAAACAATTTGTATATTAGTCCTAGAATGCTGTCTTACAATGAGAACAGTTATAACATGGGAATTATGAGTCTTGTTACTTTCTGGTGACATTTCTCATGTGCCTTGCCCAAGGTCACCCAGTGGTGTCCATAGCTGAGTGGGGATTCAAACCCTGATCTCCAAAATCTTAGTCCAATGCTCAAATCACTACACCTTGCTGACTCTCCTCATACTAAAAGAATTTAATTAAATCCAAAATTTCTGCCCTTGTGTTGGATGTCTTGTCATTTAGACTGTAACGTTCCTAAAAGAGTCATACACACTTGGGGATTTTAAAAACAGCTAACATTCTGTGCCATCAAGATCCAGGATGGAGAAATGACTGGAATGTTTAGCCATATCACATGGAAATTTATCCATGCCCCCCCTCCCCAAATACACCTACATCCACTGCATGCAGCTAATGAGGTGGGCACTACTCTTTGAATGCTTGTGTCACAGTCCATTTGTCAGTCTTTAAACTTTAGACCATCACAGGACTTTTTGTTGTTTCTGGATGAAGGATTATGTTTAGTTGCTGGAGAGCCTGGTTCAAACTGTTATGGAGCTGAAAAGAATTTGGATGGGCTCACAAAAGGTATTTACTAGGCATGGTTTAGAACCAAAAAAATCGTGATTCTAAAATCAAATGGGGGGGGATTTTTTTTGATTAGTAAAAGAAAGACTTACAAAAATTTTTCCAAAAAGTTCTAAAATGTAACGTAAGTATTAACAAAATTCTAAATTGGTTCTAAAGTCTGAAAAGCAGGGAAACAGTTAAGAATCAAGGGGGGACGATTCTCTCCCCCTTATTCTGTCCCCTTCCCCTCCTTTCTTCCGTCTCTACCCTCTTCTTTCATTCCTTCCTTTGCCCTTTGGGTCCCCATCACTACTTTTCTCTTTACTTCCTTCCCTCCCCCTTCTCTACTTCTTCCTTTGTCTCCTTCCTTCCTTTGTTCACGTTTTATTTCCCTAATAGCAATTAAACAGAAAGATATATGTATAATATATAGACTTTCTGCTGTGCTTTCTGCAACCGAACTTGCCTATCTCAGATTGGCCTCTTTAGTCATCAGCGCGCTTGTAAAAAGCGTGGGATGAGTCCTTCCTGAATCTTCGTTCGTGAAGTAATGCCGAGAGAGAGATATGTATTAATGCAATGAGTGGTTCCTCATGTTGTGGTGACCCCCATCCATATTTTCGTTGCTACTTCATAATTTTGTTACTCTTATGAATTCTAATGCAAATATCTAATATGCAGGATGTATTTTCATTGTTACAAATTGACCAAAGTTAAAGCATAGGGATTAATCACAAAAACAATGTTTGGGGGAGGATGGACAACGGATGATGGGATTTGCAGTACCTTCGACCAATTCAGCTCTGACTTCCACAGCTGAGACCCCATGAATGACAGACCTGGACCAAACTTGGCACACAGAACCCCCATGACCCACAGAAAATACTGGAGGGGTTTGGGAGGAATTGACAGTGATTTAGGGGAGATAACTCTGAACCCAAACAATCCTGGATCAGGACCAAACTTGGCATGAATACTCAATATGCCCAAATGTGAACGCAGATGGAGTTTGGGGAAAATAGACCTTGACATTTGGGAGTTGTAGTTGCTGGGATTTATAGTTCACCTTCAATCAAAGAGCATTCTGAACTCCACCAATGACAGAATTGGGCCAAACTGGGATCCGGGCGAGGGCGGGGGGAAAGAGGATCGGGGCTAGAGAGAGGCAGAGAGGCAGAGAGGGGCGCGGGGGGCCTTTCTCCTCCTCTCTCGCCGCCCTGCCATTGGCAAGAGAGGAGGAGGAGGCCCTCGTTCACCCCATCCATGTTTCTTTGCCTCTGATTGCCTAAAGGAAAGGTGGAGTGATGGTGGGGTGACGGTACCACCTGGTATCCATCAGCCAATGACAAAACACGCTTACTAAGGGCAAAGAAACCATACGAATGCTTTACGACCCAAATACAAAAATGGCGCCGCAAAGTGTCGTAAAAGAAAGTCTACTTCCGGGTTCGCGATAGCGATCCGTAAAAGCTCAAAAGTCCCATTACATACGAATCACTAACGAATCCTTTTAATTTCCGTTTCAGTTTTCTCATGCCTAGTATTTACATCAACTTTACCGCATTAACAGGAATGTTAACCTATAACTCTTCAAATTACAGTCAGCCCTTGGTATCTGCTGGGACATGGATCCAGGACACACTGTAGATACCAAAATCTGTGGATGCTCAAGTAAAGTGGATTCTCGTATAAAAATGGCAAAATCAAAGTTTGTTTTTGGAATTTTTACAAAAATATTTTCAAGCCATGGCTGGTTGAATCCAAATATAGAGGATCAATTGTATAGAGGTACATCATAGGCATCTCATATCAGCTTACTTCGAATGTTATAACACACAGACCATGGTCAATTCTTTTAGCCAAGTTCATAAGAGTGGGGGCCCATCCAGACAGGTCCTATATCCCATGATCCGATCCCAGGTTTTCTGTTTATCCCAGATTTTCTGGCAGTGTGGACTCACTGGGTTGCTGTGAGTTTTCCGGGCTACATGGCCATGTTCCAGAAGCATTCTCTCTTGACGTTTCGCCCATATCTATGGCAGGCATGCTCAGATGTTGAGGGGTCTGTTGGAAACTAGGCAAGTGAGGTTTATATATCTGTGGAATGTCCCGGATGGGAGAAATAACTCGTCTGCTTGAGGCAGGTGTGAATGTTGCAGTTGGTCACCTTAATTAGTATTTAATGGCCTTGCAGCTTCCAAGCCTGGCTGCTTGCGGACTAGGGGAATCCTTTGTTGGGAGGTGCTATCTGTTACTGATAAATTCCTTTTTGGAATTCCCCTGCTTTCGGAGTGTTGCTCTTTATTTATTGTCCTGATTTTAGAGTTTTTTCATACTGGTAGCCAGATTTTGTTCGTTTTCATGGTTTCCTCCTTTCTGTTGTAATTGTCTACATGCTTGTGGATTTCAGTGGTTTCTCTGTGTAGTCTGACATGGTGATTGGTCCAGCATTTCTGTTTTCAAATAATATGTCGTGTCCAGGTTGGTTGATCAAGTGCCTTCAACAACAAAGTGTGGACTCATATAATCCTTATTTAAAGCAGAAAATCTGGCATCAGATCCTGGAATATATGCTTGTCTGGAAGGGCCATGGGTGTATTTTAAGGGAATCACTAAACTGCACAGACCCACTCCCCTCACCTCACATTCAGAAATGACCCATGCAATTGTGCATCCTGTCATTTTCTTTGCCCAGAATATTATTTTGAATCCTAATGTCCCCATTCTGTCCACATGTGCATTGTGTGTTCATGGGGAGACAAATGTGGAATGAAAGGGAGACATTTTAGTTTGAAACCAGATGGGGGTGAAAAGCTTCCCTCCCCTGCAAGGAAGTTTCATTCTGCCTCCTATAATCCATGCCCATTTATTTTGCTTCCTCTCAAGTCACCAATCTAGGCCTCTTGTTCACGTGTGCCCACTCTCACATGAACCAACAATGTTATGCGGTAGCACTGCATAACACTCTTAGCACTGCAATTGAAGGGAGATGTTGACAAACTGGAATATGTCCAGAGGAGGGCGACTGAAATGATCAAGGGTCTGGAAAACAAGCCTTATGAGGAGCGGCTTAAAGAGCTATGCATGTTTAGCCTGCAGAAGAGAAGACTGAGAGGAGACATGATAGCCATGCATAAACATGTGAGGGAAAGTCAAAGGGAGGAGGGAGGAAGCTTGTTTTCTGCTGCCCTGGAGACTAGGGCGCGGAACAATGGCTTCAAACTGCAGAAAAGGAGATCCCACCTGAACATTGAAGAAGAGCTTCCTGACTGTGAGAGCTGTTTAGCAGTGGAACTCTCTGCCCTGGAGTGTGGTGGAGACTCCATCTTTGGAGGCTTTTAAACAGAGGCTGGATGGCCATCTGTCGGGGGTGCTTTGAATGTGATTTTCCTGCTTCTTGGCAGGGGGCTGGACTGGATGGCCCACAAGGTCTCTTTCAACTCAATGATTTTATGATTCTATGATGGGGTAAATGTCACTCCGGGGAGTGGTGGTATACAAGTTGAAATAATAAATAAATAAATAAAATTGTCCTCAATCAGTCTCAGAATTTGAGTATATTTCCTAATGTGGAAGGGAACACGGCGGTGAGGGATAGAAAAGGCATAAAAATAACAGTAGATGCCAAAAGTTAATGTATGGTATATTGTATTGAATACTATGTGTCTGCTATAAAGCAAATGATGTAATGTATTGAATTACTATAAAATAAATCAAAATATTTTTTTAAAAATAATAAAATAAACAGAGGCTGGATCGCCATTTGTCAGGGGTGCTTTGAATGCGATTTTCCTGCTTCTTGACAGGAGGTTGGACTGGATGGGCCACAAGGTCTCTTCCAACTCTATGATTCTATGATTGGCAGAGAGATGGACTGGGTGGTCCATTGGTCTCTTCCAACACTATGATTCTATTACTCCACCTTTGCCTGTGCCCAGACGCCTTTCCGGAGCATCACCCAATGCTCTTTTATGCTTATAGACCAGTGTTTCTCAACCTGGGGGTCGGGACACTGGGGGGGGGTCGTGATGGGGTGTCAGAGGGGTCACCAAATACCATAAGAAAACACAATATTTTCTGTGGGGGTTCTGTGTGGGAAATTTGGCCTAATTCTCTCATTGGTGAGGTTCAGAATGCTCTTTGATTGTAGGTGAACTATAAATCACAGCAATCCATCATTGTTTGAGTCCACAGTGCTCTCTGGATGTACGTGAACTACATCTCCCAAACTCAAGGTCAATGTCCATCAAACACTTCCAGTATTTTCTGTCAGTCGTGGGAGTTCTGTGTGCCCAGTTTGGTCCAATTCCATTGCTGGTGGAGTTCAGAATGCTCTTTGATTGTAGGTGAATTATAAATCCCTGCAACCACAACTCCCAAATGACATAACCAATCCCTCTGCAATCCCATCAGTATTCAAATGTGGACATATTGGGTATTTGTACCAAAATGTGGCCCAGTGAATGAAAATACATCCTGCAAATCAGTTATTTACTTGACAATTCATAACAGTAGCAAAATTATGGTTATGAAGTAGCAACGAAATAGCTCTGGTTACATCCCGTATAGACTACTGCAACACACTCTATGTGGGGTTGCCTTTGAAGACTGTCTGGAAGCTTCAAATGGTCCAACAAACAGCCAGATTGCTAACAGGAGCGGCGCTCAGGGAGTGTACAACTCCTCTGTTGCACCAACTCCACTGGCTGCCAGTTTGCTACCGAGCAAAAGTCAAAGTGCTGGCTTTAGCCTATAAAGCCCTAAACAGTTCTAGCTCAACTTACAAGGTTTTAATTTTTTGTGTTATTGCCTATATGTGAATTATATTGATTGTACTGTTTTATTGTTTGCTGATGTGTTGTTTTATTGATGTGTTATTGGGCTTGGCCTCATGTAAGCTGCCCTGAGTCCCCTTGGGGAGATGGTGGTGGGGTATAAATAAATTATTATTATTATTATTATGTCCGAACGCATCTCCCCTTATGAACTATCTAGGGCCTTAAGATCATCTGGGAAGGCCCTGCCTTTGTCACAAGTACGTTTGGCGGAAATAAGAGACAGGTCCTTCTCGGTGGCGGCCTCTCAGCTGTGGATATTAGATCAGCCCCCTCTCTTTTAACATTCCAGAAAAAAAGTCAAGACGTGCTTTTTGAACAAGCGTTTGCAAATGCAGAGTAACCGACATGGGAAAACGGAACAACTAGACAACGAGACCAGACAATGTTTTTAACAAGAAAACACTATGGATTTATACTGTATTGGTTTGTTTAGTTTTTATTTTATTTGCTATGCTTTTAATTGTATTTATGACATTGTAAGCATTGAATTTTGCCTTGTTAACTGCCTTGCAAGCCTGTAGCCAGGATTTTGATTTGGGGGGGGCTGAGTCTGTGTGAGAGAGGGTCTACCCTAGCAAACCTTTTGTATTGTTATCCCAATAACCCCATGAATGTGGGATATATGATCAGATCATGATATGAATAAATAATTTACCAGTAAGGCCTTCTCGCGGAGCACCCTGAGAATTTGGGGGGGGGGCTGAAGCCTCTCAAGCCCTCCACCCTCCCACCCCAGGCTACATGCCTGCCGTCTTGAGTCACCTATGGGCTGAGAAAGGCGGTATACAAATACAGTAAACAAACAAACGCAAATAATTTGATGTTTGGGGGTCACCAAGCATTTGGAAGGTTGAGTAACACTATCATAGACACTGTAAGTGGCCCCCTCCCTGTCTCCCACATTCCCTCCAAACACACACAGAGAGAGAGAGAGAGAGAGAGAGAGAGAGAGAGAGAGAGAGAGAGAGAGAGGCTCCTACCTACTTACCTGCGTGCTGCCTGCCTGCTAGCTCCTCCTCCTCCTTCTGCCGCCGCCACCGGAGGAGGAGAGGCGCGCGAAGAGAGAGCGAGCGAGAGCGAGCCAGAGGACGCGCCCGCGCCTCGCTTCCAACTTTCTCTCCAGCTTTGGCTTCTACTTTGCAGCGCGCTGCTTTCCGCAGCCTTAGCCATGCACTTGCTGGCCAAGCCGACCCGGCTCTGCGCCTTGCAAAAGCCGGACTCTCCCGTGCAAAGGAAACGCTCCTAGAGGCTTGGAAGAGGAGCGGGAGGAAGTCCCTCCATCCAGGTAAGGATGGAGCGCCGCGGTGCCACTGGGGCTAAGAGTGGGACGCAGGACCTGCCTGGACGGGGAGATTTCCTCCCGGCCGCTCAGTTTTGACCCGGGAGAGATGCCCCAGAGCCTAAGAATCCCCTTTGAAAGAGCGGGGAGGAGGAGGGAGAAGCAGGAGGTGTGTGTGGAAGGAGGGTGCGCTCCCGAAGCCCGGCGGAGACTCGTTTGGCAGGGAGGAGGGCCAGTGTGTGCACTCAGAGGGACAGACAGCACTTGGTTCAGGCGGACGAGGCAACAAGTGTGTTCGAAAGAATAGGTTGTCAGCCTTCTGTGTGGAACCTGTGTGGAGGGCGTGTGCCTGTCAAATTCTCAAAAAGTATTTTCCTATGTTGCTTCCAAGCCCTCCTCCATCCAAAAAACCTGATTTAGGACTCAGGGTAGGGCAACAACCACGTGTAAACTATTTGAAACTTAGGAGTCCTGGGACAGTGATCATATTCCTAATTTACCCAATATGCTTGGGAAATGATACCTATATCTGTGCATGTTTCTACACACACACAACCTGAGTACAGTACATTAAATTATTGATTTCTTATGCAAAGTAAACCAAACACTGTGAGAAAATGGGTTCTTGTGACCTCACAACCTTTGAAGATGCTTTCCATAGATGCAGGCGAAACATCAGAAGAGAATGCCTCCAAACCAGGGCCGTAGCCAGGATTTTGATTCGGGGGGAGGGGGCTGTTTGGTTCGGGGGGCTGAGACTGGGTGGAAGAGGGTCTACCCTAGTAAACCTTTTGTATTGTTATCCCAATAACCCCATTAATGTGGGATATAATGAGCATGGTGATCAGATCATGATATGAATAAACATAACAGTTTAAATAATGTACCAGTAAGGCCTTTTCGCGGACCACCCTGAGAATTTGGGGGGCTGAAGCCCTTAGCCCCCCGGCTACATGCCTGCTCCAGACCATGGCCATATAGCCCAAAAAAACCTACAACAATGCAGGGTTTTTGTGAGTTTTCTGGGTTGTATAGCCATTTTCCAGAAGCATTCTCTCCTGACATTTCACCCACATCAATGGCAGGCATCCTTGGAGATTGTGGGGTCTGTTGGAAACTAAGTAACTGAAGCTGATCCTATATATGTGAAATGTCCAGGGTGAGGGAAATAACTCTTGTCTGCTTGAGATATGTGTTAATGTTGCAATGTGCCTCCTTGATTAGCATTAATGGCTATCTATACTGTATATATATCACTAAGTTTCCAACAGACCCCTTACCCTCTGAGGATGCCTGCCATAGATGTGGGCAAAACATCAGGAGAGAATGCTTCTGGAACATGGCATACAGCCCAACAAACTCACAGTAACCCAGTGACTCCGGTCATGAAAGCCTTCGATGACACTGAGAAAACTTTTCGAATTTGTCCAAGGATACTTGCCTTGAAATGAAAACTAGTGTTGAGAGACAGGAGGAAATGGGACAGAATGGCTGTCATAAGGAAAGGGGGGATGGGCACTATAGACATGGCTACGGTCAGCATGAGTTGCATGTTTATTTGGGAGCAAGCTTCTTTGAGTTCAAGGGTTATTGCTTCTGACCAAATGTGCTTTGGATTAGGCTCGAGAGGATGAACTGCAGACCGTTCAATCCCACTCAAGCAAGTAAGCTGCTGTTCTTTCAGCCTCAAGCGTGCTGTCTGATCATACTGGGCTACTTTACAAGGTTGATGAAATGTGTACTGAATGAATGGCTGTGCTTTACATAGTTGGATAAACATCTACTAAGTGAGAGAGTTTACTTGTCAAAATGCTGTTATGCTGCTTTATTTCTTCAGCTTTGTCGTCTTGTGCATTTGGGTGAACTAGAATAAATATAATATAATATAGAGATATTACTAAGTTTCCAACAGACCCCTTAACCTCTGAGGATGCATGCCATAGATGTGGGCAAAACATCAGGGTCTAAACCAGTGTTTCTCAACCTGGGGGTTGGGGACCCTGGGGAGTCATCGGGGGGGGGGGGAGGGTGTTCAGAGGGGTCACCAAAGATCATTAGAAAACACATGTTTCTGATGGTCTTAGGAACTCCTTTGGCAGAGAAGACTGAAGATCTCCCCACCTGTCCTCTTCCTTTTTAAAAACAGATGGCAAATCCTCCCACCAAAAGCCCTCCTCCTTCTCCCTGGATGTAGTTGAACTAACACTCCAAAACTCAAGGTCAATGCCCACCAAACCCTTCCAGTATTTTCTGTTGGTCATGGAAGATCTGTGTGCCAAGTTTGGTTCAATTCCATTGTTGGTGGAGTTCAGAATGCTCTTTGATTGTAGGTGAACTATAACTCCCAACAACTACCACTTCCAAATGTCAAGGTCTATTTTTCGCAAACTCCACCAGTGTTCATGTTTGGGCACATTAAGGATTCATGCTACGTTTGATCCAGATCCATCGTTGTTTAAGTCCACAGTGCTCTCTGGATGTAGGCAAACTACAACTCCAAAACTTAAGATCAGTGCTCACCAAACCCTTCCAATATTTTCTGTTGGTCATGGGAGGTTTGTGTGACAAGATTGGTTCAATTCCATCATTGGTGGAATTCAGAATGTTCTTTGGCTGTAGGTGAACTATAACTCCCAGCAACTTCAACCCCCGAGTCCCCTTGGGGAGATGGTTGGTGGGGTATAAATAAAGTATTATTATTATTATTTACTCAATCCCCCCCAACCCCACCAGTATTCAAATTTGGGCATATTTGTGCCAACTTTGGTGTGGTGAATGAAAATACATCCAGCATATCACATATTTACATTACGATTCATAACAGTAGCAAAATTACCATTATGAAGTAGCAACAAAAATAATTTTATGGTTGGGGGGTACCACAACATGAGGAACTGTATTAAGGGGTCACGGCATGAGGAAAGTTGAGAACCGCTGGTCTAAATGGATCTGTGGTGAGGATGTTGTACCCCAACTCAAGCTGTGAGGAGAGATGGGTAACAAATTAAAATATATTATGGTGATGATCTGCATACCAAAAACTTCAGTGCATTGAAGCAGTTGACTTCAGTGGAGTAAAATCTGATCACAACCCACTCTTCTTTCCTGAACAGGAAACTTCAGGTACAGCTGAGAAATGACCAAATGCGCAATTCTCTGTGGCAGATAGTTCAACAGTTCAGATAATTCATGAACATTAGTAACAAATGGCGTGAGTGGGTTCATGGATGTGCAATGCAGTCACCAGACAGCATGCATGTGGGCTTGTGCGGTCCTCTGTATGTTCTCAAATGTGTCATGTCTCTTTGCTGACTCAGTCACGTATATTTTCTGCAGTTGCATAGTTGCTGTTAATGTTGTTTGGGAACTTGAACCTTGAAATGAAAAAGTGCCAGAACAGTCATGCTAAAAAGAGAGATTGTTGCCACAGGTGGCATTCTCAGCTGAACCAGGTCTTCTGCAAACACTTTTGCAGTATGTTTGAATCTTCAATATTGCTCTTATTGGGTAGAGTCAGAATTTAGGAGGAAAGGAGGAGCCAAGGCCTTCATTTTACACAAGGGTTTATATGTTTTCAAAAAGCCTGTCTGTAGGTACTTGATTATTGGCATGACTTCATGCAACTGTCTGCTAGAGGTATTAGTTTCAGTAAGTGGATTTCATTTCCCAGAAGCTCCGGCGAGCCTGGCCAATGATAAGGGAATAGGGAGTTGTAGGCAGTAATTGCACCAGCAAGATTCCAGACAAAGTTTACAACATCTGGAGGGCCAAAGGTTGCTCATCCTTGCTCTAAATAAATAACCCTAACCCAACTATCTTATTGACGGAACTATCATTGTGGGAAGCATTGAGCAACTCTTTCTCTGGAGGAAAGGCCTTCTTTTCATACAGAGATGTGATTAATGCATTGTCCAAAAGCAACCATATGCATTACCAGTGCCTTCTTTGCCTATCTTCATATGGCTGTCTGCTCTAGCTTATCAAACCATCTTGCAGGTGGGGTCATCTTAGACTCTCCAAATGCTTTGGACTTTATCTTGCAGGAGCCCCAGTCAAGACAGCCAATGGTAATAGAACATGGGGGCTATAGTTTGCTATATACCAGGAAGGCCAAAGTTTCTGTATCATTGCTCTAAAAAAAAACCTTCCTAATGCTGTGACCCCTAAATACAGTTCCTCATGTTGTGGTGACCCCCAACCATAACATTATTTTTGTTGCTACTTCAAAACTGTAATTTTGCTATTGTTATGAATTGTAATATAAATACCCAATATGCTTGGGAAATGATACCATCACCTATATATGCAGAATGTATTTTCATTCACTGGACCAAATTTGGCACAAATATCCAATATACCAAAATTTGAATACTGGTGGGGTGGGGGGTTGATTTTGTCATTTGGGAGTTGTAGTTGCTGTGATTTATAGTTCATCTACAGTCAAAGAACATTCTGAACTCCGTCAATGATAGATCTGGACCAAACTTGACACAAATCCTCAATATGCCCAAATGTGAGCATTGGTAGAGTTTGGGGAAAATAGTTCTTAACATTTGGGAGTTGTAGTTGATGGGATGGATAGTTCAGCTACTATTAAAGAGCATTCTGAACCTCACCAACAATAGAATTGGGCCAGATTTCCCACACAGAACCTCCCATGACTTGCTGGCATGAGCCTCCCTCCAACTTTGTATGTTCACACCCCATTGCCATGCGAAGAGCACACCTGCTCTCCCCTCCCCGCTTGGAATCTCAGAAACAGCCTTCTCCTTGGCTGAAAGGTCAGCTGAGAGGCTGCCCAATCACAGTGGAGGAGGGCTTTTGGTGGGAGGATTCGCAGTCTGTTTCCAGAAAGGAAGAGAAGGACAGATGGAGAGATCTTCAGCCTTTTCTGCCAAAGGGGTTCTTAAGACCATCAGAAATATGTCTTTGGTGACCCCTCTGAAACCTCCTCACAACCCCCTCCCAGGGGTCCCAACCCCCAAGTTGAGAAACACTGTCTTAGACCCTCCATATGCTTTGGGCTTTATCTTTCAGCAGCCCCAGGGCCCTTCCAGACAGCCATATAATCCAGAATATCAAGGCTGAAAATCCCACAATATCTGCTTGAACTGTGTTATCTGAGTCCACACTGCCATATATTCCAGTTCAAAGCAGTTAATGTGGGATTTTATTCAACTGTGTGGAAGGACCCCCAGTCAAGACAGCCAATGGTAATGGAACATGGGGACTATAGTTTTCTATACACCAGGAAGGCCAAATTTTCCTCACCCTTGCTCTAAGAAAAACAGAAGTCTTTTGGTTGGCCTAATAATACACTACAATGTATTTTTGGATTTTGCTATATGATGTCAAACGTGATACAGTTGATAGTTTTCTTAACAAATATGTGAGGGGAAGATATAAATTGGAGAAGAGGGGGAGAGATGGAGAATAGCCAGAACTGTACAAAAGAAGATAAATAGGAGGCATTATCAGGCACCCTCACTGGTGAATTAGAAGCAGAGTGTATACTGTAAAAGACTGCAAGGATAAAGATCAGTTTCTAGATGTCACTGACATTTGAACAATGTGGTGTTTCGCAGGGAAACAATGGTTTGTCCTGGGTTTCCCTTGAGAAGCCACAGCTCACCTGTATCACGAATATCTGGATAAGAGACAATTTAATAACAGTGCTAAATTAAGTGGAGGAAAACCAGATTAGACCAAAGCATTCTGGTTTAACAGGATAAGGGGCAGGTGAGGCAGCCACGAAGGTTTTGGGAACTCTATTTTCATCTCAATCTGAATAGAAGTGAGAAACCTACACTATGAACAACCTGATAGATAGATAGATTAAGAGCCCTTTCACACTACACATTTACATCACTATTATTCCACTTTAACTACCATGGAAACATGGTATGGGATCCTGGGATTAGTAGTTTAGGGAGGGCATTTAGAGTTCCCAGCCAGAGAGTTGTAGTGCCCCACCAAACTGCAAAGGCCAGGATTCCAAAGGATGCAACTGTGGCAGTTACAGTAGAATTGTGGTGTAACCATTGTATAGTATGAAAGAGCCCCAGGATGGAATGGGTTCTTGAACAGCTAATGCCTATCTATCCAAATATGCTTTCCTCAGAAGCATGGGAATAGCTCAACTTTATTTCCTTGTTCTTATTCTCTGCTTGAGTCAGGCTATGACAGTATTTGGACACCACAATTTTAATTAGGTAATTTAGGGGTTTGTTTTTAAAAAAAAATCCTGCTTTTCTCCTGCTATAGGGCGTAAAGGAGGCTAACAATAAATATAACACAATGCAAACTAAAATAATGTAAATGAATTACATTACAATATAAATATTAAAAACTAGAAAAACAATTACATCACCAGTGTCATTAAAACTATTAAACATTGAAATTTTAAAATGTATTACAACCCGCTCCAAAATAGCCAGAGAATTCTTGCTCTCACTTGGTTCCTCCCTCCAGTGGGAGTGGCTTAAATAATCAGGGCTACATATTTAGTGTTACACCTGAACAGTAACCCATTGTTTGTTGCTCCATAACAAACAGAAAAGGTCTCTTAAACAAAGAATAACCACTTGTTTGTGCTCCCAACTTGTTGACAAGCCAAATTTCTGTTTAGGTATGTTGGTCCTCTTTGCGGAAGGAGGAAGAGTGAAGCAAATGTCCTCTTCAAGTTGAGTCAGAACTCTTTGGAATTCTAGCTCCTCACTGTATCCAAATGTGACAATTGTCCTGTTTAAAATAGTGCTATTCAAAGTGATGGACAAGTAGTGGCCCATAAGCTATCACCTGCCAGTCCCTGGCAAGTGTTCCAAGAATGAAATAATAAGTTGTACTCCTTGGCTTGCTTCCTAATCATCAACATTACAATAGTCAACATAAGAAATACTTGTCTAATGTGCAATAGGCTGGTTGTAGAATATATAGATCCTTCACTATCACCTTTTTAAAAAATCAAAGTATTTATTTAAATGACCACATATTCAAATATCTGAAGGGTGGGGCACAGGACACCCATGATAGTGGCAAAATTGTGAATAATCATCAATTGATTTGCTCCTACTTCCAGTGCTGCCATTTACCATTTTAAATAGGATATTACTGGTGTTCATCTTCAGCTATGTTCAGTTACATCAGGCTTAGTCAATGGTTAACTTTTGGCTGCTGGGAGGAAGTGGCAGGGTCTGGTTGTATGAACATTCCCTCACTCAGTCACTTGGTCGGAAGGGGAGAAGGGGGTGGGATGGGAGGGCAGGAGGGGGTGGATGGCTTGTACATGCTTGCCAGAAAGAGGGGGGGGGGGGGGGTGGTATTGCAGTTGTGTGACCTGAAAAAATTCCAATATAGTGAACACATGGAAATAATAGAAATGCCTTTTTGTACTGAGGTGACTTCAGGGAGGGGGAATTGTATGACTTTCAAGACTCATTGATTTTTTATTAAATGGGTGAGTGTGACCCCATATTTAATTGATAAATTTATAGATTATGTTTTACCTTAATATTAGATGTTATGTTATAATTTGTTCTTATATGCAGGGTTATTATTATTATTTATTTATTTTCTTATCATGTATGTATTGATTGTTGTATTCAGACATTGAATGTTGCCTTTTTGTAGTTGGAATCTGCTCTGAGTCCCTTCGGGGAGATAGGGTGGAATATGATGTTGTTTTTGTTGTTGTTGTTGTTGTTGTTACTGGGGTCAAACCAGGACAGAATACTGTACACTGGAGCTGCGATATAGCCCTTGTGTGGATACAGCCTAGGTCAAATAGACCTGGGCAACCCCACATCAAAACACAGACAGCAAAACCCAAGCGATATATAGGTAAATATGTCAACTATAGCAACTGTGTGGTCCGGGTTGTTACTATAAGTCTAATGGTAAAGTCTGAGGCTGATGCATCCCATCCCCACACTACTGGATGTTGCGCCGGCTGGCGTGAGCGGCACTCTAATCCGTTCTCAGAGAGCTATGCTCAGTGTATGAGAAAAGTACTATAAGGGTTATATATAGGTGCCATAAGCCTTCTGGAGTTCAATATGCATACCAAACAATAAATCAAAGTTAGCTAAACAAACTGGATCCAATACAATGTAGATACTGAATGACACAGGTACACACTCAATTACGCCCAGTACGCGATGGCGTTTCTCCCAGATACCGTCCTCAGATCGATCCTCCGCCAGCGTGTAGAATGCCAAGTGAAAGGTGGCGTGGCCCGAACCTGGGTCACACTGTCGCCGCCTCAATGGATCAGGACATAGCTGATGATGCTGCTGGTGAGAGGGAGGGGGAGTGCGGGTGCCGTGCAGTCCGGGCGCCAAGCGGCACGGCAAAGCCACGGCCGAGCCGCTGCCGCATCTCCTCCAGACCACACTAGAGGAAAGTCCAGCCGCAGATCGGTCGTGGATGAATGACGTCACGCCGCCCCCGTGCGTGCTGGCGAGATGACGACAAGAAGCTGCAGAGGGAGGTCCAGGGTAAATCCTAATGCATAGTATGGAGTTGGTCTCACTAGCGCCAATGCACAATTGAAGTGGACCAGACTAGCAGAGGGCCGATGTATTGGATCCGTGTCTGTTGAAGAGCTTAGGCTGATAGTGATAATTGCCTGTCCCTTTCTCCATTGGGGAAGTGTTCCTCAACGCGAACAGATGTGTAGGTGCTCCCCACGTTACTGGGCTACTCCAGGGAGTTGTGGGTGGTGTCAGCGAAAAATCCCATAGGCATCCAGATCCACACAGGCATATATAGAAACTAGCTGACCCAGCCATGCATTGCTGTGGGATTTTTTTAACTTGGGGACTGTGTGTGTAGTCATGTATATGTGTATATGTGTATGCGTGTATATGTGTGTACTTATGTGTGTTTGTATATGTATGTGCGTGTATATGTGTTGATGTGTGTAAGTACAGGTGTGTTTATATATGTGTGTATGTGTATATTTGTATATTTCTGTGCATGTATATATGTGTGTGTGTATGTGTTTCTGTGTTCCTTCTCCCCTCCTTCCTTCCATCCTTCCTTCCTTCACTCCATTCTTCTATCCTTTCCTTCCTTTCCCCCCCCTCCCCTCCTTCCTGCTATCCTTCATTTTTCCTTCCTTTCTTCTCCCCTCCTTCCTTCCATCCATTCTTCCTTCTATCCTTCCTTTCCTTTCTTCTTCCTTCCTTCCTTCCTTCCCTCCCTTCCTTCTTTCCTTTCCCTCCTTCCTTCCAGTCCTCCCCTTTCTGTATCAGTCCTTGCTCTCCTTGTCTCACTCCCTCCATTCCTTTCCTTACCTTTCCCCCCTTCTTTCGTTCCTTTTGGGGGGTTGAGGGGAGGAGGCCGGGAGGAGGTGGGAGGGGCGCTGTCCCCGTTTGCTGCAGCGGAGTCCTCCAGAGGCCCCAGCTTCGGCAAAGACAGCGGGCCTTCCTCCTCCTTTTAGCTCTTAATCAGCCAGCGCCGCTGTGGCTCTTTCTCTTTCCTGTGTCCCAGTCTATATATGTGTGTGTTTTGTGTATGTATGTATGCATATATATGGATTTGTGTCTATGTGTACATATGTGTGTGTGTGTGTGTACTTATGTATATGTGTACTTCCTTTCTTCCCTCTCCCCCTCATCCCTCAGCTTTTCTCTTCTCTCTTTCCTCCTGCCTCTTCTCCCTCCCTCCCTACCACCAACATTCCGACATTCTAAACTGCCAGAAGGGTGTGGTGTGAGGGATCATGGGAGTTGTAGTCCAGTGGTGTTTTTTTTGTATTTTTGGTCGTGTTGTTTAATTTGGGGGGGGTGGTAAACATACCAAGTGTGGTTTTGTGTGTATGTGGGCTGATTTGGTGTGTCTGCCTTGTGTGGTTTTGCTCTCTATAGGCTACTTAGGATGACAACTCTCTTTATATATATATAGATATCAAAATAGTTTATTGGGGTCACAGGGAAATACTGTGTATCCCAGGAGGTTTAAAATAAACCAGACAAGCACCAATACACAATTGCCAGTTCAATCCAAGTATAGACCCAGTTGTGGGGCTGGCAGCTCCCACAATGGTTGCAAAAGAACGCCAACGGGTAGACTGTTTAGGAGGATCCCTAATCCCGTTTTGCTAGTTAATTATTCCAGCTTCCTCAGGGCGTTTAGAAATCAATACGTATGTAGTATTGGTGGTATAATACGTAGTAGAATAAGATCATGATCAATCATGGACATCACAGATATGGATGGATTCCACCAGGTCATAGTGATCTCTTGGCAACCTCCCATCAAACCTGGTTAGCATAGTCCGTTAAGAGAGAAAAACGTATGTACATGGGTGTTACAGTGCAGTAACATCTGGAGATCCACTTTTAGGATCTTTTTACAATTACGCTGCCACCATATTCATTCTGGCTACCGATGTGAGGGCTTTGATAATAAACTACTTCCAGAGATGTTGTGTTGAAAGTGTTTAACAATTTATTTCTCAACCGGGTTCAATGCTTAGTTGGTTACAGGCTCCGAAGAGGTACACACATGAAGTTCCAAACAAATTTAACACTGGGGTTTTAACTTCCCCTGATACTGTTACAAGCAGGCTAATACTTCTCTGCTACTACAGGTGTACAACCAAATAACCCTTTAGGTTATCTACACCACTATCCAGGACTAAACTTGTCCTCAACCTGGGTTTCTCTAAACCCACACACAGAACTGAACACTTGCAGCTCTAACAGACAGCTTGCTATCCCACCAAACGCCAAATACCCACTGACTCTGGTCACATCTGCTGGCCAACTGACTTTCTTCAACTGTCAAATTCAAACTCTCCAGCATTCTAAGCTAGCCTCCTGGCTGGCTCCGCCCACTGTCACTATGGCAACACATTCCCCTAGGAGGGAAATGCCTCCATTATCATAGTTAACCCTTTAGGGCCTATCTAACACTTAAACCCCATATTCCAACAATAAAACAACACACACATTTTGACTTCATTACACATAGGTATTACAGTGCAGTAACATCTGGAGGCCAACACATTACCTGCCTTTGTTTTAAGGTCCCTAGACAAATGTGATGAAATCAGATCTTCATGAATCAGCTTCACAGTTTCCTACCAGAGCTTGCATTGCCCACATTCACTACTTTGTGTAAATTATGGATACTTGAAGTCCCAAGAGACACTTTAATTGTACTATGGTAGGTTGGTTAGTTAGTTGATTTTAGACTACAGACTCTCAAGCTATTTCCATTTCAAAAATAGTTTGGGAGTCTATTCAAGAACCATCATTCCAGTTTCTCCTGGGGCTTCCAGGTTTATGTATTATTTATTTATTTACAGCATTTTCATCCTGCCTTTCTCAGCCTGAAAGCAACTCAAGGCGGCATACAGATTGGCAACAATTTGATGTCATAACATACATATATGCATAATATAAATTAAAAACATTTAATATAACATAATAAAATCCATATAAAACCATTAAAACTTGTTGCTCAGATCTTGTTGCTCAGTTCCTTGGATCATGGTTATGATCCAAGGCTGACAGCGCAAAATTACTCATGTGTCCCCAGATTTCTTTTGACATGGGGTGGGCACTTTAAAATTATGTAATTATAGCATTATGATTCCACTTTAACTACCATGGCTGTATCCAATGGATTTCAGGGTTTGCAGTCTGGTTAGGCACAAAAGGTCTTTGGCTGATGATTCTAAATGTTTCTTCCAAAACTGCAAATCCCAGAATCCCACAGGAATGAACCATGGCAGTTAAAGTCGAATAACAGTGCTATAATTATGTCGAGTGAAAAGATCCATGGTTGTGCCTTCCCTGCTCTTTTTTCTTCTTCTACAGATTGATTCTTCTGCTAGTTAGTACTGGTAAGAGAGTACTGTAAATGCTGATCAGATATTTTATCAAAGTTATAAAATACTCCTATGAACTGAAGGAAAAATCAGAAATAATTTACCCTTACTGGAAATCCAACATTTGTTCCAGGCAACAGAGGCATTTTGCCTTATGCTGTATTGTCAAGAGCTGTTGGCTCTCGCACAAATGTACAGTATCACCCCCCCCCCCTCTCATTTCTTGGCATATATGTGACTTTTGGGGTGGGGGTCCTGTATCACTTTAAATATGAGCATAAAATACACATGTTGACAATGCAGCACAAAGTTTAGCCTTCAATGATGCATGAGCAACATAATAGGATTAAAAAATAGCATATCTTTGTTGAAAAGCAGATGTTATTGTGCTATTAGAAATAAGTCCAATTCTGCAGAACTGACAGCACTGTCACAACCCTGATCTCTTGTGGTTTTCAGGGTGGGTGGAGAGGCCAAATATGTGGAACAGAGATTTTCCTTCCTAGTTATTAGAAGGAGTAGCTTTATGAGGCTATAAAAGGGCAAAGCAATTGGGATACTTTTAAGCAGAAAGAAGAAGCAATACATATTACTATCAAATAAAATAATTGGGTTGGTGGGAGGTATAAGATGATCCAGGTCAGTAACTTTAGATTCTAAATTTAAGGTCTTTAACTTAGAATTTTGGGTTAATTTCACCTGACTGCATGCCTGTAGACCTTTAATTTGCACAGAAGACAAAGTTTTGGTTTGTTGGAAAGGAGATAAAATGTGGTCATTTTCTTCATGTCAGGAGCAACCTGAGAAACTACAAGTTGCTTCTGGTGTGAGAGAATTGGCCATCTGCAAGGACGTTGCCCAGAGGACACCTGAATGTTTTACTTGTGGGAGACTTCTTTCATGTCCTTGCATGGGAAGCTGGAGCTGACAGATGGAAGCTCACCCCTCTACCTACATTTGAACCACTGACTTTTTGGTCAGCAGTCCTACCGGCACAAGGGTTTAAGCCATTGTGCCATTGAAACTCTCTTTTCTGCACATCTGTGTCTTCTTCTGCATTAGGTACTCATCCCTGCCTTCATTTCCTTACAGGTTAAACAGTGGGCTCCTGAAACTCTTCATACCTTGTTGAGTTCATTGGCTCATGTCTTTACCCTATCTTGCACGTATAAACACATTGACAGGAAGAGTCTGGGCAAAATAGGACAGGCAGCATGCAAAGCCAACTGCAAACAGATAAGAAAGATTGGCATTGTCTGATTGGACAGACACAGGTTTTTTAAAAAGGACATCAGATATGTTTGTATCCTAAGACTAGAAATAAGCACAAAGAGATACCGTAATCTACCCAAGCTACGTATATTGATTTCAATGCCTTTTTTCTACAATGACACAGAAAACATCTTGCAAAGTTTTCTGCAACAAGAAAAACCAATTAGGAAAACTCAAGTTGCACATCTTTTATGTTAATGTCACCAAAGATTTGTGTAAGATCAGTCAGTCAGATTCAGATGAACAGAAAAGATGTTATTGGCCTTGTAAAAAGTATTGGGCGGGCATGTTCTCAATTCAGGGTGGATAGGCCTTACTGGTACATTATTTAAACTTTTCCGTTTATTCTATCATCATTTTAATAGCATAATTTTTGTACATCCCATATCATTCTATGACCCTCTTATCTTTTCAGCCCCTCCGAAACAAAACTTGTTTCTGCACATTCTATCATCATTTTAATAGCATTTTTGTGTCTTTTTACAGCTAACTCATCATAGTTTCATTTGTGACCTAAGACCTCGGGAGCAGGTGAGGGTTTTGCCCTCCTTTCTGCTAGAGATCCCTGTGTACAACTAGTGGGCCACTGTGTGACACAGAATGCTGGACTAGATGGGCTGAGGCCCGATTCAGCATGGCTCTTCTTATGTTCTTAAGACCTATTGCAACACTGCTAATGAAAGATAAAATAATAGACCTAAATGAGTTTGAAATGGCAAATCCATGCCATAATAAAGCTTGGGTTTCTTTGTCTTTAACCTGAAAGAACCTGATCACAGAAATTAGGAATGGGTTACCAAGGATTTATTGATCAAAGACCAATGAAAGAGAAGGCTATAATCAAATGTCAAGGTTTTCTCACAGTCAGGGACACTGAATTAGCCGAACAGAGATAAAACTACAAAGACTCTTCAGGTACCTTAAAGATGGGCAGATGAAATACTTTGATTTTGCTGTGACCACCGTGGAAGTTGCTAATCTACCTCCAACAGATTAAAGTAAGGGTAGATAACTTTTGACCCTCCAGATGCTGTTGGACTGCAGCTCCTGTCCTCCCTCACTATTGCAAGATTGGCTGGGGCTAGTAGAGATTGCGGTTTAATAACATTTGGCAGGTTACCACTAGCATACTCCTGGTTTAGAATTAATACAATTTGAAATCACTTTAAACTGTCATGCCTCAATGATACAAAATCTTGAGATTTGTAGTTTAGTGAGACACCAGCACTCTTTGCGAAAAAAGAGTAAAAACCATGTAAAACTACCTTTCCATCATTTCATAGCATGGGGCCATGGCAGTTAAAGTGATATTAAACTGTATTAATTCCACAGTGTAGAACAGTAGTTCCCAAACGTTTTTGGCCTACTGCCCCCTTTCCAGAAAAAAATTTACTCAGCGCCCCCTTATGAATTAATTTTTTAAATTTTTTAAATAGCAATCAAACAGAAAGATATATGTATTAGTGCAGTGGTTCTCAACCTTTCTAATGCCGTGACCCCTAAATAAGGTTCCTCATGTTGTGGTGACCCCCAACCATATTTTTATTGCTACTTCATAAATAATTTTGCTACTCTTATGAATTCTAATGCAAATATCTAATATGCAGGAAGTATTTTCATTGTTACAGATTGAACATAATTAAAGCATAGTAATTAATCACAAAATCAATATGTTTGGTGGAGTATGGACAACGGATGATAGGATTTGAAGTACCTTCAACCAATTCAGCTCGGACTTCCACAGGCGAGACCCCATGAATGACAGATCTGGGCCAAACTTGGCACAGAACCAACAGAAAATATGGAAGAAAGTTTGGAGGAATTGACAGTGATTTATGGGAGATATAGTTCACCTACATTTGGAGAGCACTCTTAACCCAAGCAACCATGGATCTGGACCAAATTTGGCACAAATACTCAATATACCCAAATTTGAATGCTGGTGGGGTTGGGGGGGGGGATTGATTTTGTCATTTGGGAGTTGTGCAGTTTTAATCTTGTACCAATGTATGTTTTTATAGTTCACCTACAATCAAAGAGCATTTTGAACTCCACCAACAATGGAATTGAGCCAAACTTGGCACACAAATTCCCATGACCAACAGAAAATACTGGAGGACTTTGGAAGGGGCCTGAGGTGGTTAGGAATGGTGGGAGTTGAAGTCCAGACCACCGGGAGGGCCCAAGTTTTCCAGAGAAGCAAGGACGGGCGCAGGCCCCGCTCGCACGGGGTGGGCCATGCTTGGCTTGCCTGCTTGGCTCACCACCACCCTTACAGGGGCTCACCACCATCCAAATTCTCATGAGCCTCCCAGCGCCCCCTTGGATCATCCTACCACCCAAAAGGGGGCAGTACCGTCTACTTTGGGAACCACTGGTGTAGATGCACCCAATTTCAGTCCATTTACAATAACTTGCTACCCTGATAATTTGATTGTAAAATACATGATATGATTTTTTAAAAATGCATTCATGAATCATCTGCCATCATATTTTCTCATTCTAGTAATGTACAATTTTCATATTTGTTTTAAATGCATGTTGCTGTTTCTATTTGCCATCAATTCATTTTTGACTATGAATGAGAAATCTCCAAGAGCCCCAGCCATCAATTGCCCTGTTCATGTCTTGAAAACTGAGTTGTGGTTTCTTTTTTCATGTCAGGAGCAACAGGTCAGAATAATGCCGTCTTCCTCTTTTAGTTCTGCCGTGCCTTCCACTTTACTGTGCATTATCATCTTCAGAAATTTCCTTGACCAACATATCTCAAATTAGTTGATTTTCATTCTGCTAAGCTTTCTTCATGCTCTGGCTTTTACAATCATACTTAGCAATCAAAAATATGATGGTATATATGATCCCTTTTTTGTTTTTAATTATACTATCTTTACATTGAGAATGCTGTGTAGTTTCTTTCAAGTTTTCATTTTCAACTGATTTCTTGACCACAGTCACTGTTTTGATTTAAGACTAAGCTCAGGCATATAAACTCTTGCAAAATCCGTGTTTGTATAAAGATATCTTGCTAGCAGCTAGGGGAAAATGATTATAGCTTTATTTTATACTCTAGCAAATCTGGATTTGTAGCAGTATAGTGTTTGAAACATCCCCTTTATCCTACAATTAGCTGAACTAGTGAAATGTATTTTCCCTAGCAATTGCTCTTAAATATGGGTTCCCATAATGAATTAGGAAAATCAGAATAAAACGTATGAAGTCAAAAGGTTTTATAGATTTCATAATTTTTTCCAGTGCCTATATGTTTCACACGGAAATAAAACTGGAAAGAGAACTCAAGACAAAAGAGGGAGAAACATTGCAAAGTAGTCTTGGCTCTCCTCTGTTGAGTCCTGTGCTGCATATTTCAGTGAAAGGAAGGAAGGGAGCCAAAAATTATAGAAATGCATATACTATGTTGTTGTTTTGCCATCTTAAAATCTTGCTAGATTTAGGAAGAAGGCTAGTGCGAGTTTACTTAAAGTTGGGGATAGATCACATCATAGGTAGAGCACATGGTTTGCAAGAATAAAGAACCATGGCTCCCAACACCAGGGAATTCTGGATGAAACGGATTATCTAGATCCATTTCAATCTGGTGTCAGGTCTGGCTATAGAATAGAGACAGCTTTGGTTGTCTTGGTGGATAACCTACACAGAGAACTGGAGAAGGGGGAGTATATCCCTGTTGGTTCTCCTGGTATTCAAAGCAGCTTTGAATACCATCAACTATAGTATCTTTTTGGGCCATCTCACTAGGATGTAACTGAGAGGCGCTTTTTTTTTTTTTACAGTGGCTCCATTCCTTCCTGGAGGGGCGGACCCAGAAGGTAGTGCTGGGGGACTCCTATTTGAACCCCTAGCCATTGTCTTGTGGGTTTCCTTAGGCTGTTTCACATATACATGAAACCTCTGGGAGATGTCATCTAGAGCTTTGGAGTGCAGTTTTTTCTATATGCAGATGGCACCTAACTCTACTACTCCTTTCCACCCAAAGCCAATGAAGCTGTCCTGACCCTAAACCAGTGTCCAGACAAGACAGAGGTGCTCCTGGTCAGTCAGAAACAGATCAGGAAATAGGGATCCAGCCTGTGCTGCACGGGGTTACACTTCCCCTGAAGACACAGGGGGGGGGGGGGCTCCTGGACTCAGCACTGAACCTGGAGGCCCAGATGTCGGTGGTGGCCAGGAGGGCCTTTTCACAATTAAAATGTGTGTGCTAACTATACCCATTCCTTGAGAAGCCATATTTGGCCATGATGGTACATGCCTTAGTTACATCCCATCTGGAATACTATAACACGCTCTACATGGGGCTGCCTCTGAAAAGGTCTCAGACACTTCAGCTGGTCCAAATGGCTGTGGCTAGGTTCCTAATTGGGGCTGGCTACAGGGAGCGGACAGCATCTCCACTGGCTGCCAATTTGTTTCCAGTTACAATTCAAAGTACTGGTTATGACCTTTAAAGCCCTGTACAGCTCAGGTCCATGCTGTTTGGCTGACCACATCTCTTTGTGCAAGCCTGTCCAGGCTCTGAGGTCTTCAGGAGAGGTCCTTTTCTTGGTTCCACCTCCACCTCAAGCTTAGTTGATGGGAACAAGAGAGCGGACTTTCTTTATTGGTGGCTGCCCCACGACTCTGGAACTTCCTGCTTCCCAGGAAAGCCAGAATGCCCCCCCCCCCTGCTGTCCTGGTACAGGCTAAAACCCTAAAACCTAAAAATTATAGGTATCCATTTGCAATTAATAACATTGATGTTTAATTCTATTGTGTACAGGGTGCGGCCCTGCAGGTGTTTTGGATATTAACAGCTGGTAAACTGGCTAGGATTTTTGAAGTCCAAAAATGCAGGGTCCAGTTGACAGCCCTGTGTTAGTATATTTGTGGATTTTAAATGGTCCTTTGTGGAGAGAAAAAGCGGGGTGTAAGTCATCATCACCATCGCTTTTCTATTGAAAAGGTCCAAGTAGAAAGTTATAGAAAATGCTGCTTGCCTGAGATACCAGTCTCATATTCTGCCAGTCAGGATAGACAATACTGGACCAGGACAGGCAATACACTTTCATATATAGCCATATCATGTCACTTTCCCTTGTCCCTGCTGGAAATTCACTTATGACTTTCATGGTACATCAGACAAAATTCAAATGAAAGCATGCCTCCAATTGGCATTTGGATTGATGTCATGCAGATTTTCAAGTTCAATTTGATTATATGCTTTGGTTGGTTAGTTTGGAAACTTGTGCCTCAGTTTCCTTAACAGCAGGCAGACCAATGTTGATAATAGTTATTGCAGTGATTGGTCTTCTTCTCCCACTGAGGACAGTAAGGGGACCTTGTCTAAGATGTATAGAAAGGTGATAGGCCCAAACTTTATTTTATTACTATACTAGCTTGGGGACCCGGCCCTGCCCGGGTTATTTGAGAAGCGCAGCAAGATGTAGAGTGGGTCATGGGGGCTCTATGTGCCAAGTTTGGTCTTGATCCATCATTATTGGGAGTTGCAGTGGTATCATGAAATTACCGAAGGTAGTGCAAGTCCCATCATCTCTGTTCCCCCCCCCCCCACAGTGTAGTAGGATGTAGATTGGGTCATGGGGGCTCGGGGGGCGAAGTTTGGTCTGTATTGGTGAATGGATGAGGGATGCATTGTTTTTTGGAAGTGAGTGAAGGTACTTCAAGTCCCATCATCCGTGGTCCGTCTCACAGTAAACTGCACCAGGTTGTAGAGTGGGTCATGAGGGCTCTGTGTGCCAGATTTGGTGTTGATCAGTCATTGGATTAGGTTTGTAGCAGGATTGGGAAGTGAGGGAAGGTACTGCAAGTCCCATCATCCATGTTCTGTCCCCCTCCAAACTTCAGTAGGATGTAGAGTGGGTCACTGGGGCTCTGTGTGGCAAGTGTGGACTTTCTCAGTGTTTTTTGGGGGCCACAGTGGTCTGTGGGAACAGAGGGGTGTGAAAATACTACAAATTCCATCATCCATTGTCAGTCCTCCTCTGAACCTCACCAGGACGTGAAGGCAGTCATGGGGGTTATGTGTGCCAAGTTTGGTCTCAATCGGTAATTGGATGAGGGTCGCAGCAGACTTGGGAAATGAGTAGAGGTACTTCAAGTCCCATCATCCATGGTCCACCCTCCTCCAAACTGCACCAGGACGTAGAGTGGGTCATGAGGGCTCTGTGTGCCAGATTTGTTGTTGATCAGTCATTGGATTAGGTTTGTAGCAGGATTGGGAAGTGAGGGAAGGTACTGCAAGTCCCATCATCCATGTTCTGTTCCCCCCAAACTTCAGTAGGATGTAGAGTGGGTCACTGGGGCTCTGTGTGCCAAGTGTGGACTTTCTCGGTGTTTTTGGGGGGCCACAGTGGTCTGTGGGAACAGAGGGATGTAAAAGTACTACAAATCCCATCATCCATTGTCAGTCCTCCCCCGAGCCTCACCAGGACGTGAAGGCAGTCATGGGGGTTATGTATGGCAAGTTTGGTCTCGATCAGTGATTGGATGAGGGTTGCAGCGGACTTGGGAAGTGAGTAGAGGCACTTCAAGTCCCATCATCCATGGTCCACCCTCCTCCGAACTGCACCAGGACGTAGAGTGGGTCATGGGGGCTGTGTGTGCTGAGTGTGGTCTGTATTGGTCCTTTTTGGTGGCCTCAGTGGTCTGTGGGAACCAAAGTGTTGGAAAGTACTACAAATCCCATAATCCGTGGGTCATGATCCCCGACCCACGCCAGGGCGTAAAGGGGGTTAGGGGGGTTATGTGTACCAAGTTTGGTGCAGGTCCATCACCCGCGCTGGTCGCTGTGGCCTGTGAAAGTGGCTGCCACATATCCGCCCTGGCCTGTGAAAGTGGCTGCCACATATCCGCCCTGGCCTGTGAAAGTGGCTGCCACATATCCGCCCTGGCCTGTGAAAGTGGCTGCCACATATCCGCCCTTGCCTGTGAAAGTGGCTGCCACAATCCGCCCTTCCGCCCTCCGCATACACACAAACATTCCGTTTTATAAAGGTATACAGATGCAGATTAACATAACATAAAGTTGTTGTGTTGTTTTGACTCTTAGCAACATTACGTACCTGCCAGGCTTGTTTACATAATTTACTCAGTAATGATCAGATTATATGTTACCTCTTATTTCCCACTTAGGTGTGTCTGTATAAAGTGAACATGTTGACATGTCGAAAGCACCAGTGTATATTCCTCTTCTTTGTAATCTTTTCCATGTTTAAAGAGCAACCGGAAAAGGTGAACACAACATGCATACATTGCCAGTTCTGATAGTTCCACCAGTCCTGTTCATTTGTTGTCGCTGTGTCCTTTTTAGTCATTTCTGATTTGTGGTTAGTACCCTAAGGTAAATCTATCACAGGGTTTTCTTGGCAAAATGTGTTCATAGACGATTATTTAGGCTTGAGTAAAGCAGCTTCATATGCTTATTTGGGGATATTTGGATCTCACAGCAACCACTGGGATCTGGTTGAAACACAAACAATTATTCTCTAGCTTCACTAAGTAGAGAAGCAACTTTGGAAAGTGCTTTCTTATTCTGACAGTCTCTAACATTTACCTTCAAAAGAAGCTGTCCTACATTGTGGGTGGCATGTAGTCAGTTTCCAGAAAGTGAACTGGTTTAGATATTAGTAGGATTATAGGTGGCTTGTGATAAGAATGTGGGTGTGATTAAAATGTGGCTCATCATGAATTTTGGAAGTAAAGCTTCCCCTTCTACTCCCACAAGCCACCTCTGCTGGAAATCACCAAACGTTCCCTGAGAACTTCTGTAGAAGCCATTATTACATCTAATACAGGTTGAAATAGCAGTTGTACATTCCCTCTACAATACTGGGAGTGTGTAGAAAGACCACTAAGCCTCTGGAGATTCTCCCAGGACACATCCAGACAGGCATTCGCAAGTGGAGCAATGACAAGTCTACAGACAACCACCTCTTATCTAATCTACTCATTCATCCATTTATCTTTCTTTACTGCCACGGGGCTCTTTTTTCCCTCTCTTCTGGTTGCATACCAAAAACCTCTCCCTCTTTGTTTACTCTCTGAGGATCATACTTCTGGCAAAAACTCTGCAACATGTTTACAATACTGGTATAAAAATGCTTATCATTGGAGTATGAGGTATTTCTCTTCTCCCAAAACTTAAATACACATTCTATAAAGTATCTTTGCTATCCAGTTGTGGTTTGGGTGTGGCAGGAAAACTAAGAGCGTAACTACTTTTAAAAAAGTGTCCTGATCTATGGTGTCTAGCAATTAAAAGGAGGACCAACATACATGAATCCAAACGTTATTCCCAACTGGAATAAACAAATGGAATTTACATGACAGCTGATTTTTTTCAAGTTCTCATAGTTTTGATTGGTTCTGGTTGGAACTAACAAATGGATTTAAGCATCTATTGCTTTTTTTAAACTTGAAAAGTTTAGTGAAACCACAAAATAATGGGAAAAATTCAAAGAAAATTCTTGGTATCTTCTCTACCAGCCAAGATGGGAAGGACTTGCTCAAATGAGCAGCAACTCTAAAATGTGAGTTTAGCCCAATGCCTTCTAAGCCAGCATGACAAAATTCAATAGCAATCTAAACATCAATAGAAATGGAAGCAATAAAATTGCAACATAGTAAAATAATGTAAAGCGTATCAAGATTAAGCCTAAGCACAAAAGGGACTTCTGTATAAAATTGGGAGTTAGTATGACATTAACAGAAAAAAAATCCTTACAATTCAAGTCAGTAAGTTTAAAAACCACTCTAAATATTCCTTAATTAATATAATTGGACAGGCAGTGGCCCCAGACTAGTAAAAATAAATCCTTTAAAAATATTAGGCATTTAAAATCTTAAATTGCACAGATTCTGCTTAAAGTTTATAAGAGAATTCTAGTTCAGTGGCTGTGATCAAGCATTTAAGAATGTTCTTTATTCCAAGGTTTTGAATACCCATACAGCTCCCTCGAGCAGCATTACTCCTAGTTTAATTCCTTTACAGAAAATGATTCCCTACATCAGTGTTTCCCAACCAGTGTGCCGTGGCACAGTAGTGTGCCGTGAGCGATCATCAGGTGTGCCGTGGTAAATTGGCACTCTCCCTCCTCCTAGCAGCTCCCTCACAGGTTTCAAAGAAACAAATTGAGTCTCTCCGCTTGGAAATGTGGTTTTTAAAACTATTTTACTGGATTTTTTGAGAGTTGCCTCCCCCCCCCCCCGGAACTGTTTATAACAGCTTCATGACATCCATAGTTAACTGGAAGCAAGTTTCACTCAGGGTGAAATTTCACAAAGGTCTGGAGAACAAGCACTATGAGGAGCGGCTTGAAGAGCTGGGCATGTTTAGCCTGAAGAAGAGAAGGCTGAGAGAAGACATGATAGCCGTGTATAAATATGTGAGAGGAAGTCATATATATGTTGTGTTCATCGAAACAGGCCCAGGTTTCACACTGAGTGTATAATACATTTAAAAACATATTAACTATATGTATTACTGTGTTAGAGTGTCATTTTGTGTCATTTTGGTTGGTGGTGTGCCCCAGGATTTTGTAAATGTAAAAAATGTGCCGCGGCTCAAAAAAGGTTGAAAAACACTGCCCTACATGGATGCATCTGCACTGTAGAATTAATGCAGTTTGACATCACTTTTACTTCCATGGCTCAATGCTATGGAATCTTGGGATTTTTAGTTCGGCAGGGAAAGCTGAATACCCAACCAAAAAAGCAACTTGAGATATACAGAAGACTTATAAAATAAAATTGTCACAAGTTTTAAGTAAGTATTTATGATTTTGTGCTGCCCCAAGCTGTTTGGCAATCTGGAAAAAAATAATTGCAATGTTATAACAAGATGCTACGGAGGAGGAGATTTTGTTATGCATTTATGTACATTCAGGAAAATATCATTTTAACTGCATTGTCCCCAACAATTGATTATTCACTAAAGTGATCAATCTGTCTTGGGTATCTCCCAAACAAAAAGGCACCAAATAGAACATGTGTTTTTTGAACAAAAAGCATAAATAAAATCACATGTTCTATTTGTTCTACAAGTGTGATTCCAGGGGAACTACATAGCAGTACAGAAAACACTAAGAAACAACCAAACACGAAATTGAAACCAGCTTGGTAAGGAAAGAATATAGAGAATGTTTAATCCTAAATGGCAGAGAAAGAACACCATCAGAAGAGATAGGGAGTTTTCATAGCCAGGATATATTTTCTTTTATCGTAACCCATATATTATATCCCATATATTAGTTGTGGTCTATGGCCTCACAACCCAATCGTTGCCAGTCCACAGTAAATTGGGAAGGAAGAATGAAACATTTGTAGTCAATGGGTGTAAATACAGTTAACAGAATTTGTGATGGACTCAGGCCCCTTCCCCACTGCTGAATAAAAACCCACATTTAACCCACTTCAAAGAAGATATAGGATTTTCTGCCTTGATATCCTGAGTTATATGACTGCGTGGAAAGGTCCTCAGGTTTCAAGAGGACCAAAGCTTTTATCCAACTACAGCACACACTTCTCATGAAACTAGTGAAAATTACCCCTCCTATGCTTTTTAGGCATAGTGAAAAATGTTTTCATTGTGGTTGCTTGTACCTAGCTGCTAACTTTTGTTTCAATACAATAGACAGCATTTTCTTGGATGATCCTCTGGACAGTGGAGACAGTGGATATAATGTGTATGCTGGATTAAGCATCATCAAAATGACTCTGAAACCGACTTCTATGAACTCAGTTGAATTCACCATTTTTGTGAAGGTCAGTATGCAGGGGCAGATTTACCATTAAGCAAAGTAAGCACCCGCTTAGGGCGCCACATAGTCAGGGGCGCATCTGGCCGCCAGGTTCCACGCATGCGCCATTGCTGTAAAGGGACTCCAGCTGGACTGAGATGCCAATCGCCCAAAATGCTCCGGCTCCGTCCCGGCTGCAAAAAGTTCCTCCTTTTCGGCCTCACTTAGGGCGATTGGTATCTCGGTCCATCTGGAGTCCCTCCGCAGCAATAGCGCATGCGCAGAACTAGCTGCCCCAGCGCATGCGTGCCCAGCGTGTATGCGCACGCTCCACGAGGCCGAAGAGTGAGGGGGCGGCAAAATAATGTTCGCTTACCATTTTAAATTACCTTAGTCCGGCCCTGTCAGTATGCCAGAACTAGGCAAGCTATATTCAAGCAGTCTCCATAACCTCTATTCAAACAGAGCTAGGTTATGAATATAAAAAAGATTTTCTTTTCTTTTGCCAAACTAAAGAAGGCTACACTAAACTTGTCGATTGTTTTTCTTGTATATCTGATAACCACTTTATCAGAGACTGGGATTACTCTACAGCAGAAAAATAGAAACTCTGCACTAAAGGAGGCTAAGCTCTCACAAATCCCTTGGTCAATAACTTCTGTTTCATAGCCAATGACATTAAAACAACAATTAAAAAACCTATAACCATAGGAATCAGAAACTTTCCAACAGTCCCAGAAAACCCAGTTCTTTGCTGCAGTTCCAGTGCTTCCAGAATGTGCTTCCTCTTTTTAACAGGAAATATTTTACTGTTCGTATTCTATACACCCTTTTACTTAATCTGCTGTTTTCAAATGGCACTATCAGGAAGCCCAGTAGTAAATTAGGTATATCTAGATTTTGGGGGCATGTTGCTGCTTCATTATCTGAGATTGCGGATATTTCTTTCCGTGTTGCTTTCCCTAGTCTCCCAGACAAAGGCTGCTTCAGTTGTCACAAAGACCCGCATGTAGTGACAAGCCTATCTTCCTGCTAAAGGTTACAGGGAAGAAATGAAAAGGAGGGAGGAAGGGAACTCCTCCAGTTTTACAGATGACTCAAAAGAGGGTCAGTTTTATTGCGGCTGTGAAGTACAAAGATCAGAAAGGTAACTGGGTCAGAGATGAAGGTGCAGATGTATTGGCACATTGGGAGCAAGGGAAGGGGACATCCAGAGAGTGGACCAAGGGAATCACTAGTGAATGCTGTATTGATAGAATAGTCATATCCACCTTATTTTTCCTAATCGGTCAAGCTATGCACTGAAGGTCTCTGATTTCCCTTCATCAATGCCCCAGATTGCTACTACACTGTTACCAGTGTACAGTCAGCCCTGGATTCTATATCCATCAAACCACATCACTTTTTAATATGTGTGTGTGTGTGTGTGTGTGTGTGTGTGTGTAAAGCAAACTTTGATATTGCCATTTTATATAAGGGATGCCTTTGTACTATGCAATTGTAATGGGACATGAGCATCCATAGATATTGGTATCCATGGAACCAAATCCCAATGGATACTAAGAGCCCACTGTGTTGTTGTTTTTATACTATTTTTGCCCTCCCAAAGTTGCTCAAAACTTTAAAAAGTACAATTAAAAACACACAAAAGTAAATATCAGCTAAACAATGCAGCACTCCTTAGTCTTTTCTTTAAAAACTTTGTTTTAAGAGCATATCGGAATAAAAAGGGCTTACCTATGGGTGAAAGGACAACAAGGAGGGGGCCAATTCTGGGAGGGGAGTTCCATATTCCATGGGCAGTCACTGAGAAGGCCCTCTCTTGTGCCCTATCCAACCATACTTGTGATGGCCTTGGGGTTGAGAGAAGGGCCTCTCCAAGTGATCTCAGAGCCCAGGCCTGGTCATACAGGGAGATAAGTCTGCCAAATAGCCTGGACCTAAGCCATAATGGGCATTAAAGGATCAGCAATTTGAATTGTGCCTGGAAACTGACTAGCTGTTCAACAGGGAGCTAAATTGTTTTAGTAGCCTACCCCAATTAAAAACCTAAATGCAGCTCTTTGGACCAATTGAAGAGTTTGAAGCCTCTTCAAAGGCAGCTCTAGATAGAGTGTGTTACAGTAATTGAAATGGGATGTATTCATTCCCATTTCATTACTAAGTGATCAACTCATTACTAAGTGATCAACTTTCTGATATCAGTCTGTGCCTAGTTAAGTAGCACATGGGCAGCACATAATCTGCCACTAAGGCCAAAGGCTTACCAGCTAAAACTTGACAGACCTTACATCTCCCAGTATAACTTACTGCAAGGTCACATCCAAACAAATAAAGCCAATTTTGTGTGTTTGAAATCCTTACCAGTTTATAGGTTTTAAAAAAGTCAACATTACTATGGTTGTGTACTGAATATGCAGGCAAAGGAACAGGCAAAGGGCATATACAGTTGTGTGATGGATGCATCATTGCTTAGAAGTGGCCGACAGTGAGTGCACTGTACACACTCACTCATTCACCATTTAAAGTGGTGGGCCTTGTGGGATATATACATACCATGGGGCCCATACTCCCCATCCCCAGTCCAAAGTAACTAAATTATAAATAAATAAATAAATAAATAAATAAATAAAGTGGGGCATAACATCAGGACATGACCCATTTAAATGAATGGAGCTTGAATCTGGTCAAAAGACTTCAGTGTAATGGATGTTTCCCCATATATAAGTAATTTTAGAATGTGATTAACCTCTTCTTTATAAACTCTCATCCTTTTACAGAGATTTATTTATTTCATATAAAAAGCATTGCATAAATTAGTATAAAGCTAATAAAAATAAAAATCATTTTGTGGAGATGAGGGGATGCCTCATTTTCAGTTCTGTTTACAGGGCTTAGTGAGTGGGTTCATTGAAGAAAGTGGGATCATTCCAGCCCTGGGCTTCTAGAATGGAAAGTTTTAATGTCACTTGCTGTCCTGTTACAGAGAAAGGGACATATCTACTTTCATTATCTGCACGGAGAAATGAGGCTACCACCTACCCACACACCTATAGCCCCCTGAGAGCATGGTAGGTAGCCTACATTGACAAGCTGGGCATGCCAAAAGGAGCTGTTAGCTTAATGGAATCTTAGTAATAAACACATTGTACTAATTAACAGAGATTAGAAATATTGATATAGGCGGGCCCGGATTAAAGGCTTCTGCCGCCCTAAGCCAACTCTCTAAATCCCGCCCCTGGGGGGCAGGGCTGCGGCCGCTTGAGGGGGCGTGGCCTCTTGTGGGGGGTGGAGCCGGCGCGAGGGAAAAGGAGCTGGGAGAAGCCTCGCCGCCGCAGCGCCGCCCCTAGGGTGACGAACGTGCCTTCCCCGCTGCCTCCCGTGCAAGCAAGGAGTGGCGGGGGAAGGCACCTCCGTCGCCCTAGGGGTGGCGCGGCGGCGGCGAGGCTTCTCCCGGCTCCTTTTCTCTCGCGCCGGGCTAGTCCGCCCCTCCTCCCTTCACTGAAGGGAGGAGGGGCGGAGCTCAGCCGGCATAAGGGAAAAGGAGCTGGGAGAAGCCTCACTGCCACGCCGCCCCTAGGGTGACGAACGTGCCTTCCCCTGGCCCGCCGCCTCCCGTGCAAGCGAGGAGGCGGCAGGGGGAAGGCACGTCCGTCGCCCTAGGGGCGGTGCAGCAGCGGCGAGGCTTCTCCCGGCTCTTTTTCTCTCGCGCCGGGCTAGTCTGCCCCTCCTCCCTTCACTGAAGGGAGGAGGGGCGGAGCTCAGCCGGCGTGAGGGAAAAAGAACTGGGGGAAGTCCCGCCCTTAGGGTGACTCACGCGGTTTTTGCCACCACCACCCCGCTCGCCTGTGCCCCAAACACGAGCGGGGGCAGCGGGGAAGCCGCGTGAGTCGCCCTAGGGGCGGGACTTCCAGCAGCACCTTCTCCCTCACGCTGGTTCCGCCCCCTCCCTTCACTGAAGAGAGGAGGGGCGGAGCCGCTGCCAGCGTGAGGGGAGAAGGTGCCGCCGTAAGTCCCGCCCCTAGGGAGACTCACGCGGCTTCCTCTGCCGCCCTTGCACCGGCGCCCCTCCCCCCTTCACTGAAGGAAGGAGTGGCACCCACGTGAGCAGGGCGGCGGCGGGGGAAGCAGTGTGAGTCTTCCTAGGGGCAGCGGGACTTCCCCTCACCCCTTCAGGCCCGGAAATGCCGCCCCCCAAAATCTGCCACCCAGGCAATGGCCTCGGGTGGCCTTATGGGTAATCCGGGCCTGGATATAGGCATCCATTAAAATGTCAAATTCTGGAGAACAGAAGCAGATGTGGCAACTTTGGTTTGCATCTGCAAGTGTTATTGAAATGAACTTTGAGCGCTACAGTTGTGCCCTGGTGAAGTTCCAATTCACTTTACTGGTCTTGCACAGAAAATTTTCAATCACATACCATGAATTGAAACAATTAGTGCTGCAATTTGTGTTGATCACCGTTGTTTCAGACAAAATTTTGGACCCACTTTTGTACAACATGGAAGAAATCATCCATTTTATATGCATTGATTTCAGCATCAGTAGATGCAGAATCATACAGCCACTTTTTTTTCCATAAAGCGAAATGCTATATATGTTTACTCACCATACTCCAGACAGAGTAATTAACCTGAATGCATGTTAGATAATAATTTGTAACCATCAGAGTTTCCCATGTTTCAAAGAAATTTCTTTGTGGAACCTCACCCTTGTACCAGTCTCTCAATTTGAATATATCTTAGCCAGACTTTTAATGTGGGATTTCTAATAGGAATTTAATTTAAGCTCACCAAGATTGCTGCTCAGTTAAAATACTGAACTAATTAAAAAAAACTTGATGAGAAACTTTGAAAGTATACTTGTGCTTAAAAAGCTAAAATCTTCAGTGGTGATTATGAGAGAAACCTGAGTCATTTGATAATTACTTCTCTTGGTATATTTGCCTACCAGCACTTAGTGTGGATCTGTCTTCTTATTACAAAGAGGATTCCAACACCACCACACCAAATGGAAAGAATAAAATGGAGAGATTAGTCATATCAGTTTGATCACAGTTACAAAGCAAACCCCTACCTCTGCTGTTTCAGCCAGTCATACAATATATATAATACATACACCTCCCCCAAGCTTTTCACACTGGCCTATTATTTTCCTGCTTTTCCTCATCAAATGCCCAGTGCTGTATTCAAAACAGTTTGTGTTCAGCCACTCAGTTTGGTTGATGTGGTTTGTACTGATTTTGTGTTTACAGTGATAGAATTACTTTTAAGGAAACTTTAAAAAAAGGAAAAAAACGTTAAAAAGATTTGTCATCTTTTTTTTATAAAAAAAAGATTACATCGCAGGCTTTTTCTAGACAATAGTTCTGACTAGGACTGGAAACACTAATATATGACACTGACATTTTGCATCCCTTCCAGCCTACCCAGTTAAAATTAAACTATGAATTTAAAATTTACCTTCTGCTATTATTGTATTTTAATATTTACACCATGCATATGTGTGTGTGCGCGCGCGCATGTGTGTTTTAATCCATGCATTTTGTTATATGTATTTTATGGTGTTTAAACTGTTGTGCCTTACCTTGAGCCATGAGGAGAAGCAAATAAGATAATGATGTAGCAGTGATGGTGATGATGCTGTCTTAATCCCTGCTTCCTTCAAGAAGGGCTAGGGGACAGGAAACTAAAGCTTGATATTTGAGTTAGTGCCAAATAGAATGTGTTCACTGAATAAGTTGTTATTTATTGACTCAACATTTAGGTAAGTTCCATGGATTCAATGGATTTATTATAGTTGCAGATCTTATGATGGGATTCAGGCCTGACTGTTGCAGTCTTGAGGAGCATCCCCTGAAGCCACAGCTCCGTTTAATTCATTGTTTCAAGGAAGTTGGGATAAATCCAGGTTTATTTATTTATTTATAAATTCAATTTGGTAGACCGCTCTCTCTGGAGCCCAGAGCGGTTTACAGCATAAAATCAATAAAACATCAATAAACAGATAAAAGACGTATACCCAAAAGCCCCCATCATTTCCTTTGAGACCCCATCTAATCTATCATACCATTCAGTTTCTGAATCCAAACTATCTGCTTTAACTAGATTATATAGCAGTGTAGACTCATATAGTCCAGTTCCAACCAGATAATCTGGATTCAGAAACTGAATTATATGCAGTGTACGAGCAGCTTGATTTTTTTGGTGGCCAGGTCAGGTAGAGGTCCATCTAGAATTCACCTCTTAACAGGGTCCTGGGAAGCAATCTGGGACTACCTCTGTTCTCTAGTCCTGTCTGTAACATTCCATATTTCTGAAACGGGTACTCTACAGCAGTGTTTTTCAATCTTTTTTGAGCTGTGGCACAATTTTTACATTTACAAAATCCTGGGGCACACCACCAACCAAAATGACACAAAATGACACAGTAATACATATAGTTAATATGTTTTTTAATGTATTTATACACTCAGTGTGAAACCTGGGCCTGTTTCGATGAACACAACATAGATATCCTGGCAGGAATGGCAGAAAGACACAAACTTCCCACACAGAACTCCCATAACCAAGAGAAAATACTATAAGAGTTTAGTGGGCATTGACCTTGGGTTTTGGAGTTGTAGTTCACCTATGTCCAGAGAGCTCTGTGGACTGAAACAATGTTGGATCAGGACCAAACTTGGCATGAATACTCAATATGCCCAAAAGTGAACACAGATGGAGTTTGGGGAAAATAGACCTTGACATTTGGGAGTTACAGTTTCTGGGATTTATAGTTAACACACAATCAAAGAGCATCCTGAACTCTTGCTGCAATGGAATTGAACCAAACTTGGCATATTGAACTCTCATTACCAACAGAAAGTACTGAAAGGGTTTGCTTGGGAATTGACCTTGAGTTTGGAAGTTGTAGTTCACCTACACCCAGAGAGCACTGTGGACTCAAACAATGTTATGCTATGTTGTTTGTTTGTTTTCTATCCAGAATCACAATGTTGGGAGGAGGCTCACCACTTTAAGGTCCCTAAAACAGGCATGGGAAAACTTCGGCCCTCTGGGTGCTTTGGACTTCAACTCCCACCATTCCTAACAGCCGGAGGCCCTTTCCTGCTTAAGTGGCTGAGGGGGGAAATGAAAAGAGCCTGAGGCTGCTAGGAATTGTGGGAGTTGGAGTCCAAAACACCAGGAAGGTCCAAGTTTGCCCATGCCAGCTTTCGACACAGACCTCTTCCTCCCCCTTCGCGCCCTTTCTTCCCCCTCCTGCCAAACACTTATTTTTTCTTCTACACTGCTGCTTCTGCCGCCATTTTGATCCGAGGGGGCAGCGTGAGCGTGTTCAGGAGGGGAGGGGGGAGGAAGGAAGACATGACCCGTGTGGGCGCTACTGCGCAGACTCACCCCAAAGCAAAGTGAGGCAAAGCGAGCAGAGTGAGGCTGGGAAGAAGGGAGCCTGAGTGGAGAAGAAAAAATGTTCGGCAGGAGGGGGAAGAAAAGGTATTGGAGGTTCCAATTTCCCACGGCACACCTGATGATCGCTCATGGCACACTAGTGTGCCACGGCACACTGGTAGGGAAACACTGCTCTACAGCAATGGTTCCTTCAACTCCCAGCAGCTCTAGCCAGCTTGTCCAACAATCAGGAATGCTGTGAGCGAAGTCCAAAACATCTGGAGGATCAATGTTTGGGAATTACTGTTCTAGACCACAGCAAAGAATTGCCCCACAAACTGTGGAGCTTGGAAACAGGTACCAGTGGTCAATTTTGTGGTCCAAAAAAGTGAGCTGACATTTGATAAACTGGCCACTGCATGGACAAAGTTAATGCCATTTAGAAGCAAGGCTTCCACATTTACCAAACCTGTGCAGTTAGGCATCATTGGAAAATAAGGCAAAGAATCCAAACTTCTCTTCTCTTCTGGACTCTTCTTAAATCTTAAAGTGATGCAGTTTCTTCTTCTTTTTCTTATGGGATAATCTACAGGCAATTTTGCCACACCTTTATTAAAATGTGTACTGCTGCCAGAGATCAGATAAGTTGCTTTTGGAGTTGAATTGGCTCCACAAGCTGCTAGTTGGCCATCTTGTGTCTACACAAAATAGACATAACAGACAACTCCTCTTGCAGACTGTTGTGTTTCATTTCATCATACACAACTAATGAGAAGATTCTGCTATTAGGCTGAATTCCAACAGTGCTGGGTGTCAGCTAAACAACTTGCTTTTATTAAGAACTTTGTGGTTGTTTTTGTTTTACATCAGGGATGAGGAATCTCTTTCAGTCAGGTCCTGGAGACTGCATTTTGTTGGTTTTCCAAAAGGGTGGAACAAAAATTAATAAATCTTAATAAATCTTTATTTGCATCCCGTTTTTCTCCCTGTACAGGACCCATAGTGGCTCACAACATTATAAAACCAATACAAGTCAACATAGTTTATTTTAAATATCTTCCTACTGGTAACAAGAGAAGCATTTCACCCCTTCCTAGATACAAGAAAAAGTCTTGTATCAGCTTACCTGTCCGAACGCATCGGCCGCTATGTCCCACCTCGTAATCTAAGGTCATCCGGGGAGACCCTGCTCTCACTCCCGCCTAATTCCCAGATGCGGTTGCTGGGGACGAGGGATAGGGCCTTCTCGGCGGTGGCCCCCCGCCTGTGGAATGCGCTCCCTATCGATGTACGATCCACCGCATCCCTCCTGGCATTCAGGAAAAAAGTAAAATCCTGGCTGTGGGACCAGGCGTTTGCTCACCAGCACTAGGCAGCATTTTAGGACTGGATTTTAAATAGAAAGTAGATGAAGAGGACCAATGCTTTTATGGACTGAACATGGTTTTAATCTGGAATGAATGTGTATGATGCTAAGGCAACTGTTTTAATGTATTTTAATGTATCTTAACTGTTGAAGGGTTTTTTGGGGTTTTATATTGTTATTATGTAGGCATCGAATTGTGCCGTATTGTAAGCCGCACTGAGTCCCCCCTCGGGGGTTGAGAAGAGCGGGATAAACTCCTGAAATAAATAAATAAATAAATACATAAGACTTAGGAAATCTCAAATAATGGTATCATGGGATGCATGATGATTCTGTAAAGAACCTCAAAGGTTAGATTAGGATTTGAAAAGGGCAGGTTTAGATCCTAGGCCATGAATTTCTCCATTTCTTTTATGCTACCAGAAATTTTTGAATCCATATTATCAGTGTGCCATGTGGATAGAGAGGCAAAACCAACCACATCAAATTCTCTGCTTGTCATACTATTTTTAAGCATTTGAAGAGCACACATGTCATACACTGCAGGTTTTTGCAATAATTATTTACTTACTATATTTCTACCCCACCCTTCTCGACCCTAAAGGGGGACTCAAGGCAGCTTACAGCAGAGGCAAATTCCAATGTCTTAAACAATTCAACAATTAAATAACATTTAGTTACGAGGGGTTACGAGGCCCTCTGTTGAGGATAGTCAACTGCTCCCTTGAGCAAGGGGCTTTTCCAGAGGAGCTAAAGAGGCGGTGGTCAGTCCATTGCTGAAGAAGCCCGGATTAGACCCGCGGCTCCCTCCATTACCGCCCAGTGTCGAACCTTCCGTACCTGGGCAAGGTGATTGAGAGGGCAGCAATGGACCAGCTGCAGACCTTCTTGGATGACGCAACCTGGCTAGACCCCTTCCAGTCCGGCTTCCGTTCAGGCCATGGGACGGAGACTGTCCTGGTCTCCATCACAGACCTACTCCGTTGCCACTTGGACCGAGGTGGATCGGCGCTGCTCGTGTTATTGGACCTCACGGCAGCGTTTGATACCGTCGATTACCAACTTTTGATACACCGCCTGGCGGTGGCGGGGGTGAGGGGGACAGCCCTCAACTGGCTGTCCTCCTTCCTCCAACGCCGCCAGCAGCGAGTGAAGTGGGGAGGGGCGGTCTCCGGAGGCTCCCCGCTGAGTTGCGGGGTGCCTCAGGGGGCCATCCTCTCCCCCGCTGTTATTTAACATCTATATGCGACCACTCGCCCAACTGGTACGGAGTTTTGGGCTGGAGTGTCATCAGTACGCTGATGATACCCAGCTCATTCTGAGGTTGGACCCCGGGGCAGTCTCTGTACCCGATAATTTCCATCTTTGCCTTGAAGCCGTTACTGGATGGCTGCGAGCCAGTAAGTTGAAGGTGAACCCGGCGAAGACGGAGATCTTGTGGCTGGGCCGCCCGGGGTAGACCCAGTGGCCAACTTTCGATGGTGTGGCCCTCTGCCCTCAGCCATCGGTAAAAGTCTGGGGTCCGGCTGGACGCCCACCTGTCCATGGAGGAGCAGATTGGCTGCACCTGCAGGACAGCATTCTACCACCTACGGTTGGCTAGCGCCTGGCTCCCTACCTCTCCCAACGCGACCTTGCTACGGTGATCAAGCCACGGTCATCTCGAGGCTCGATTACTGTAATGCGCTCTACATTGGCCTTCCCTTGTCGATGATCCGAAGCTTAAGCTAGTGCAGCACGCCGCAGCCCGCCTCCTCCTGGGTGCTGCAAGATCTGACCGCGCGACCCCACTCCTGCGCGAGCTGCACTGGCTTCCGATTGAATTCGGGTCCTCTTCAAGGTGTTAGTTCTCACCTTTAAGGCCATCTATGGTTTGGGGCCAGTGTACCTGAGGGAGCGACTTACCCCTTATGTGCCCGCGAGATCACTGCGCTCTGAGGAGCTTAACCTCCTTGAGGTGCCTTCCCTTGGAACCTGCAGACTGGCCACTACACGGCGGAGGGCATTCTCTGTAGCTGCCCCAAGTCTCTGGAACGGCCTCCCGGAGGAGATCCGCGCCATCCGCGCTCTTCTGCCCTTCCGCAAGGCCTTGAAGACTTGGCTCTTTAGGAAGGCGTTTGGCCCTTAACTCAACCACACTGTGTGCCATGCCGCCTATTCCCCCAGATTCTTATCTCGTCCCCCAGCCTTCGCTGAGGGCTAGTGTTTTTAATATGTTTTAACTGCTTTGATGTTTAATGTGTTTTAACTGTTTAATCTGTTTTATTACTCACGGTGTTTATGCTTCTTCTGTAAACCGCTCTGAGCTCCGGAGTGAGCGGTATACTAAATCGAAGTTAATAAATAAATAAATAAATAAATAAATAGTTAAAAATCTAAATGAGGTTAAAAGCAATTGAAACATAAACAATACCACTTACAGCTAGAAAATCATGTTATTCATAATCAAGGTCAGGTCATGCCAATGATCGTTACACATAAATCCAAGTCACTGTATTAGTTGCCAAAAGCTGGGCACAAAACCATGTTTTCACCTTTTTTCTGAAAGTCAGGAGGGAAGGGCTGATCTAATATCACTGGGGGGGGGGAGTTCCATAACCAAGGAGCCACCACTGGAAAGGCCTGTCTCTCGTCCCCACCAACTGCGCCTGCGAAGGAGCCGGGACTGAGAGCAGGGCCTCTCCAGATGAGCTCAATCTCTGAGATAGTTCATAGGGGGAGATACGTTCAGACAGGTAAGCTGGGCTGGAACCATTTAGGGCTTTATAGACTAAAGCCAGCACTTTGAATTGCATGGAATTGAAGTGAATTGAATATGTGACAGCAGCATGATATTAACAACAAAAAAGTTGCAAGTACAGAAATACCTGCAGTATGCCAGAGCAATATCTGGCCCAAGTACAAGATGATCTGAGAGACCAATACCTACAATTTCATCTGCCTGCATATGACAAAATATGCCCTTTCTATTTTTTTTTAGGTTCTTCAAGTGAATCTATGGTATGCTGAAATTTATCCATCATATATATCTCAGCATGGTATAGTGTTTTAAGTGCTAGACTACAACTACAACCACAAAGTTCTTAATAAAAGCAAAGTTCAGGGTTCAAATCCCCTCCTTGGTCATGGAAGCCCATAGGGCAAGTCCCACTCTCAACCCGTTAAAGGCAAATCGCCTCTAATAAATTCTGCCAAGAACTTTGTAAGCCACCCTGAGGTCCCTTTTAGGGGTGAGAAGGGCAGGGCATAGGTACAGTAAACCTTAGAAATGTCAGAAGTCAAAAATGACTTGATGACACGCAATAATATTACAGTTCTATATCCTCACATTTACCGTAAATGGCCAAAATCATGAGAGCAGAATTGGAGCAAGGGGTGGCCACACAAAAACCCACATGGCACAGTTTCTTGTTTTAGCAGCAATCCACACTGTACACAGTAGAAAGGTAAAATAAATGGCTACGTTCAAGTCCCCAGAGCTAGCAAACCCTTTGGTGGCCTCCACAGAGGAGAGCACAAACTGCTTCTATGCATGTGTTTTCATAATAAAAATCAGGATGTCTTTTTGGCATTGTGCTGTTTCTTTTGACACAGAACACCAGATGGTTAGTTACACCCTTAAGTACCTACTCCCCACCTTAAAATCATGTTAGAGAACTTGATTTTAAGAAGAAATTAATTGCCCAGGATGCTTACAGCATCCACCATAGTGTATTCACCGGTTTTTCCATTCCCACCTGCAACTTAAACTGCAGGCTTTACAGCTTTAAACTTTTCATTTTGAACAAAATATATTCTTATGGAGGTATTTTTCATGAGAAGGAGCAACAGAAGTATAACACAAGGGAAGCATGTCTTTAGCCCCAACCATGAATTCACAAACCACCTCTCAGTATTTTGGCAACCTTTTAGAAATCCAGGATGTCTTGATTTGTCAAGTACAGTCAATATTAATCCTCAACTCTCCCATTTTAGCTGTTTTAAAAATGTCTCAATTTCTCTCCCCTCCTCCTGCTTTCTTCCCTTTCCCTTCAGTTTATTTCGGTTTTCATAGACTGCACAAAACCAGTTTGCACTCAATGAACTTAGGGAGAGAGGGATGATGATGATGTGGGGGCAGGATCTTGCCCTTCCTAGTAGTATCAGCTGGAAACTGGCTACTGCAGCCTCTCCTAGCTTGTATGTCTTTCTTGTTAATATCTTTTGCCATCTTGAACATATTCTGACATTGCTCGGCCACATTTGGTCCAGTTTTCACCTGTGAAATGTTGTAGGGTATGTGTTCCTTCAGACCCATCTATGCAATTTGGTTTGGTCTTAACAAAGTTGTTTGATCCAACTGTGGATTTTGCTATTGTTTTTCCTCATGAACCAACACAGAAATGTTTTCGTATTATTACTGCTGTTCCAAAACCAGTATAGGCAGTCCCCAAGTTGAGAACAGGAAAGGTTCTGTAGTTTTGTTCTTAAGATGAATTTGTACGTACGTTGGAACAGGTACATTGTTGTCTTGTGGTCCTGTTCAGAAGAATCCACCTCACTTTCTATTCCTGTGATCTTTGGATTTTGAAAAATTTTGGCTTGTTGTGTAAGCAAGGATTGGTAATAAAACTTCAATGGACACACCTTTCCCCCTTAATAACTCTTTCAGGAGTCAATTTTCCTTCCTAGGAGTTGATTTCTCTCACTTCCCATTGTCTCATCCTCATTCTTAACTATGAGTTGTTTTTAAGTTGGATGTTTGTAACACAGAGACTGTCTATATGTATACACTGCAATGTAAATATTTCCATTATTCGAGACAACAACAAAACCATACCCACTCTATGAGCATAAAAATGTAAAAAGACAATCCAAAAAACAACAATGAAATATTTTGGCAGGAAATGCCAACTTCAGACAGATAGTCTATTATTTTCCATACATGTATTAACTCCCATAAATTCAGTCCACACTCTGAAAAACAGAATGGTATGAAATTCAGTGTGAACAGAGCTACAGATTAAAAATCACTACCTCATTCACCCACACTGTATAGTTCAGTGTCCTAGTTCTGTTATCCAAGGTTCTTTTTAATTGGAGGCATCAAGGTTTGAACTAGCCAACCTCTTTGTGGGAAAATATGTGCTGTGTCACAAAGTGATCGGTGACTCACCTGCAACTTACTGTGGGAAAATAGGCAGGGAGATTCTCATTCTGTCATTTGCTAAGCATGGGGCTCTTGTTCTCAAGCATGTAAGTGGACAACCTAGGAGTGTATTCACACTGCAAAATTATAATAGCTGGAGACCGCTGTAGCTGCTATATCTCAAGGGTAGGAAATCTTGGGATTTGTAGTTTTGCAATGTAGACAGTTCTGATGCCTTACCAAACTACACATTCCAGAATTTTGTAGAAGAAGCACTGTTAGATAAAGCGGCGTGAGACTGCTATAAGTCTGCAGTGTCCTTTCTAGCCATTTCCTAAGTTATCCAGCACAATTCTATAATATGCTCTCATGGGCTCACTATTACCCAAAGTTTCACATATCCATGCAAAGCCCTACAATATCCCCCACATATAATAATAATAATCTTTATTTATAACCCGCCCCCATCTCCCCAATGGGGACTTGGGGCGGCTCACATGAGGCCAAGCCCAAACAACAAATAACAATAAAATCAAAATATCAGCAATAAACAGAAATAAAATGTTTATAAAACAGTGTTTGTAAAAAAAGCAATATACAACACGATATCAAAATCACAGAGACAGGGCAGGCCACAGGCAACATATAAAATGTTAAAATCTCAGAGTGAGATAAGTGGAATAGCATCCTTTACAGGGAAAGAACATCATTTATAGGGGAGGGGTGGGATATACTGTGATTTTTCGTCTTCATGTGTGACAAGTTGCCTGCATCAAATTCCCTTCTTTTATTTAATTTATGAAGAGAGATGAGCCTTAGCATCCTTGATCTAGTGCATCATCAGTACTCATTAAAGCCAGGAGCCAGGGATCCTATAATCTAAGTCCTTGAAGGATCGGCAGCGGCTCGAGGCGATCGCATCCCGGCGGGGAGAGACGCCACAGCACCTCACCGTCCCAGATTCCCTCTTCAAGAAAGGTGAAGTGAGCCTTAACAGTTATTAACGGAGAAAGAGGGATCTTTGTATGAATTAATAAACCCCAGACAGAGAGGGGAGAGAAGCCTGATTTTCATTAGAAGACACTTGGAAATTAACTAAACATCTTAAGAAGTAGAAACTGAAGCGGTTGCTTTAAGAGGGGAGAAGCTAGAGAGCGGACCATAGCGGCACGAGCAACAGCTGACAGAACTGATCTCCCAGAACGGCGTGCCTGGTGTGCGAATAGAGGAGGTGCAAGCTACGTGGGAGGCAGCCACAGTGGGACTCGGGCAACGCAAGTAACGCAAGTAACGCAGCTGGCTTAGCTTGTGTAGGTGGTGCAGCAAGAGGAGAGAGGAAGCGCTACGGGCGCAATACTTGATTTTGGAGCCTCATAAGCCTCATAAGCCAGCGAAGCGGCACAAGAGGACGAAGGAGTATAGGGACATATACTCAAATAGCTGACTACTTATCATATATCAAGGAGGGTGGAGGTGAATTCAAAAAACCCAAAGAATTTAAAGAATTTAAAGAACTGCTAAACAGCTGTAGAAGAGACACTTTTCAAGCCTTGTGGTTTAGCAGGGTGGAATGAACACAATGACAACCAGGAAAGGAGCCAAAGGGGACAAAGATAGAGACCCAAGAGATCCAAGGAACCAAATAGTGAGAAGGGACTCATGGCAAGAAGACACTCAAATTAAAGATCAACTTAAAGAGATGATCTATGAGATGAAAAGAAAGAATGAAAACATAGAAAAAGGGGCAGACGAACGTAGAAAGCTGAGTGAGGACATGCTGGATATGAGGAGAGATCTGAAGAAAGATATTACGTCTATCAAAAAGGAGGTCAAGGGTCTATACGAGAAAGTGGACTTGCTCCAGAGGAAAGAAGAAGATATGAGAAGCGCAATCTCGCAGGAGCAAGAAAAGATGGGAGAGATAAATAGAATGCAGGCTGAACTGGAAAGAAAAAATCTTCAATTGGAGCTCTATCAGAAAGAGTTCCAGCTTAGAATGAGAGGGGCTCCGGAGAGTGGGAGGGAGTCACCAGAAGATACCCTTCAAATAGCCATCGAAATGACGGCAACCCTGCTGCAGAAAGAGATTCCACAAATAGAGGGCAAAATAGATAAAGCCTATAGAATCCAAACCTCATATTCAAGAAACAACAAATCAGATAGAGACATCCTGATTCAGTACAACTCAGCGAGAATAAGAGAGGAAGTTATAAAGAACCATAATAAAGCCCCCTATAGCATACAAGACAAAAGAATAATTATCTTAAAGGAGATCCCGAAGGCCATTCTGGACAACAGAAAAAAATATTTCTTCCTGACGGACCTATTGAAACAAAAAGGCTACCGTTTCAAATGGGATAAGTTTGATGGACTTCAAGTAACTATAAATAATGAAAAATGTTGGATAAACAGCAAAGAAAAAGCAGAGACCTTCTACCATAAATGGAAGCATTTATTAAGTCCCAGGAAAAAACCAAGCCCACCGAAAAGAGGAGACAGCAGGGAAAATGAGAGGAGCCAAAAAGAAACAGCAAGCAAGCAAAGAATCAGAGAAGAAATAGTAAGACCAAAAAAAAAAAGATGAGAGGGACCATCTCAGAGATAGCCCCAAGCCTGAGAACAATGGGATGGAGACAGACGGAGAACCAGGGACGGAAGAAGAAGCCGAGTCGGATTCATCTGGAGAAGCAAATTTGACAGAGGATCAGGAGAACGAGAATTAAAATGGAGGTAAAGTTTTTTTCATTTAATGTTAATGGGATGAATGTCCCAGAGAAAAGAAAACAAACCTTCCACTTCTTAGCAAAACAGAGAGCGGCAATCTATGCCATGCAAGAGACGCATGTTAAGACGTCAAGAACGGATATGCTAAAAAATGGAAAGTTGGGAACCCTATTCACATCTTCCATCGAAAAAAAAAGGAAAGGGGTGGCTCTGTATGTGAAATCAGAGCTGAAACCCACTCTAGAGTTTAAGGACAATGAGGGCAGAGTGGTGGCGGTTTCAGTTGAATTAAAGGGAAAGAAGATTTTGGTTATTAATTTGTATGCGCCAAATGGCCCCAAAGTTCAAATATTTAATTTTATAAAGGAGGAAATGATGAAAATTGAATGTGATGGATATGTGGTAATGGGAGACTTTAACGGCGTACTGGATGTGAATCTAGATAAGAACTATAATAATTCCAGAAATAGGTCCAAGTCTAGTAAGCTCCCCAAGATGTTCTTCAATTGGATGAATACCTTCGATCTGCAGGACACCTGGAGGGCACTCAATACTAATGCTAAAGACTTTACCCACTTCTCAGGAAGGAGAACGTGGTCTAGGATAGACATGATCCTGGCCTCGAGAAATCTAATCCTAAACAGCAAAGATGCTAAAATCCAACCTAGGTTACTCTCGGATCATGCGCCCATAGAAGTGACACTATTATTTGGCAGCAGGAATTTTACATGGAGACTGGACGACTGGCTGTTAAAGAGTGAGGTGCAAGTCTCAAAAAATCTTAAACATCTTAAGGAATTTTTTGAATTAAACGACCAGCCGGAGATCTCAATTACAACTTTGTGGGACACTAGCAAAGCAGTTATGCGGGGTTATTTTATTGAGCAGAAAAATTATATAACAAAAACAAGAAAGAAAGAATTGAATGGGCTAATGCTCGAGTTGGAGCAAATGGAGAAGGAGCTCAAAAATAATCCGCGTGATAAAAAAATTGAAAGCAAATTGGTATTACTGAAAAAGCAGATAAACCTTATAAATATGGATCAGATGGAAAAAAATTGAAATTTCTGAAACAAAAAATTTTTGAAAATGCTAATAAACCAGGGAGGTGGTTGGCTTATCAACTTAATCGGAAAAAACAAAAAAATGTAATTAATAAGATAAAGAAAGGTGACAAAGAACTTACAAAAGATGAAGATATATTGGAGGCATTCAGAGATTTCTACCAGAATCTATACTCTGCAGAGAAAGTTAATAAAGAAAAGATACAAAAGTATATAAGTGAACAAGAGCTCAAAAAGATTGATGACGAGATGAGAGAAAAACTGAATGCTCCGATTACCGACAAAGAAGTGGAAACAATAATCACCAGATTAAAAACAGGTAAATCCCCAGGACCGGATGGCCTGACAGATCAATATTATAAGAAACTGAAAGAAGCCCTAGTCCCATACTTGAAGAAGCTTATGACCCATGTCCTGAGGAATGGGGTGGCCCCGGAAACATGGAAGACAGCGAACATCACTGTCTTCCCTAAGGAAGGGAAAGACACGGAACTAGTCGAAAATTATCGCCCAATTTCCCTTCTTAACCAGGACTACAAAATATTTTGGCGGTCATAGCAAACAGATTTAAGGAATTTCTTAAAAATTGGATCGCCCTAACCAGAGGGGATTCCTTCCCAGAGGTTTATGAAACATAACATCAGACATATCATCAATATTGTGGAACATTTGGATAAAAACATAGGGAAAAAAGTGGCTCTTACTTTTATAGATGCCGAAAAGGCTTTTGACCGGGTTAACTGGGCAACTATAGAGATTTTGGTTAGGGAATTAGACATGGGGAATGAGTTTTACAATGCAATTATGAGCATTTATACATCACAGAGCGCAGTAGTGACAATAAATGGCCAGAAATCAAGAAAAATTGACATCCAGAGAGGAACCCGGCAAGGGTGTCCGCTTTCGCCTTTAATTTTTAACTTTGTTTTAGATCTGCTGCTAAAAATATAAATAAAGATGCTAATTTGAAAGGATTAAGGATAGGAAAGAGAACTATAATGTATATGCATTTGCAGATGACCTGGTCTGCGTAATAGAAGATCCAAAAGAAAAGACAGAAATGTGGCTAGATAAGCTGGAACAATTTGGAGAGATTTCTGGGTTTAAACTAAACAAGAAAAAATCCAAAATTATTGTTAAAAATATGGACGAAAAAGAAAAGACTTGGCTGGGGGGAAAATCCGGAATGGAAATTGTAAAAAAAGTAAAATATCTAGGAATTGAGATAACAGCTAATAACTGCCAGCTAGTAAAGAATAATCATGAGAAGTTATGGTTGGAAATCAAAAAAGATCTAGAGACTTGGAAAACTGCGAATTTGTCACTTCTTGGCAGAATATCAGCAATAAAAATGAAAATTCTTCCTAGAATAAACTTTCTTTTACAGATGTTGCCCATTCTGAAGAATAATTTTATTTTAAAGAGATGGCAGAGAGAATTAAACAAATTTATATGGCAAGGAAAGAAAGCCAGAATAAGACTACAGTGCCTCCAAGAGAGAACAGAGAAGGGAGGATTGGGAGTCCCGGACCTAGGAAAATACTACGAAGCAAATTGTATCAACAGCTTAAAAGAATGGATCGAACTGAAAGATAAACATTTGTTGAAACTCGAGGGTGCCGACATAAAGGGAGGCTGGCATGCCTATTTATTTTATAATTATGTTGATAAGGATAAGGGTTTCAACAATCATATAATCAGATCCGCCCTTCTTAAAGTTTGGACAAAGCTTAAAAAGAAATACTATAAGAAGCTCCCACTGTGGGCTTCCCCGGTAGAAGCATTTCAGATTCGAAAGTTTGAAGAGGATAAAGAACTTAAATATGAGGATCTGATACAGAGAGAAGACTTGAATTCAAATTTTAGGCTTAAAGGGAAGGAGGAGCTGAGTAAGTGGGGACTAAACTGGTTCCAATATGGACAAATCAAGAAAAGATTTAGCGAAGATAAAGAGACAGGCTGGGAAGACCAATCGAATAAGATAGAGAAAATATGGCTGCACTCACAGAAGAAACCAGTAAGCTCAATTTATAAAGCTTTGACAGAGCAAGAGAAAGAAGACAAAGGACCGACAGAAGAATACAAGCAGAGGTGGATCAAGAATATAGGACATAATATTAAACCGGAGGACTGGGATAAGATCTGGAGTATTAGACTAAAATATACTTATGCCTATAGCTTGAAAGAAAATATATACAAAATGTTTTATAGATGGCACCTGACTCCAGCTCAATTGGCCAGTATATATAAAAATAATAGAGATGCATGTTGGAAATGTGGACAGGAAAGGGGCACATATTATCATATGTGGTGGACATGCAGAGTGACTAAAAACTTCTGGGAGGGGATTCATAAAACAATGTTGGAAATTATGAAATGTAAGATAGGTAAACAACCAGAATTGTATCTTCTAAATATTACAGGGTGTGAACTGAGCAAGGAAGCGGAGAAATTGCTAACCTTCTTGATAATTGCGGCAAGGATCAGCTTTGCCAGATATTGGAAGCTGCCTCAAGTGCCGGACGAAGATGAGTGGCTTGCTAAAGTAATAGAACTGGCAGAAATGGACAAGCTAACATGCTTACTCCGCTATGGGTCACTAATAAGCTTTAACGATACATGGACCCCATTTCTAGAATTTATGAGGGAAAAGAAGAAAATTTTGCTGAAAGGCTTTAGTTTATGATTTATGTCTAGTTAAAATTTGACAGTGTCTCTCTCATAACTCGCCGGGTATCAGGAATTCTATTCTTAGCTCTTAATTAAGATGAAGACGTGGAGTCAACTATGTAACAGTTTGTCGTTGTGTAATGTTACATTTGTACTTTGATGTTCCCCCCTTCCACCCCCTATTCTTAACCCTTTCCCCTACCCTTACCCTTCCCAAATCCTTTTTTCCCTTGTTTGGTGTTTCCCTCCCCCTTCACTGTGCTTTTATCTGTGTGTGTTATACATCTGTATGTCTTTATATCAATAAAAACCATTAAAAAAATCTAAGTCCTTGAAGTAAAGGGCCATTTCAGCTCATAGATGAAGTCTTGGTGGAATGTCATGAGCCAGCCCACATGCACCACGGATTGTAAAACCAGGAGACTAGATGAAGAGGGCTTAGAGCCCTTGATACAAAGTGTCTGCAGATCTGTTTTGATTTCTTCTGAAGCTGGTGCTCATTTCGTTTCCTGTAAAAAGCAAGAAATCCTTCCTCCTTCACAGGACTTGAGGGCACCAGCATTTGCTTTCCTTTTTCTAGGCTAAACATACAAATGAAGAATGGAGAAAGAACAGCTTCTGACAAGTTCCTGCATGCTCCCTGACTTTTTCACCCTGTTAAAGTTATGACAGGAACTGTGCTTTTAAGATCATGGCTCCCTGGCAATAAGCTCTCTTTTCTTGTGCTCTCATTCTTATCTTCCTATAGCCTCAAACTATCAAGTTTTGCTAAATACCACTTTGGCTGCCTGTAGTGCATGTGGGTGGGCAACAGCCTTGGGAAATTGAAGCCTTCTCCCAGTAGTAGCCATCAACTGACCAACTAATATTTTTTGAAGTTCTCCTTTTCAATTAAGTTCATAAAGTGGACTTTATATATTTTAGTGGTGTAATTCCACATAGACAGTGATACATTATCACTGTTTAAGGGTTTTTATATATTTCCAATTTCATTCTTTTGATTGTTTTGAATTGTTTTTGTACATTGCCATGTTTTATTTGCTGCCACTGCTTTTGTTTTCTCCCCCCCCCCCCCCCCCCCGCCCCCGTTGTGCATGTGGTAAGTTATGTTTGATATTTTTGTTGTATTTTCATTTTATATTTTAAGGTGCTGTGCATTACTCAGAGCACTTTGATTAGTGGGTAGATAAAAGGTACAGTCAGCATCACCAAGCAAGCAGAGTTGCCCATGTTGATCACAGATGGTAGCAAACATATGATCTCAACACAAATGATTTCACTGATATGAGGCTGCCACCCATGGATTAACTCATTTTTTTGCATTTTCCAAACAATTCTTTGCTTTTGATATTTAATGCTATAATTAAGTCATTAAAATAGTTTGTTATCACTGTGTGTATTTAATTTATTGCTGATGTATGGTGACCTAAGGCAAACCTGTCATGTGATTTTCTTGGCAAGATTCATTCAGAGGTGGTTTTCCTTTGCCGAGGTTGAGAGAATGTAACTTGCTGAATGTCAGGCAGGAGGTTTCCATGGCTGAGCAGGGATTTGAACCCTAATCTCTAGAATCATAGTGCTTTTTCTACCAAAAGCATTGCAGTTGACATCATGCTATCTTCTTCTGCATCTTTGATATGAGCAAAAACAAAAACAAAAATGGGGTTAATGGTGTTAATTGCTGAAAATTACAGCTCACAGAATTTTCATTTTAGGCACAAAACCGAAAACTCAGTGAAATCATTTAGCATGCACAGGTTAGCCAAAAACCATAGCCATTTGTGTGAGATTTGGGGTGACAAACAAATAAAATAATACTAACATTGTAAAGGATTCCAGATTAAAATCTAAAATTGAACCCATATGAAACTTCTCAAATGAGGCAAACAGCTTAATACCGTAGCTGTTTGAATCCCAATAGATTGAAACTGCAGTGACGACCGGGTGGCAGGAGCATGCCAAGTATGAAATATTATAGTGGTCATTTACAGTTACTGCAATGCAATCCACTCATTTAAAAATATACTGCTTTCCTCCAATAATAGGAATCAAGACAGCTCATAATAATAATAAATTATTTATATCCCACCCCCTTAAAATATCTTAAAACACAGATTGTCATTAAAACAATACTCATTTAAAAGCTCATGGTAAGAGTGGGGAGTACTGCTTCCTCCTGTCATTATGTGCCCCCTTCCTAAGCAAGTAGGTAGTTTCCAATCATGGATAGTAGGCATGAGAAAAATGAAATGGAAATTAAAAGGATTCGTAAGAGATTCGTATGTAATGGGACTTTTGAGGTTTTACGTATCGCTGCCCCGAACCAGGAAGTAGACTTCCTTTTACGGTCCGTGAGGCCAACAATTTGCGTTAGGATCGTTAGAAATTCTTAAGTATTAATTAATTAATTATTGTACTACTCACTTCTCCCTGTCTTCTCCCCTCATTTCCTTCCGCCTTCATTCAGCTTCTTCTTTTCCCGCATTTCTATGGGGAACTGGAAGTGACGCTGCTGTTAGGTAGGCAATGCATTCTGGTCAGTGTAGTCCTCCAGGCTTCCCCACCCCCCTCCTTCTCTTCCCCGTTGCTCTGCTGCCATGCATGCACCATCGCAGGGGCCTGCTTCACACACACACACACGCGCGCGCGCGCTTCTCCTCCTCTCTCTCCCGGCGCTCTCTCAGATGCTTCTCTTCCCCGTTGCTCTGTCTTGCCCCATCGCAGGGGCCAGCTTCAGCCCTCCAGGTACGTGTTTTGGACTCCCACCATTCCTCACAGCCTCAGGCCTCTTCCTTTTCCTCTCAGCCTGGGCAAACTTGGGCCCTCGCTCCCTCAGGATCGGGGTGAGAGAGGCAGCGGAGTGAGGGGGCTCATCCTTTTTTGCTGCTTTCAAGAATAGAATACCCCCCTCCCTCACTCCTTCCCTCCCTCCCTCCTTCCCTCCCTCCTTCCTATTTGGAGAGTCCCATCTAGAATTCAGTGTGGTTTATTAAAGTTTTGGCCTACAACTCCCAGAAATCCCAGCCAATTTACCAGCTGTTAGGATTTCTGGGAGTTGTAGGCCAAACCATCTGAATGCGCATGCTCTGGCATACGAATTTCTAACGAATTTCGTTAGTACTTAAATTACATTTCCGAAATTTTGGGAAATTTTTTGTAAGTCTTTGATATACTAATCAATCCCCCCCCCCCCCATTTGATTTAAGAATCGCCATTTTAGGATTCTAAAACAAGCCTAATGGATAGCTAATGCAGGAGCCGCAAATCTGTTTTTGGCATCATGACAGCCCCCTCCCACAACTGGTCCAATACAAAATTGAGCACTCATACAGCCATTTCAATACTGGAGCAGGGTCCGTAACAAAGGGAGCTCCTATATAACTCAAAGGCATTTGAAGAAGCAGGGGTCCTAAAACCGAAAGTGGCAGATTGATCCGTTTGCTTTTCCCTGCTGGCAGAAAGAAAAAGGGAGAGGAGACCAGACTTACTTCCCTTGGAAGGGAGTTCCATCAACAACTGAAAAATGTCTTACAGGTGTGATTCTACCACAAGATAACATATATTCCATGGCTCATTAACAAGCAGCTGTGATGACGGGAATCCCCAAACCTGAGAATAATCACTGCCAATCCTTATGTGTGGATGAAGTGGGAGGAACCGATTCTAATCAGCCCTCAAGAGAGATTTCAATGTCTTGTTCCAAGAGAAAATGAAATGTTAGCCAGTTTCTCATCTGGCATATAAGAGTTATATTTAGCATCAACAACCAGTTGGAAGTAACAATACAGGTTGAGTCTCCTTTATCTGAAATTCTTCAGACCACAAGTGTTCTGTATTTTGGAACACTTGCATATAAATAATGAGATGTCTTAGAGGTGAGAACCATGTCTGAACATTACATTTTTAAGGTTCCATATAAATCCTATGCATATAGCCTGAAGATAACTTTGTACACAATATTTTAAATAATTTTGTGCGTGAAAGATAGTTTGTGTGTGTTGAACGATGAGAAAGTAAAGATGTCACTATCTCAGCCATCTTTGTGGACAGTTTTGGATTTTGGAGTATTTCAGATTTCTGAATCCCAGGGTTCATCTGAATCCCAGGGTGAAAACATGGCTGTGCAATGAGGCCTTCGCACAATGAGGGCGGAGATCACTAATTGATCACCAGAGATGGACTGTATACAAGGACTGAGCTGGACATGATTTTACTGTGGCGAATAGTTTTTATGTATTTATTGTATTGGTAACTGAATTTTATTGTGAATTTAAGATGTTTTTAGATTTTAAATGTTAGCATTGAATTCTTGCTGTTTGCCGGTCTGAATCCCTCTATTCAAGTAAAAAGCTCGGGGTACAAAAGTTTTAAATAAATAAATTCATCTATACCAGGCACGGGCAAACTTCAGTCCTCCCTACTGGCTGTTAGGAATTGTGGGAGTTGAAGTCCAAAACACCTGGAGGGCCAAAGTTTGTCCATGCCTGATCTACACTGTAGAATTAATGCATTCTACAAAACCCTTTTAATTACTATGATTCAATGCTGTGGAATCCTAGGAGTTGTAATCTTTAGCCTTCCCCACCAAATAGTGCTGGTGTTTTACTGAACTACAGTTTCCATGATTCCATAGCACTAGGCCATATATGTTAAAGCGGTGTTGAACTGCATTAACTTCACAGTGTGGATGCATCCCTAAATAAGGGATGCTCAACCTTTATTTAGTGGATTGTATTTTGTCCATCAGGATGAAGTTTTTCTGGAATCAAGTGCAATCATAATCAAGGCTACACACGTTGCGCTTTATTATAGTGAAAACAGACGTGTTTAGAATCAGAAAATACCTGTAAAATATGTATACAGTGTTCCCTCGCTACTTTGCGGTTTGCTTATTGCGAACTTGCTGTTTCACGGATTTCAAAAAATATTAATTTAAAATATATATCATGGTATTTTCGCTGTTTTGTGGGGATTTTTCATCACCGCTCTCCAAGGCGCTTTCCCTCCTCAGTCCTCCCTCCCTCCAGCCTTGAAGGGCCTTTCCTTCCTTTTCTTCACTTTATTTTAAGTTTATAAAGACTTAAAATAGTGTATAACTACTAAACAATGTATAAATATTAAAATAAATAGAATATCCCTACGTCGTGGTTTTTCACTTATAGCGGGAGGTCCTGGAACATAACCCCAGCAATAAGTGAGGGCACACTGTATTCATTGCCAAAGATCTGTTAGGTACTCAATCATTGATTTTAATTTTAAGAGGAAGTTAAAGCGTGTGACAGCAGTTGCCTATAAAGATATAAGGATCCATAATTCACCCTAGTATTTATCTTTCCATTTCCCAAATACATATTATAAAGTAGTCACCTGACTTGACACAAAAGTATTTCTATGATTATGAAATGTATGTCTATGCAGGACTATTATGATGGTCTCTATGCCATGGTGGTGGATAGAGGTGGGGGAAGCATCACATTACCATACCATAGTGTTATAAAGACGATCCTTCCATTTCTCATTCCCCTTCACATGTTGTCTGGTCTTGCCATTTTTACCAAAATTATCAGTTTTCAGGTTTATCCCACGAGCCAGTTTAGTCCCTTCCCACTCCATTTTAAAAAGAAAAATCCTTGGGGGGGGGCCTTATGAGATACTTAGCTTTCCCCTCAAAACCTGCTATTCTACAGTAGACCCAAGCAGTTTATTTTCAATATGATACCACTTGAGGGGAAACCCGACTTTCCCTTCCCATCCAGCAACTCTACAGTAAACCTAAGCAATTTAAACCACTTGATGGAAAACCTGACTTAAAAAAATTACCATACTTGGCTAATGAAGCAGGATTTTGGAGACAAAAGGCCAATGCTTGGGAGCAGACTGTCCATAGGAACTTCCCTTACTCAACATCACTGAAGCAATTCCACCTGGTCAAATTTGACAGCTCCTATACCACATGTTTTGGGGTATTTTCTCCAGTTATAACCTGGTTCCTGAGTCCAGAAGACGATCTCTGACCATCTTCTCCCCCCCCCCTTTTTTTTCTTTTTGGACTGTTCAAAGTATGTTTTTATGTGATTTTATGTGTCTGTAAATGATTGTTATGGTATTTTAGGGTGTTTTTAGAATGTTTTATCTCAACGTGTTTTATATGTTTGGAAACCGCCCTGAGCCTCGGGAAGGGCGGTTTAACAAATTGAAATAATAAATAAATAAATAAATAAATGTTTCCTTAACATTTGGACTATTGTAATGCACTCTATGCATGGAAACTGCATTGGTCTTTTTCTGGGCAAAATTCAAAGTGCTAGTTATGAACGCCAATGCCCTATATAGCTTGGTTCAATACTTCCTTGAAATCCCATATTGCTCCAGACAAGCAGCAGCAGGTGGTTTCCATGTCTTTAGAGCAATGAGTCCCCTCCAAGTTTACATCCAAATTTAGAGAAGCATTCCCCAAGATAAAGTAGAGTCTTGCTTATTCAACCTTCGCTCATTCATCGTTCTGTATTATCTAACGCAGTCTGCCTCGTGCCTGGATCCACAGCTGTTTCAATACATTGCAATGTTTTGGTGATACATTCGTAAATACAGTAATTACTGCATAACGTTACCGTGTATTGAACTGCTTTATTCTGTCGATTTGTTGTAAAACATGATGTTTTGGTGCTTAATTTGTAAAATCACAACATAATTTGACATTTAATTGGCTTTTCCTTAATCCCTCCTTATTATCCAACATTTTCACTTATCCAACATTCTGCAAACCCATTTATGTTGGATAAGCAAGACTCTAGCTTGGACCTGTGCTGGATTCATTGCCACAGAAGTCACCATCTGCCATTGGGCGAGGCCTGTGGGCACAGTCCTAACTGGTCAACTAGGCTGAGGGCCAGCTGACCTGACATTAGACTAACTAAAACTATATTGAATCCCAAATCATCCAGTTTAGGTGTGTTGGAAATGAGTTAGTCTTCCTGTCACTGTGGCCTAACTTTGTATCTGCATTGTGGCTGTGTCCATGTGCTGGAGAAGATTTGAGTCTAATATAAATTAATTCTTCCATTGCTGTTCCCCTCTAGATTCCTTTGGCCCTTCGATCAGGAGAATAGAGCTAGCAGAGTTCTGCTGCTAGGTTTCTGCCTGCAGAGAAGACTTGTATCTAATCCTAACCCTTTACTCCCTCCCCAGGGAAATTAGATCAGACCTCTCTCTCCTGTCCTTCAGGAAAAAAGTTAAATCCTGGTTGTGGGATCAAGTGTTTGCACAGTGATAGTGCAACAATTGATATCTTAATGTAATAATGGACAATTACAGATGACAATTGGAATGGCTCCTGACTTATGCTCCCCAATTGTGTGATTTTAAATAACTGTTTTAATTTATATGCTTTAATGATGTGATTTTAATATATATGTTGTTTTATGCTGATATTTGTAATATGGTTAAGGTTCTTAATTTATAGTATATGTTATTATCTAGAAATTATGTTTTGGTTTTCACTTGTATGTACAGCATTGAATTTTGCCACTATTATGTTGGGGGCCGCTTTGAGTTCTCTCAGGGGTGAGAAAAGGGGTATATAAATGAAGTAAATAAATAAATAAATGTACAGTTGACATATATTTGAGGTAGGATTGCATTGTTAAGCGTTATTCTTCAAGTAGTGGTTTATAAGTAGTGGTGACTCATAGAGTAGGCATCAAAGCCAATGTTACAAATTAGTGTATATAAAGTGTATTCCGTGTAATCTGCTGTATTAGAATCTAGTTAGCTATATAATGATTTTTTACGTTGTGATTGAATTCTTAATGTATTATGTGGGAAGTATTTTCAAACAATGATTTCACTTGTGATGTCTAGTTAGTGCTGGCAACTGTGTATCATCGCAGTCCTTTTGGATGGGCTTTTGTCTGTGGATCATGCTTCATGTTCCCTGTGAAGTGTGAAAACACCCCTGCATATGTACAGTGATTCCTGAATGCATGGAAAAGTTTAGCATAGATAACTACTCATACAAAAGCTTTTCACACATTTTGCCAACTAACTACCTGCTCTTCTGTCTCTCTCGTGTCTCTGAGCATGGGCAGAGGTCTCCCTTCACCTTTAAATGGACCTCTGAGCATGAGCAGAGTGTTTTCTCCCTCTTCTAGCTTACCGCTGTGCCTCTGAGAGCCTACAGTGTTTCCCTTGCTATTATGAGACTCGACTGTGCCTCTGAGCATGTGCAGAGAGCTCTCTCCCCTTTCATACAAGCCTCGGGGAATGTGCAGTGTTATTTTCTCCCTTTCCTGCCTTTCTTTTGTGTGAGCATGAGCAGAATGCTTTCTCTCCAGCATAGGGCAAATACACATTCAGTGTCTGAATGAAAGACATGAATGAGCAGAGCTTACATCTACAGCAGTGTGTAGTGAAAACAGCTAAACAATCAGAAATGGCAGATATAAAAACTGTAGGTGGTAGAACAAACACAGAGGGGCAAACAGGAGTCACCTGAAAGAAAAGCCAGTTACTCCGTACATGTAATTCCAATGGAGTAGGTGTCACACGATGTGGTCTGGCAGATTCTGTGGTTGTGTTTTCTATTTATGAGCTCTTATACTGGGGAAATACAGGTTGAACATCTCTTATGTAGAAGTCCCAAATCCAAAATATTCCAAACCCTAAAATTGTTCACATGGGTGGCTGAGATAGTGGCATCCTTACTTTCTGATGTTTTGGTGTACACAAACTTTTTTTTTTTGCACATTGTTAACATGTGCGTGCTGTGCCTTCAGGCTATTTGTATAAAGTGCATATGAAACATCAAGTGAATGGGCAACAAAGTGGCAAATGCATTTTAACCTAAACAAGTGTAAAGTCATGCACATCGGGGCAAAGAACCCCAAATACACTTATCAACTGATGGGATCAAAGCTTTCTGAGACAAACCAGGAAAGGGATCTTGGGGTTTTGGTGGACAGCTCAATGAAGATGTCAACCCAGTGCGCTGCAGCAGTGAAAAAGCAAATTCTATGCTTGGCATGATCAGGAAGGGAACCGAAAATAGGTCGGCAAATGTTGTATTGCCTCTCTACAAATCTGTGGTGAGGCCACATCTGGAGTACTGTGTACAATTCTGGTCACCGCACCTCAAGAAGGATATAACGGAACTGGAAAAGGTACAAAGAAGAGCAACAAAATGATCCAGGGATGGAGCAGCTCCCTTATGAAATCAGGTTGCAACGCCTTGGTCTTTTCAGCCTTGAAAGACGGCGTTTAAGAGGTGACTTGATCGAAGTGTATAAAATCATGCATGGGATAGAAAAGGTGAATAAAGAAAAAATATTTTCTCTGTCACACAACACTAGGACTAGGGGCACTCCCTAAAGCTCCAAGGTAGGAAAATTAGGACTAATAAAGGGAAATATTTCTTCACCCAGAGGGTCATTGGGTTATGGAATTCACTTCCAGAGGAGGTTGTGACAGCGGTCAGCCTGGACAGCTTCAAGGCAGGATTAGACAGATTCATGGATACCAAGGGAATCAGTAGTTACTGAAATGGACATCCAAGTGCCACCTCTGTGTTGATTGAGGCAGGCAGGATTTCCCCGGGTACTGGTTGTGGGGGGTCGGGAGCAGGTGAGGGTTTTGCCCTCCTTTCTGCTAGTGATCCCCGTGTACAACTAGTAGGCCACTGTGTGACACAGAATGCTGGACTAGATGGGCTGAGGCCCAATTCAGCATGGCTCTTCTTATGTTCTTATGTTCTTATCAATGAGTTTTGTATTTAGACTTTGGTCCTTTCTGCTATAGATTTCATTATCTACATGGATGCAAATACAGATAATTCAAAAGCCCAAAATTCAAAACACTTTTGGTCCCAAATATTATAGATAAGAGACACACAACTTGTAATAAGTGACTTGGTTTGAGTAGTTGACACTCAGCTGTAATCAATGAGATTTCACTTCAGTTTTCTACTCCAGGATCATAAATTTGATTCTGTCTTGCTTTTCTGTCTTCTGTTTTACCAGTAGCCATTCCACCTGCTGATTGTTCTCTTTTTCTTCCATTTTAGAACCTGCAATGGAAACCACTACCAGGAGGCTTGCCGCGAGCTTTGCACTTTGCCTAATGTTCTTTCTGACTTGTGATGGGAATTCAGAAAAAGGCAATGCTTCCCTACTCCACTTTACTCATTCTCTCTATAACGCCACCATCTTTGAAAATTCAGCTCCCAAAACCTATGTGGAAAGTTTTGTCAAAATGGGCATTTACATCACTGACCCAGCATGGGACATCAAATACAAAATAGCTTCTGGGGACACGAGTGGCCTCTTTAAAGCTGAGGACTTTATTATTGGGGATTTTTGCTTTTTAAGAATTAGAACAAGGAGTGGCTACACTGACCGGCTGAACAGGGAGTTCAAAGACAAGTACATATTGATAATCCAAGCAATAGAGAAGACATTTGCCTATGAGGCTTGGGTTAAAGTGCTGATCCACATCCTTGACAGAAATGATTTGAAGCCTCTGTTCTCACCCCCTTCTTATAAAGTGACCATCAAAGATGACACACCCTTGAAAGCCACAATTGGAGTGGTCAGTGCCACCGATGCTGATGCTGGCCAGAATGCTGAGTTCTATTATGCATTGAATACAAGGTCATCACTGTTTGCCATTCACCCCACCACTGGAGCTATTATGACTGCCATGAAACTGAACTCCACCCACAGAGGGAAGCACCAGTTAAAAGTTCTTGCCGTGGAACGAATGAGGAAGATCTCTGAAGGAAATGGCTTTGGAAACTCAGCCAACATTATAGTTCAGATAGAACCATCTGTCAGGAAGCCCCCTGTCATTGTTTCAGTAACGATGAGACCATCTGATTCTGTTGAGGACCTCTTATATGCAACTTTGAGTGTAGAAGCAGATGGCTCTGGTTCTGGAGTAGATTCAGTTGACATTATAAGGGGAGATGAAAAGGGCTATTTCAAATCCATCAGATCATATGTAGGCAGCAATGAGTTCATGATAGTGTCAGCTAAGGAGATCAACTGGAATGAGAACCCACTTGGTTTTAATCTCAGCCTACAGGCTAAGGACAAGAGCAAGCCACCTCTTCTTTCTCAGACTGTAGTTATTCAAATACCACCTTCAAAATACACCTTTGCCAAATTTGAAAAAAATGTGTATCAAGTCCAACTCAGTGAGTTTGCTCCTCCTGGGAGTCATGTTGTTATGATTCAAGTCACTCCAGTACTCCCCAACCTTAAATACATTTTACAAACCAGTTCTGACAGTGCAAGCTTTAAAATCAATCCTCAAACCGGCCTCATAACTACAGATAAAGTGATAGATTTTCAAGAACAGTCCCGCTTTGTACTTAAAGTTAAAACTAATTATAGTCAAGCCTCTGTTACTGTCATTGTTGATGTTATTGACTGCAATAATAATCCTCCAGTCTTTACCCAATCTTCATACCACAGCACCTTTGATGAAAATCTGCCTTCTGGCACTAGTGTCCTCTTGGTGAAAGCTACTGATAGTGACTCTGGTGAGAATGGCTTTATCACGTACAACATAGCCAACCAGAAGAATGTTCCATTTGTCATTGATCCATTTTCAGGCATCATTTCCACAACTAAATTAATGGATTATGAATTAATGCAGAGGTGGTACCACCTGCGTGTCTGGGCATCGGATTCAGGATCTCCTTTTCGTCATCAGGCAGAAGTTTATGTTTCCCTCATTCTGAATAACTTGAATGATAATGCACCAGTATTTGAAAAGATTAACTGCAATGGAAGTATTCCATGGGACTTGCCTGTTGGGCATCCTGTGATTACAGTGTCAGCCATAGATGTCGATGAGCTGCAGCGCATAAAGTATGAAATCATATCTGGCAATGAAAGACAGCTTTTTGAACTTGATTCTGTATCTGGTGTAATTTCCCTTAGAGCTTCCCTCAGAGATTTCTATGCAGAACTACCAGCTTTCCATTCTCTCAAAATTAGTGCCACAGATGGCAATAATTATGCTTCCCCAACTTGGATAAATATCACAGTGGTCAACCAGAACAATCCAGTCTATTTTAATTGTGAAGAGACTGGGGTATTAAAAGATGTGGCTCGGACTATAATCCATTCTATTGACTCCCAATCTCCAGAACAAAACTTGGATGAAGATTCCACCTTGAATGCACATCTTGTGAATAATCACGCTCCTCAATTTGATGACACCTTTCCAAGGTCTATTGATGTAATGGAATCAGTTCCAGTGAACTCATCTATAACTCAGTTGACAGCCAGTGACAATGATACTGGCTTTAATGGAAAGATAGTTTATGTGATATCTTCTGGAAATGAGGATAGTTGCTTTTATATTGACACAGAAACAGGTCTTCTTCTGGTGTCCTCTCCGTTTGACCATGAAAGAACAAGTTTCTATGTGCTCAACATCACTGTGTATGACCTCGGCACTCCTCAGAAGTCATCATGGAAGTTACTAGCAGTAAATATTCTGGATGCAAATGATAATGCTCCAGTTTTTTTGCAAAGTACATATTTGGTTACTATACCAGAGGACATAAAAATAGGTGCAACAATCATAGTGGTGAAAGCTGAAGATGCTGATACAAATGACAATGGAAGAGTGAAATATTCATTCCTGGCACCCACTGATAAATTTGCCATAAATAGTGTCACTGGCGAAGTAGTTGTCACTGCTCCTCTTGACAGGGAATTATGGCCTCAGTATGTTTTAAAGGTTGAAGCTAGAGACCAGCCACATTTGGGCCACCAGCTCTTTACCATTGCTGATCTGATAATTTCTTTAGAAGATGTGAATGACAATTTTCCACACTGCAACCCAGTCTTGAATAAAGTGAAGATCCCTGAGGACCTGCCCATAGGGACAATTCTGTTGTTTCTGGAAGCGTTTGACCCAGACAGCATCTCTGGGGCAGAAATGAAATATGAACTGTTTGATGAGAGTGAGAATACATTCCATCTGAATGAGCAGACTGGAGCTCTGATCTTGGAGAAAGAGTTAGACTATGAAAAGAGGGACTTTTACAACCTATCTGTGAAGGTCATCGATGGTGGAAAGCTCCAATCTCACTTTTCCCTCTGCCACATTGAGATTGAGGTTATGGATGTCAATGAAAATTTGCATCCTCCTTACTTTGAATCTTTTGCATATGAAGGGTCAGTGGAAGAAAACAGCCCTGTGGGGACGTCTGTGATTAGAGTAACAGCTCAAGATGGTGATAGAGGGAAAGATGGAGAAATTCAGTATTTCATCAGAGAAGGAACAGGCCTGGCTGTCTTTGACATTGAAAAGGATTCAGGTAATAATGGGTTCCAAAAGGGTATGGGAGAAGTGGCTCAAGTGGTACTGATTGTTTATTATTTATTTGTTTATTTATTTATTTCATGCACTTTTACTCCACCCTTCTCCCCCCGAAGGGGGGACTCAGGCTTTAATCTGAAAAGTTTATTTAACAAGAATATCCACCACAACACCATCCTACAGTATTATCTTCTTCTACTATTTTTCCCATGAAGGGGAAAATGACTGCTATGGTCCATTAACAAATTCTTAATTTTGTTTCATTTTTCACCTTTTACATATCTGGGCATTTTTTTTTCAAAATGAAGAACTTGCCACTTCCAATTTTCTAAGAATGTTTTTAGGCTCCAGAAGTGTCTTTGAAATCTAGATATAACTCGGGAGTAGAGTATTGCTTTTCAGCATGTTTATTAACTAGTTTTCATTCTTATCCTCCTCGTCTAAAAATTAGGAAGGGCAGGTGGGCAATCTAGTGTGCATCAAGGGAGATTTCAGGGGCACACTGATGCCCAAGAGCACATTGCTGGGGATCTCAGAACAAGCATTGCTTGATGATCCATAAAATGGAACAGTCCATGAGAACAAGCATTGCTTTCTATAAATGCTGGTCCAATTTGTACCCAGAGTGCCACATCATGTCGCTGACTTCATAAAAAATATTTTCTTTTATTTCTCTTAGGTACAATCTTTACAACAGGACCACTAGACAGAGAATCCAATTCTCATTATTGGCTGACAGTCCTAGCTGTTGATTTAGGATCAGTCACGCTATCTTCTGTGGTTGAAATTTACATTGAAGTCACCGACGTCAATGACAATCCACCCCAGTTGTCCAGACCTGTCTTTCATTCCTCTGTCATGGAGAATTCACTGGCCAATACCTCAGTTCTTCAAGTTGAAGCCACTGATCCAGATTCTGACTCCCAAGGAAAGCTGACTTTTCACATCATCAATGGAAATCATCAAGATTTTTTTGCCATTAATCCTGAAACCGGTAAGAAATTAATAAATGCAGATTGCATTTTTTTAACCTTCCTTTCGGGACTACAGTATAGTCTCTAAAGCCCAACAGTACAAAAGTTTAATTTCAAGATATGTATTATCCGAGAGAGAGAGAGAGAGAGAGAGAGAGAGAGAGAGAGAGAGAGAGGAGATGACAGAGGTCATACCCTTTTGTTGCCTTCAAACACCCTCTGAAGGACATGGAAGCATCATTAACATGTTTTGGAGCTTTCCTAGACCCTTAGAATACATTTTGAATCACTTTGAGGTGAAACAATCTTTTTTAAAATGTTGGATCAAGGGGCTCCAAACTGATGGCTACATCCTCCATAAACCCCAACTGATCATTTGGTGGCACTTCGGATCAAAAAGTTGGTCCTGTGAGTAACAAAAGCAACCCCAGGTGGCACACTTTGCCCATGCCTGATTGAAACACTTACATTTGTATGGGTAGATTATTATTTGATTTTGGAGAACCTATATAAAGCTGAGTTTGAGAATTTATGAGTACTAATGAGGTAAATGATATCTGTTTTGGTTATATTTCTACATAACATATATGCTATTTTAGTACCCATTTCAAAGTAAGATCTTTGTTTTTGAATGGCAAATAATTTTCAGCCTTTGTATGTTTAGTCATGAGAGTACCAGGTTGAACTTCTCATTTGGCTGTAAAGACAGTAGGTACACATAAAACATTTATCATCATATAGTGTTTCCTACTTCAAGTCTTCTTTTTGAGTCTTTCTTTTTGAAAGTGATTTAGGATGCTTCCAGACAGGGCTTAACCCCAGACAGGGCTTAAACCTGCTTTGGAGCGGGTTAAAGAAACCCACTCCAAAGTGGGTTTAAGTACCCATACCCTTCTGAAAGACCTGGGCTTTCCCAAAGGGCTGTAGTTACCATGCTGGAATGGGAGCACCCAACTGGCTCCCCCCCTTCTCAAAAAAAAAGCCTTAAAAGAAAAGAAAACTTACCAGTGATGCACCAGGAGACCTGGGGGGGGGGGGGCAGGAGTGATTCCTCTCCCACCCCCACCCCCTTCCAGAATCCTGGCATGTCATTGGTATGGTCCAGGAAGCCTGCAGAGAGGCATAATGGTGGCCTGGTAAGTTTCTTGTAGTTTTCAGGGCTTTTGGGGAGATTCGAGGAGGGGGTGACTGTTCATAGTGCCTGAAGAAGCAAATTGGGCTGTGGGGACAGACCCCATTAGAATCAGACATTTCAGGATGGAGCATCTAAATAATTTGGGACTAAGCAGGATTTACCTGCTTTGTCTTGAATTCCTTTGCTTTCATCTGAGGCATCATTTGGATGCCTCAGGTAAAACTCTGACAGGGCCAGGGATATGGGCTCTGTCTGGAAGGACCCTTAGGCTAATTCAAACATGGACTAACAGTGCTTGATTTCTTGACTTTTGATAAATAACTGGCAATTGCTATCAATGGAGTCTAAATTGTAACAAACATCATTTCATCAAATTACGAATGTGCATGTAGAAGCCAGCCTGCCATCTTCTGATGGAGTTGTATAAGATCAGTTGTTGTGTTTGAATCTCATTTGAAATTAGAACTATGTACATAAAACACACTTCATGTTAAGGTTAGAAAAATATCTAAAATAGCAGGATCTTTTGACAGATTTAACATTGAGTGACTGAAGTGGTTTGGTCTTCACCAGTTCTCCCATGTGATTTTACCACCTCAGATACAGCATATGGAAACAGTGATGGAATGTTGTTGTTGTTATTATTACCTCACTTTTTATCTCCAGAAAAGAGACTTGAAGCAGCTTACAGTAAAACTGATACAATACAATTTAAAATCTGAAAAAACAAACATTAAAATAGTATTAAATATTAACTGCATTAAAAAAATAAAAACCATTTTTATTTTTTAAATAGTTAAAACCATTAAAACGGATTAAAAACATATTCAAAGATAAAACCACAGCAGCCCTGCCTGTCTTGATCTTAAAAACCTTCTTCTTTAACGCCTGCCTGAATCAAAAAGGTTTTAGCTTGCCTCCAGAAGGAGAACAGGGAGCGGCCTATTCTGGCTTCCCTGGGAAGAAAGAAATGCCAGAGTCGAGGGGCAACCACCAAGAAGGAAGGCCCACTCTCCCATTCCCACCAACCAAGCTTGTGATGAAAGTGGGACTAAGGGAAGGGCCTCCCCAGAGAATCTCGGGGCCTGGGCAGGTTCATGCTGAGAGATGTGGTCAGGAAAATAGCTTAGCCCTGAGCCATATAGGGCATTGAAGGTCATAACCAGCACTTTGAATTGTGCCCAGAAACAAACTGGCAACCAGTGGAGCTGCTGCAAGAGAGGAATTGTTAAGTGCTCCCATGTAATAATAATGTCCAGCTTTGGAATCATTGGAATCAGACATGCTAAATTGTTCTGCAGATTGATGGAGAACCCTTTTGTTCATATCCAGTGCGAGCAGATATCAACACTAGCTAGTAACTAAATTCCCCTTGTCTTTCGGTTTTTATAACATCTGAGCTAGGTTCATAATTTCCCTTGTTTCTGTCAGGTTTAGCAATGGAGGTATCAACTTAGCCTTCCTCTGTCTTTCACTTTCATTATATCTGTGTCATCTCTAGCTTAGGTAACATATCCTTCCAGATCATTAAAATCCAAGTGGTATTTAATGTAAACTGACTCTCGTATCTAGTGTTTTGAGTCTGGTCTTGGGCCAGTGAAGAAGCAAAATCTTCCTGTGCTGAGGCTATAATCCTGGAAACATTTGCTTACAGATTCAGTGGTATTATTTCTGAGTAGACATGCTTGGACCTCTGCTTTTTATGATGCAATAGTATTGAATAGTATAGTAAAAATGAGCTGAGTTTGAAGCTATGATAGGTATGGTTGCCGGAGTGAAAATTAGACCTTTAACAGTTATGCAGAACAAAGAATTTCAACAGTGTTACTTTGTCAAGCAACCAAGTAATAAGCCGCACTTATTGAAATTCCCCCTTCTACACAATCATTAAATGTAAAGGAGCCTTTCACTTTTACCTTAGGTAACCCTAACTAGATAGATATGTATTGGGAACATTTGGCATGTCCATACTAGTCCTAAAGTGTAGCTTTGATTGGCATAGGAAGGAAATATGAATTAACTTGTTTACTGTGAGCTGAGAAATCTGCTTTATGATTCCGAGTTGTTGTATAGCGAGTAAATAAAGACTGCAATCCATGCTTCACTACAACTGTCAGAACCTGCTTTTGGAGAGTACAAGTCCCAAAGTCTTGCAGCATACTGCCAGAATCGTTCAGCTTATTCTAACCTGCTCAGAGATTCTGGGAATTGAAGCTCAAAAGGAAGATCCAAAGATATATAGTCTGCCCTCTGTATTAATGGAATTTGCATCCATGGATTCAACCACCCACAACTTGAGAATACCCCCTCTCCTAATCCAAAAACAAACCTTGATTTTGTCATGTTATATACAAGGACACCAATTTTACTATGCCACTCAATAATGGGACTTATACATCCATGGATTTTGATATCCACAGGCAGTTCTGGAATCAAGCCCCAGCAGATACCAAAGGACCATTATATCTTTCAGCTGATGCCAGAAATCGACGTAACTGGGAAGCTGCCAAAGCACAAATCATTTAGGACCCCGTGAAGAGTACTGACATCATTTCATTTCATTATGATTTATTTCATTCATTTATTACTTATAGGTGTGGAACTCTTTAATGAGGATCTCCCCATAGAGGACCTGCCCCCTCCTGGCATGTTATCTTTCTGCAAGCCAACAAAGGCCTTGGTATTTAGGCAAGGCTTTGGGAGTTCACCTGCTTTGGGATAAATTAGGCTTTAGATCCAAGCAAGTTCGAAGTGTTTTCTTTGCTGATGAGTTTTTGATTGCTTTTTAAGTTGCCTTATATTTTAATTAATCTGTTTTATGCTGTTGACACTTCTCTTCTTATTTGATTTTTATCTTTATCATAGTGCCATTTTAACTACCTAAAATTATGAATTTGCAATAGCTATATATGGTGTACGTATGTGTACATGTACACATAGCAATAAGGTATACATTCTCGTTGAGAAAAATATTCATAATAGCTCATGTGTTGCTAGCTGGGCTAAAAGGAACAGTCTTCAAATGGTTGAAGACAAACCTGATCTGTGATCCTCGCAAAACATGCTAGACGATCTTTAAAGATAAATGTTGTATTCATTGTAGAATATTGGACGATAGGCTTTTGTGTTGCAAGGCTTGGTTCCCACCCTTCACTGCTGCAGCAAGTCTCTGCATGTTGGGGTTGTTTCAGAATTTAATCCACTCTCTTTTATTACTAAACTTACACTGTTTTTATATCATATTGCTGAATTAGAGTCTTGGAATTAGGAATTAAATAAATGAACTCAAGGGGTGCATGTTTGGGAGCTACCTAATTAGTCACCTTTCCAATAATTCCCAGAACTAGGAAAAAAATGCTTTATTGATCTAAAACTTCTAGAAGCTCACAACCTGCAACAGCAGCTCATACAGGATCAATATCCATTATTTGGAACTAGAAGTGTTTTGGATTTTGGATTTTTTTTGTTTCTTTGGAATACTCATATTTATGTATACATATTTAATGAGATATGTTGAAGATGGGACTCAAGTCTCAATGCAATATTCATTTATGTTTCATGTGAATCCTGAAATTTTAAATACCTTGGTGCAGGGGTGCTCATTAGGTAGCTCAGGAGCTACTAGTAGATCTTCGGCCCTCTTCCAGGTGATCTTCAGGCCTCACCAGCCGGATGGGGCGCTCTTGCAATGCGCGCACACACCCTGCACACACACGCGCTCCTGCTGCTGGCTTCCGCTCTCGCGATGCTTCTTTTGCCTGCGGGGCATTGCAGGAAGAAGGAAGCACGAGGCGGGGCCTCTGGAAGGAGTGCCCTGCCTCTCTCTCGTCCAGAAGCAGCTGTGCAGCCTCCATTGCCGGCGAGACAGGCAGGGCGGAGTGCTCCCTCTGGGTGCCCCGCCTCGTGCTTTCTCCTTCTGCAATGCCCCGCAGGCGGAAGAAGCACTGCGCAGGCGGAAAACAGCAGCAGGAGCACGCGCGGGAGTGCACGGGAGCGCACGGCGGCGGGGGCAGGTAGATATTTTGGACTTGGTTGCTTTAAGAGTAGCTCGCATGCTGAAAAAGTGTGAGCACCCCTGCCTTGGTGCATGACACAAAGTTTGTGTACATTGAATCATCACAAAGCAAAAGTGTCCTTTCTGAGCCACTAATGTGGACTGTTATTGGATTGTGGAGTAATTTGAGTCTGGAATTCCAGATAAGGGATGGTCAACCTGTATAGGCTTATTCAGATTCATTTAACTATTTTGTATCTGTTTTTTTAAATTAGTAAACCATACTCTTCACTCAGTTTATTTCTATATGTTGAGATTGAATTATAGCCTCATGCAGTCTATTTTGTTATAATAATATAATAACAAAACTTTATTTCTATTCTGCCCTATCTCCCCGAAGAAACTCAGGGCAGGTTCCAACATACAATGGCATACATTCAATGCCTTCATAAAACAGACAGACAACCACATAAAATCCCAGAAAGACCCCACGCATAAAAGCAGCGTTAATAACCTAACACCAAATTAAACCTAATATATGTGAGTTAAACATGGCATCAATAAATTTAACCAACATAGTTAGACTGAATCAGATAAGAGTTGTAGAGTGACATAAAATCTAAATAATCATCCATAGTAATGTATTAAGATTGGGGGGGGGTATTATGAGTTGGTTACAGTTAGTTAAAGCTTTAATGTTTTTGCTTTTAGCTAAATCCATCATAGGGGAAATTCCATGAAGGAATATTTCAAAGTTATTGTTTTCGCAATGGGAAATAACAACCAATAATTAGTTTGCATTACTTTGTAGAGTGACAATATTACCCATGGGATATAGGACCATACAGTATATTTTAAAGCTAATAATGGGTTTTGGCTTGCTTGCAATCCAGGGATGTTGATCAGTATAGACATGTTTGTGCTGGACTTTTCAAGAATTACGTAATGAGCCACTCTAGTTATGGATTAACTTGGGCAATGGCCCAAAGAAAGTAAAGCTCAAATGCACCTAAGGGACCCACTCCTCTGGCAATGCTCTTTGTGTGGTTTAAACAGATAGCATACATCTTATATTAATCCTACAACAAGAGGAGATTATGGGAGCTTTCAGGCAGGGGCCTTTGATCTGACCCAGATCGCTCTGTATGAAGCAATTTATACGTTCATTTAACTTTATTTGTCCTAACTTGACCAGGACAGTACCAGTTAACCTTCTGCCATCCCACTTTTTCAGCTATTTTAAAAAGAATCTAGTGTCCCTATCCTCCCAATTTCACCCTTTGTCCTTTGCTTACTTCAATTGTTTCAAGTGAGTACAAAGTGCAAAGTAGTAATTTGTCTAACAGTGAGGAGAGGAGCAGAATCTTGCCCTTCTCTTTAGGCACCAGCAAAAAAATTGGATTTGTATTGTCGAAGGCTTTCAGGGCTGGAATCACTGGGTTGTTGTAGGTTTTTTTGGGTTATATGGCCATGTTATAGAAGTTTTTGCTCCTGACGTTTCGCCATCTATCACAGCATTTTCAGAATTGTGAGACCTCACATCCTCTGAGGGTGCTTGCCATAGATGCAAGTGAAACGCCAGGAGAGAATGCTTCTAGAACATGGCCATATAGTCCGAAAAACCTACAACAACCCACAAACTGGTTTGTCTGTTTTTCCTTTTTGATCATTTTTGACATCTTCCCCATACTCGCCTGTTCCATTTCCTGGTGTTTATCTGTTCAAGGCTGTAAAGTATATGTTTATTCTTCCGTTTACAGTATTTACAATAAGAAGGTTATTCTTAACTCAGAACAGGAATCATGTGGATCTCCTGCAGTTATTTGACTGTATTCTCCAGCAACCCTACCCTGTGGAGCCAATAGAGAGGGATGTTAGAAGGGTCAATTCAGCAGTATCTGGAGGAACCATCCATGTTTTAATTGAATCTTTTAATGCAGTTTCCAACTGGTATTGAACCAATTTGAGGCCCAGATGGGGATTACATAAATCAAAGAGCACTGATGCGCATTAAGGGCTTTTGTGAGAGCTTGCTACCTGTAAATTGCAGTTTGAACCTAACTTTGAACTGCATTCAATGGACAGTGTAGATGGGGCCTATGTCTATTTAGATTATATTGCTCCATATATTGGAGCAATATATTGGAGCCCCTGATGGGGCAATGGGTTAGACCCTTGCGCCGGCAGGACTGAAGACCGAAAGATTGCAGGTTCGAATCTGGGGAGAGTGCAGATGAGCTCCCTCTATCAACTCCAGCTCCTCATTGCGGGGATATGAGAGAAGCCTCTCACAAGGATGATAAAACATCAAAACATCTGGACATCCCCTGGGCAACATCCTTTCACATGGCCAATTATCTCACACCAGAAACAACCTGCAGTTTCTTAAGTCACTCCTGACAGGGAAAAAAATGAGCAATCTGATTTTTATTCTTACCCTTTGCCTTTATTTGCAAAATGAATGGCAGCAGCAAAAGTATATATATTTATTTTAATGAACTGCTTCTTAAGCTCCATCCATTTTCTGTGCTCGTCCTGAGATTTGCTGCTAGAATCCATGTGAATACACATCATATTTGCGTGTCTTGGCAGGAGTAAAAATACCACAGCTATATTTTGGAATTAGTGTTATTAACCATTAACCACAATTGCTCTTAGATTTCATTACAGGGTGTTTAGCAGACTTTGTAAGGAAACCAGTAGTGGCTGTGTGTGTGTCTCTGAGACACAGGACTCCAACCACAGAGCTGCCAAGTCAGGTCCCCCCAAGATGTACAGTTAGGGAAAGAAACAATTAAAAGCAGAAAAGTGGTTAAAACAAGCTGAAAACAAGAAATGTCAGTCTCATTGCATTGTCTAAGTAATAAGAACAGTTATACAATATGTGAGGATCCACAAGAGTCTCACATTGAATAGTCTTTTATGCAAATGCTCTTCCAAATTGTTTTAAACTGTTCTGTTTCTTCCACCATTTGGCCTCTAAAACTAGTAATAACCCAAACAAGGGTGGAAAACTTAAGACCAATTGGGAGGAGGTACAGAAGTCAAAAATGGCAAAAGTAGATGGTGCCCTTGAGCAGGCCTCCAAATTGCATATAAATAAAAACAGTTATTTTGTGTCTCTCGTGTGTATCGTTTTTAAGGTATAAAAAATTAAGTGATTTTTTTGTAGGGATTTGTGGGCGATAGAAGGAGCATCAATCAAATCTCCCCTAAAAATGCCCCAAGCCTTGTCCTGCCCCACCACATTGCAGACATCAATTTTACAAGGTAGTCTGGCTACGGTCGTCCACGCTCTGGTCACATCCCGAATAGATTACTGCAACACACTCTACGTGGGGCAGCCTTTGAAGACAGTTTGGAAATTGCAACTAGTCCAATGAGCGGCAGCCAGATTACTAACTGGAGCTACATACAGGGAGCATACCACCCCCCTGTTGTGTCAGCTCCACTGGCTGCCTGTCCACTCCGGGCTCAATTCAAAGTGTTGGTTTTGACCTTTAAAGCTCTATACGGTTCTGGCCCAGCTTACTTGTCCAAACGCGTCCCAACTCGTAATTTAAGATTATCCAGGGAGGCCCTGCTCTCGCTCCTGCCAACTTCTCAAACGCGGCTGGTGGGGACGAGAGATAGGGCCTTCTCGGTGGTGGCTCCCTGTCTGTGGAATGCACTTCCAAGCGACATACGATCAACCCCATCCCTCCTGGCATTCAGGAAAAAAGTGAAATCATGGCTGTGGGACCAGGCTTTTGCACATTAGCACAATGCAGCACTTTGGATTGGAATTGTACTGGCAAGTTGATGGATATGGCTCAATGCTCATGTTGTGGACGGAACACTGTTTTTAACTTAAGTGAATGTACTGTATATTATGTGTTAATGTTAACTGTATTTTAATGCTGAATGTTTAATGTTTATGGTTTTATATTGTATTTATATTGTGTATTGGCATCGAATTGTTGCCGTTTTGTCAGGCCACTCTGAGTCCCCCTCGAGGATTAAGAAGAGCGGGGTAGAAATTATGTAAATAAATAAGTAATAAATACAATATCTTATTATGGGTTTTACTCAGATTGTTTTCTAGTAAAAAACCAAAAAGTTGGAATAATGCTTTGGTGCATCTATGCCTCCACCTTGCTCACTCTGCATTTTCTCCTATTCAGTAAACACGCACATACAAACATTGTTTGTTTTGTGTTTGTCTTTCAGCACTGGTGGTTTAACATGAAGCAATAAAAATCCAAACCAAATTAGAATAAAGAGCCCTTTTGGCTATGGGGAAAAATCTAATTGCCCAACCTTTGTGTTTTTCTTCAATGTTGCCTCTGCACATCCAGAAGATAAAACATATTTTAAGATGCTTCCCTTGGGCAAAGGTTTTGTTGCTGTCAGTGAATTATTAGATGTTGTTTGCTTGTTTTCTTTTCCATTATTATAACATTCCCCACTTATGTAAAACTAACTTAAGGTGCCTGTTCGTTGCATGTCTCCTTCTTTCAACAGGCAGTTTTAATTGGAGTCACTTACAAACTTGCTGAAACCATTTTAGTATAATATTAAATAGTTACAGTTTTGGTGCTAACAGTTTGGGTGCTAGCAGTTTTGGTGCTAGCATCCTTGCATTGCATTATGAACTCAAAAATATTACTTTTGAGTAAGCTCTTTCAAAACTGAAACACAGCAACACTAGCTTTCGGGTTTCCACACAGCAACTCAGACTCAAAAGTATTTATTTCTTTATTTATTTACTACATTTATATGCTGCTCTTCTCACCCCGAAGGGGACTCAGAGCATCTTACAAGTTATAATTCTTTCTGATTTGTGTGCTATTTTCTTTGGACTTAATTCTGTTCTTGATCTTATACAATAAAGACACAAGGAGTTATTCAATAGGTGTTGCTATGGTCAGGCAGCCAGACTATTGAAGTACTCTCACCTCGAGGTTGTGGGGCCATGGGGGCACCCTGCTGACGAGTTGTAAGGCCGCAATACCAAAGAGGTGCTGCAGTATTCCCCGATCTGAGCCTGTGGATATTTTAAAAAACAGGTGAAGTTTGACTTAGGGTGCATTGTTATTGTAGTTTGACACCACTTTAACTGCTATGGCTCAGTGCTATGGAATCATGGAAATTGTAGTTTATAAGGTCTCCTACCTTCTCTGCTAAATTGTTCTGGAGCTGTAGTAAACTACTACTTCCATGATTCTCTAGCAGGGGTTCTCACACTTTTAAAGCTGTACAGCCCTTTTTGAAGGAAAAGTTTCTTGTGGAGCTCCATGAAACTTTTGGACCGGGGGGGTGGGGGGCACGGACATTTCATTTCAAAATTTAACAGATGGGCTGAGCCAGTGACTGTGCTTCACGAAGTCCTAAGGACTGAGCAGAGCATAGTTTAAGAACCACTGTTCTATAGTATTGAGTCATGGCACTCAAAGTGGTGTCAAACTGCATTAATTCTACAGTGTAAGCCTACCTTGAATTGGTGGCGTCTGAGCAATTAGAATTATAGTTGGAAGTAGGAGATGAGTACAGGGTTGTAATGCTGAGTTAGCATCACATGAAAGACCTGTAGATGAAAGGAAATAAAAAGGTGGAAGTAAAAGTGAATAATTTATGAAGAAGAATACTGTACCTGGTAGAAACTTTTCTCCCATTTGAGAGGAGTTTATATATCCCCATCATCACAATTTGGATCAGAGGAAACAAAAAACAACAAACTTCTCCCCCTATGCCTTTCCTCAATCCAGCTCAGCTCCCTTCTTCCTGCTGCTTTCTCCTCCCTTCTGCTGCGCTAGGCCAAAATGAAATCAAGTAAAAGTGGGTGAAGATGCTAGTGTCATGTCTTCGTTATTTCTCATGGGCTGAACAGGATTTCCCAGCACTTCCCATTATCACCAGTCAAAATGGCCATCTTAACTGGGGAGATGGGAATTATATTTCTACACATTTGGAGGGAACCAAGCAAGGAAGAGTGATTGTAGTGATAGGGGATAGGCAAAGGAATGGTACGGAGATGTTAGCTCTACCTTGAACCCTAATAAACTTATTGGGGGGGGGGAGTACGTAAATGTGTGGGGAGGAGAAACTTGTATCCTCAGTACCAGCATTCTGCTTACGTGCTTTTATTTTGCATACTTGGCACATCTGTAAAAATACATGCCAACAGGTATCTCTGCACCCATTCTTTTTAGACTCCCTGTTCAGCATGAGTCATGGCCCAGTGTTTAAGATCTAAGTTAGCAAAGATCTTTGGGCTGTACTTCAGAGACCACACGCTTAAGTGTTTCGCCTGAAGCCGCCTTCATTTCCATAAATAGGGGCATAGGCAAACATTCTTTAATAGTTTCGTTCTTGCCCTTGGGATCTTCTGCTCATGCATAGATGGAGGATGGAAGAAAAAAACAACACACCAGACACCAAGGTCATTAAGCGCAGCTTGTTGTAACACATTGCCAACTTTGGTTTTAAATGCAATTTCTAATGAGACTCAAAGCTTCTATAGTCCTAATCATTGAGAGGGAGAAAGTAAGGAACAAGTAGGGGCTGCTAACTAGAGCCTGCTCCAAATACTGACATCATAATCCCCAGAGCTGTATAGTTTGTGCCATTCCCCATGGATTTTTCTTCTCCCTATAGAAATTCTCTACAATCTTTGATTTGCCAAGCCACAGTCAGCCCACTAGCCAGATACTGTAGTAGCCAGCTAGGTCCTACTCAATCCTCTTTTTTAAAACAGTGCCAGGTCAGCAGCGAAAACTGAGTCTTACGTGTCTTTTGGCATGCTAGCTGCCATGTATGATTACTGGAGTGCATTCAGTTTAGTAGGTCACTAGTTATCCATGCCAACCTATAAGGAGGATGGGGAGAGATGGGGGGGGGGACAAATGCAGAACTGCTACTTCTAGAATCAGGGCCTTTTCCATAATACATTGACCAGTATCCTCATGACAGCCTATGCTGGTGTGACCAGTGCTTATGCTTGCCTACACACTTTATCAGCCATTGCACACAGAAGTATCCAGAATTTCCTCAAACAAAATATTACCCTGACTATGCAACCAGAGTGACATGAAAGACCCTTGAGGCCAACAAGTGCTTCTTCTTCCTTAGCTCCGCAGTGGCAACCAGGCAGCATCAGGGCACAGCTTCATCCCACAGGTCCAGATTGGGTACATTGGGCCTAGATAAGCTGGGAAATAAGGAACTGCAATTGACCTGTGAATTTCCAGTGTGCGATATTAGCTGCAATGTATTTTGGACAGTGCTTCAACATCTGGGTCACTTTGAAATAATTACATGTATAGCTTCAAAATTAATATATACTTACAGCAGTGGTTCTCAACCTGGGGGTCCCCAGTTGAAGCACTGGCCTACAACTCCCAGAATTCCGAGCCAGTTTACCAGCTGTTAGGGTTTCTGGGAGCTGGAGGCCAAAACATCTGGGGACCCACAGGTTGAGAACCACTGACTTACAGCTTTAGAAGAGCTGTCAGGGGTGCTGAACCTGATGTGTGATATGGTTTCAGCACTTTGTCAAGGTCCTTTACCATTCAGGCTAAAACCTAAAGTGGATTCACTATCTATTAATATGAAAGCTATCATCAAACACTGACTGCTATCAGACTAAAAGAAAGTGCCTTGTCCACAGTTATCCAGTGGCCCAGTGGATGTTGAAAACAATGACATAGGTTTTCACCTAATAGCTTTGAGTTACTCAGGCTTTATTTTAATTCTAAAATGATAGGAGACTGTAGCTTTTCCATGAAAGCTACACCGCTTTCAGCACTGAAAGTAAATCACAATATTCAAATTGTGTAGTTTGCACAAAAACAGTTCCAGTGCTGTTTGTAGCACAATAGTGCAGCATTTTGCAGAATATTTTTGTGTGCATTTTTGTTGTGGAAAACTGTTGATTTTCATGTTGTAATCTGCAGTCTTTAAAAAACAAACACAAAACCAAACCAAAGCTTTCAGGTATGGCTGTAGCCTCAATCGGCCCAAGTTTCTTTTTCTGCTTCAGCTGCGATCTCACACCTTTCCATTGTTTGTATAGGGTTATAGCCTGTCTTTTTTATTTCTTGGACTTCTTCCAAGTTCATAGAAAAAAATACTGTAATCTCATGGATTTTCTTTATCAGAAAGCTGTGCAGCTTTATATGCAGAGCAAAAAGACAGCAAGTGCAATTTTTCTGCAAAGCTGCAGTTTCCCAAACTCTTGTGCAGTTCTCAAAAAGTGCGCAGTTTATGTTGTGTCAGGAACAACATCAACATAAAAGCATTTTCTGCAGTTGCAGGAACTTTCAATGTGCTGTTTTCCTTCCAGTGTATGTCTTTCAAGGGGTCAACTTTCCATAACATAATCTATTTCTGAGTAGATGTGTACAACATAGAGATGAAACATTCCCAAATTCTCTCCCCTCCCCAAGAAATGTGAAATTTATTACAAATTGAAAATCATTTTGTTAAGAACACACACATACACATGCATCTCAATACAATTATGCAAATCTGTTTGGCAGAAAATCATCCTGTTTAGTATATTAAAGGTACAGTTGAGTCACACAAAATTGCTTCCTTTAAAAAATAGGTTTTTGTTACAAATCAAGCTGCAAGATCCTGAACTGTAAGGGATCACTTTGGCTTTGATTGCTTTGGCTTTGCTAGAACTGGCTAAAAAGTAATGAAAGAAATTGATAAAAGGGAATCCAAGACCTAGGAATTACAATAATTAGATGCTATACATTCTCTAATAATAATATCTTTCTCTTATATAGTTTTTAGAAATAATTTTGCAGGAGTAAATATATACACCTCACCTTAAGCATTTCATTCCTCATTATAAAAGAAAATATTCCCATATCATTATTATTGTTTTAATGTTTTTTAATTTCCCCTTTTCCTATTAGTATTATTATTAATAATAACAACAACAATGACTGTAGCACAGCAGTTCTCGTTCGTGCCTGGGGGGGAGGGAACAGGACCGGGGATTCCATTAGCATTAGGGCCTGCACCAGCAGAGATAGATTCTGAAGAGGATTTGGAAGGATCAGATGAAGGAGAATTCCCCATCTCTGGGCCTCTTTCTCCCACCGAAAGCTTGGCTTGGGATGAAGGTTGGCCTGACCCCTATGAAGACATAGAGCACCAGGTGCAAATGGAAAGCAGTGATAGTGAAAGTTATGAACGGCCGGGTGGGAGGGGCTCGCAAGATCTTGTGAGTGAAAACATGGAAGAAAGCGGCTGGGAAGATTCTAGGGAGGAAAGTTCTCATGTAGATAGTGACCCAGGTGCTGGGAGACAAGGCCGAACCTTTGATAGGAGACGAAGCATCGAGTCCAGCAGAAGGGGATGGTACCACAGCCTAGACAGGCCGAGGTCCAACAATAGACTGGAGACGACAAGGCCTAGAGCGAAGGGGACCTCGGCCGAAAGATTAAGTATAGGAGCCGTGGGAACGATTCCCCAGTTCTTCGGCCACGTCTCTTCTGAGTAGACGTGTAGCGAAGTGGGACCACGGAGCTAAGTTGGCTAGTGGCCATCAAGTCTTGTCTTGCACCTTGTACCTTGCTTTGTTCCTGAATCCGCATTTGCTGTGCGGAGCGTTGCCAAGCCTTTTGGATTATTCATCAAGCTGTTTTTGGACAATTGATTGCTTACAGCCTTTAGATTGCTTTTGCTATTTTTATGGACAATATTCCTTTTGAACAAACAAAAAGGCAAACAAATCCCGATGTATGTCCTCTCAACTCATACCTGACTATGTAACTGGTTTTAAATGTGGCTTCATGTTTTTATGTTTTTATTGATTGAAACGGCCGCATGCTGATTTGCCACAACATGCCGCCTATGTGTGTTTTTTACTGTGATCCGCCCCGAGCCTGCTGGGAGGAGCGGAATATAAAAGTGAAATATAAATAAATAAATAAATAAATAAAAACTGTTACTATATATTCAATAAAGTAGTTAGCCTTCAGCTCGTCTCTGTGTGTGTGATTAAGGGGCCGGCCGAGTCCTTGCATCGTGACAATGACAACTTTATTTGTATCCCATCCTATCTCCCCGAGGGAACTCAGAGTGGATTCCAGCATAAAAATGGCAAACATTCAATACCTATGTATTGTTGAAGGCTTTCATGGCCAGAAACATTGGGGGTTTTGTAGGTTTTTTGGACTGTAAGGCCATGTTCTAGAAGCATTCTGGAGAGAATGCTTCTAGAACATGGCCTTACAGTCCGAAAAACCTACAACAACCTACACATTCAAGGCTTACTTAAAACACACGATACTACCACAAAATCCTAGAAAACACATATAAAAGTAACCTTAAAGCCTAACATCAAATTAAGACCTAGCATCAGTAAAGTAAACCTGGCATTAATAAATTAAACTGCACATTTATTTATTTATTTATTTACAGTATTTTTTACCCTGCCCTTCTCAACCGCCAGGGGGTGGGGGACTCAGAGCGGCACATATTCAGACAAAATTCTATAATAACAAATCTAAACAAAACACCCACACTGTTGGAAAAATGTGGACAAATAGAATATATAAGTTGCTGCTGTATATGGGAGAACCACAGAGGCATGTGCCTTGAATAGGCGTTAGAATTGGATTTGTTTATTACAACTGATATTTATTGCATTTTTAATGTCTAGCTCTTTTCATATCAGTAAAATGTCCTCATTTCATCAAATAATATTTTTGTAGGATTTCACAAATCATTCAACATAGCAACTAAACTCCAACAGGTTTTGCCAGGTGAATCAGTGTACTACATGGCTGGATAGGCAGCCTGAAAATTAAGCAACCCAAGACAGTCTATTAAGCCATGCTGGTGATGGAATCTCTCACCTTGTGCGGATTAACTATTCCTGATTCAGATGCGGGGAAAATGGAACAGAAGTGTTCTCATTTGGAAAGTCATTTGAAAAATGAATTTTGTTTCAGCAATGAGTAGAACACCTTGCTTTAAGTGCTTTTAATTGCTCATTATAATAGTGAATTTTTGAGTCAGTTTCTGCAAATGATTTCTTTTGATCTTAACAACCTGAAGTGAGCAACAAGAACCATTGACACTTCCTCTTTATTTGTCTGCATTCTGAGCAAAGACCCAGTTCCTCGAGGCAGAAGGAAATCGGCAAGATAACCTAGTTTCTACGGGCACTGTGCTTCCTTGCCAGTTCTTGTCTTGATTGTCCAGCTTTCAAATGTCAAATTGAGCCAGCAAAGCTTGGTGAGACAGGCACCCTGCATTCCCTACATTCTATTCAACCTCTATGAGTATCTGAAGTGTAACAGATTGATCCTAGCTACTCTAATTCTTCCAAGGGAATGTTCAATAATCATTGCTATTAACTTATTTTGGAGTATCTGAACAACATTTCCTATCTTTCACACTAGATTTCAGCACCATACAACATGTAGCTTTTGTCTGTGATTTGTAAAAAGGTTAAAATCAGAAATAACTGACTGGATGCTTAATTAATTGAATTATTTTTAAATTTAAAACCCCCTTTGATACAGATTTAGCTAAATGTATTTTCAACATAAGATTTCCATCATAACTTAACCCTAAATATTTGAAAGTACCAGCCCCTTCCACAAAAATGTTCTTCTAAGGCCTGCTTCAAAGTTAGATGCCTTTTTCCAAGTTTTTTTAAAATTTAGATCACAAATAAATACCATATCTTCTCTGCGCATGGGCCCAAAACTGACCAATGCTCTCTTATTTTATCAAGAGAACTCAAACTCAGCCTAACATGCAAAAGAAGACATCAAAGTCCAGAACTCATGGATGATCATTGTCCAAGGAACCCCTTTCCTAGAAGAGTGGCTACCAAATGCCAGTCATAGCCTATTAAATGCCAGTTGAGCCAATTAGAAATTCAAATAACCCAACCACTCAACAGTAAGTTTAATCAAGCCAATTACGCCAATTCATTTTACGCCACCACACTAAACCAGTTGCCATACAGCTGCCATGGAGAGTCAATACAGAGTAGGCAAAATGCCTTCTCTTATGTGAAGGTCAAAGTGGAAGCAAAATCCCTACCTACCCTGCAAAGAAAACCTGCTGAAGCATGTGTTAAAGCCTCTGAGTTGTTTCCTGAAGGCAGATACTTTGAAATATCAGGTGTGGCTTCCTAGAAAGGAGATACTGAATCATACAGTTCAAAGGAAATAGATGGGCCCTCTAGAACAGACCTGGGCAATTACCAGCCCTCCAGGTGTTTTGGACTTCAACTCCCAGAAATCCTAGCCAGTTTACCAGCTGTTAGGATTTCTGGGATTTGAAGTCCAAAACACCTGGAGGGCTGGCAATTGCCCAGGTCTGCTCTAGAAGATTCTGCATTACCAAATCACAACTCAGGTCTCATCTAAGCTAACCATTTAATTTAGTTCAAAACCAGCTTCAAACTGCAAAAGCTAGACAACAAACTCCCACAAAAGTGTGCAAAAGAAAGACATTAATGCACTTCAGTAAGCATTAGTTAGTGTAATCACCATTGGGCCTCAAAATGGTTTCAGGACTTTCATATGTTGATCATCATCTGCATAGGAAAACCACTTTCTTTGATACCAGTTCGAACTGATTTAAGTGGTGAGTGCAGATGTGTACCCTAGTTATTCATCTCTCCTTGAGAAATCTAAATTAGTTTGGAATGCAAAATGATTAACTGCATACCTTTAACAAATGCTGGTGAATGTTTTGTTTGTGTCTATTGAATCTTCAATGTATATTTTAAAGGCAAACATTCATACTTTTAAGTAATTTATTGAGCAAGTCCTCAGTTATATGGTTTCCATAGAGGAGGTCTGAGTTGTTGCCAACTAATAGGTCCACTTTCTGAGACCACTGACAGTCGATATGTTGAGCTGGATGGACTGGTTTCTGTGCCATACTGAAATCTTTTCATTGTACTCTCATTTCTAAAACTTAAAATGGTGTTTCTCTAGAAAGGATGCTAAAATCAGTTGATCATGAGGATACAGTTCAAAAATATTAACACTGGACATTTGACAGTTCACGTGAAAAGTGGAAAAATGCCATGGCTAGGAGGCAGGAAGTGTTTTTAACTATGAACTTCTCTCACTTATCATGGATTTGCCCAAGGGTGGCATCACTTTTGAGGTTGGCTCACGTTGATCTAGCAGGTGAGTATTAATGCGTGGCATCATGTGGATTACAATACAATACTTGGATCCAACAATGATATTTTCTCTCCTGGCAGGTTTGATTTATACCACTTCTCAGCAGCTGGATCGTGAATACAAGGCTGAACATATCTTAGAAGTGAGTGATGACGAAGTTTCAATTAGCTTGATTCACTTGCCAGTGGTTGGCATTTTCTATTTCTTTTCTTTTTTCATTCTTCCTTTCTTTTTTAATTGGTAAACCTTCAAAGAACATTTCCGTACAAGTCAGAGCACACAAGGCGAAGGAAAAAGACTCCCTTGGTTCAAAAGAATTATTGCTTCTTCTGCATTTCTCTGAGTCTAGTCCCCAATGCCAGCTTTAGATATACATTGTGGCTTGGCTTCTAACTGAAAATGAAAGTATCTGCAAAACTGCACAAACTATAGAAGCCAAATGGTTTCCTGCCATCTAACAAAATAAGCACCTGGCTTCACAAATTTCAATACTGTGTGTTTGCTCAGCTGAGGACTCTCCAGATGTGTTGCAGTATAACTACTTACAACACCAGCCAGTATGGTCATTGGTTGGAAATGAGATTTATTTTGGCCTGTTTGACCTCCAGAGATGTGATGCACAAATTAGTTGTTTCATCATTGAAACAATTAAATAAATCTAAATAAATTATTCAGATAATTTTATTTATTTATTTATTAAATAAAGAAAGAAAGCATAACAATGTCAAAAGGATTCATAGGCCAACAGTAAGCCAGAATTTGCAAACTAAAAACAAAAGATGTACTGAAGAGACTCTGTCATGTACATTGTTGCCAGAATAACAACACATGTTCACCCTCCAGCAGACGTCAACTCTGAGAATTCCTGACTGTTTACCAAGTCAGCTGGGAGCTGAAGTCCAAAACAGCAGGAGGACCAAAGTTTGGGAATCACTGTGATCATTCTGTGCCTTGAGTTGTGATAGACCATATTGTCCTTTCTTTGCAGGTGGCTGTTTCAGACAATGGTGATCCAGCATTGAAGTCTACCAGCAGAATAGTAATCCAGGTCACAGATGTCAATGACAATGCTCCCAGCTTCTCCCAAAAATTCTTCATGGTTCAGTTACCAGAAAAAACAACATCTGAGACCCCATTACCAGTGTACAGGACGATTGCTGCTGATCGCGATGAGGGTCCAAATGCCCAAGTTACCTACAGTCTTGAAGAAAACAATGAGGGATTATTTACAATCCAACCAATGACTGGCATGGTGTTCTCTAAAAAAGCTTTTCCTGCCCAAGAATATAACATATTGACAGTAAGTGAGAACTAGGAAGGTGGATGGAGAGAGTTGGTAGTCCTCCCCCATCCCAAATGTTGGAAGTGGTTTTGTTACATGCATTATGCCACTAAGGTGTAATGAAAAAGTTCTTGCATGCCAGCTGTGAAACAAACAAAATGAATTTGTATTCTGCAGATGACAATTGATTTGCCAGTTTTGATTGGCTTTAATATAGTCTGTGACTCCAGGCCAAGATAGAATAAGGTTAGAAGGGGAAAGGAAGAATTTCATCCATGAGCCATGGAGAAGCTGAACTGGCAAAGGTGAGAGGGAGATTGGGAAGTTTTGACTTAGTTGCAAAAATCACTGTAGCAGATTGTTATTGTTGGGGAACAAAGAGATTCAATAGCTTTTTGCAGGCATCTGGTTGGTCGTTGTTAGAAAATAGATTCTAGATTAGATCAATCTTTTCCTCTTGTCTAGAAAGACTCTTATGTATATTTGATTGTACTTGTAATGAGGAGCCAGGCAAGACACAATAGCTTTGTAGATCCTGGAGGAAACATATTGATTTTAATAAATTTAACAAATTTTAATATTTAATTTTTTGAACTTTTTATATTAGTTGTTTTCCATAATATTGTAAATTGGCATTGAATCCTTGCTGTTAACCACCCTGAGTCCCTCTGCGGAGGTTGAGAAGATTGGTATATAAAAGTTTTAAATAAATAAATAACGTCTGCAAAATGCAAAACCAAACACTAGATGTCACTGAGGCAACTGGGAGGGGAAAAGCCTGGCTGGAGGGAAGATATAGAGGGACACCTTATTCCCAAAGATTATGTATATGTGGTTCAGGAGAGATTGAGGATCTAACATATTACTTACTACATTGCCCTCTGTATAAGGATCCCAGAAAGAAGATTGTAGAAGGGCTTCTGGAGGATAGGGTGGCTTGGCAGCAGGCAGCAGTGATTAAGGATTTGCTAGCAGACTACTCTAAAGATATAACAATAAAGGTTGCCACTTTTGCAGTGGCAGCTCAAAATATCCATGAGAAACTAGTAAAATTCTTAGTGAAGGATGGGAAATAGCACAGGATGATACAGTGTGTTGTAGACATGACTGGAATTTAAAGAGTCAGTTTTAACGAATTTTAATATTTGTACTGAAGTTTTATATTGTGATGTGTACTTTGGATGTCACTACTATGTGTGCCTAATTTGTCATGGCCTATGGCTAGAATAATAAAACTTATTCATTCATTCAACCTCATGCTAAAAAAGCTGTGGTCAAAAGAGTGAAGAGTGAAGGAAGGGACTCAAAACAGCAGTATGTCCAAAAATGTGTCGTTGAAAAGTGGAGGCTAATGTATTTTTTTAAAATAATGTTGTTAACTGCTTTCAGTCTCCTTCTTGGAAGAAATACTCATGCTGGTTGGGGGATTTTGAGAAATGCAGTGCAGAAATCAACTTTCTTGAACTTTGCACCTGATCTCCACTAAACTGGAAAATGGAAATACAAAGGTGGTATTGCAATGTAGAATTGATATCTGGTTTAAATAAAACAAAAAAAATAACATGAAAGGTGCTGCAGACTACTTCAACCAGAGAAGTCACCCATAGCAGAGCACCTGATGAACCAACATTTTATTTATTTATTTATTATTTCAACTTGCTAACCTGCCCTCCCTAAGGCTCAGGGCGGTTTCCAAGCATATATACAAACACATCGAAATAAAAACACATTCAGATAAAAACATCTAAAAACACCCTAAAAACACTCTAAAATACCATGACAGTCATGGTCAGTTACACACTAGTCAGGACAGCAGATTCGATTAGCAGTAGCAGCACGGCTAGGGATTGGCAGTTCAGGCACCGGTCGGGCCAAATGCCTGCCTGAACAGCCAGGTCTAAACAGCCATAGCATATTATTTGAGAACACAGAAATGCTGGATCACTCTAAAACTACCATGTCAGGCTACACAGAGTAGCCACTGAAATCCACAAGCATGTGGACAATTACAACAAAAAGGAAGAAACCATGAAAATGAACAAAATCTGGATACCAGTATTAAAAACTCTAAAATTATAACTGTAAATAAAGAACAACACTCAAACACAGGGGAACTCCAAACAAAAAACAATCAGGGACAGCTAATCACCTCTCAACAAAGGATTCCCCCATGCAGTAACAATTCACACCTAAAAACCATCAGTTCATCAAATGCTAATCAAGGTGGCCAATTGAAACATTCACACCTACCTCCAACAGACAAGAGTTCTTTCTCCCACCCTGGACATTCCACAGATATATAAACCCCACTTGCCTAGTTTCTAACAGAGCTCACAACCTCTGAGGATGCCTGCCATAGATGTAGGTAAAACGTCAGGAGAGAATGCTTCTAGAACATGGCAATATACCCCAAAAAACCTACCACAACCCAAAAAATAATGCTGATTTTTTTTGCTGCAGTTACAGTTGTCCTGAAACTCATAAACCCTTTTTTGTATTTGTTGGTGGCAATAAAAATCTTGATACACTAAACATGAAATACCAATAACCTATTACAGTATGTTTAATCAGAAAACAAGGAAGAACAATGTTGGCTTCCAGTGATCCATCTTTGGAAAGAACCATCAAGTTTGGTTAGGTCTGATAAGCTTGCTTTTAAGTTTTTGAGATGAACTTGGGAATATTACTTTATTGGACCACAACTTTCAGAATCCACAACCAGCACAACCAATTGCCATAGTAGCTTAATGATACTCGGGCTTGTGGTTTGCCCAAAAAATAAGGACTCCCGGGTTCTATTTTCATTATATTCATGCTGACATTCAATTGAGAGCATTGCAAACAGCTTAGTAGTGCAGCCCTCCTGCATTTTCACATACTTGTCTTTGTAAGCTAGTGCTGTTCTCTCTTGGCAGGTCAAAGCGACTGACAGTGGCAACCCACCACTTTCCTCTAGTGTGAGACTTCACATCAGTTGGATATCTAAGCCTCCCCCTTCGCCAGAGCCACTAGGCTTTGATGAACCTCATTTCAACTTTGCAGTCATGGAAACAGACCCAGTGAACCACATGGCGGGGGTGATAAGTGTGGAGGCTGGGCTCAGCCAACTCTGGTTCAACATCACAGGTGAGTGGCACACGACACGGAAGTGAGCTTCAAGGTGGCTATGTGCTAACAAAATGTTACTCCTGTTCTCCAGGCAGCTGGCGCATACATGACCCAAGCTAACAAAGGCTGTTTATTTTAGACAGTAGGCTTATTAGAGTCAGGGCCTTGGTTCTGGCAGTAAGTAGTGTTCAGGTTGGCACATGCAAGCACCCCACCAAAAAGTGTTTTGCAGATCTTATATTACCCATCGTAATTTGCGAAATGGTATTTCTGGCATGCTCCCAAATTGAATGAAAATTCTTGTGTTGTGAACGGGCAAAAACACATCTTTGTGGCTCACAGGAAATATGCGGTAATCATACCTATTCCCCACAGCAATAAAAACAAACCAGCTTTTGAGGAGGGGAGCAAAGGGATTTTGGAAGCCTTTAAATGATGAGTTTGAAGATATTTACTATCAATTCTTGACTGATAACATCAATTTGATTTAGTTTGTTTTCTGCTGTGCTGTTTTGCCCTACTAGTTTGAAATGTCTTATACTTTTCTAATGGACAAGCACACCAACATACACACATATTACACTCTTTTTTGCAGAAATACAAAGATAAAAGTGTTAGAGCATCTAGTGGAATGGCCAGCATATTTTTTCTGGTGATAGACAAGAAGTAATTGGAGCAATGTGCACAGAGGACTTGCTTTTACTTTGCAGGAAATCAGACTTCTAGAATTACTCAAGCATCCTGTTGTAGGATTAAATATCCGAAAGGCACCAGATCCCACTGCAAGCTAAGCAAGGTCAGCCTGGTTAGTACCTGGATGGGAGACTGTTAATTAATATGGAGGACTGTGGGCTGAATTTCAGAAGGAGGAATTGACAAAACAGCCTCAGAGTATTCCTTGTTTAAGAGAACCCTATGATTTCATGGGACTGTCATAAGTCGACAGGCAACCTGAAAGCACACATATACACACATATGAGGAAACTCTGAAGGGGAGACACTTCCCCACATACAGGCCTGAAGAGGGATGACTCTTCCACATGTAGAGGCTTTCTGCTCAGCCTTGGAAAATTGTGGTTCTGACTTACTGTATCTTAAAAGCCTTCATGGATAGGAGCCTTTTCAGACCTGCCACTTTTCATATGAACAAAGTAATGTCAGAGGAGGCAACCCATTTCTCCCCTTGCATGATCCTTTCATGTTGATTTAATTCTCACATTAAACATCAGAACAGGGCTCTTGTTTTAAAGACAACCATACAGCCCTTCTAGTCATTGCAATTATAATTCCATATAAAACTTCTTATAGGAGGCTCATGTCTGTATCCCCAGGGAGACAGAAAATTGCACACCATCTCTGGTCTCTCAATATGAAAAGTCATCCTCAGCCTCCAGCATAAGCATGGAGATATTGGCGTGGATCAAGGAACACAAGCAAGGGTGAGGGAATTGTATTGCTGCCCTTACAAGCATTGCTGAGGACACATGTGGCTGTCCATTTTACAGCCCTCACTACAGTGGAATCTTACAATGGACAACTCACGAGTCCTGTGAGCTTTTGGCTAAGATCTTCTGCAGCATTTAGAAAGCAAAGCCTAAACTCTGTGATGACTTGGCTTTCTCATTGCTGCCAAAACCTAATGCTTCGGGGAGCCTTGTTGGAACATGAAAAATACTGAGCACTGCCTGAAAATGGAGTGCTCTTCTTCCATTCACATAATTTTACTCTTCAGCAATATGATAGAATCAGAGTGCCATATTTTGTTTGTATGGATTTCTTGGCATTGACCCTCTTTAAACCATGGAGAATGATGTTAGATCTTCATAAATTAAAATTTGTCAGATTCAGTCTATATTCTGTCACTAAAGGGTTAATTCATTAACAATGGTTTCAGCAGACAGTGCTGGATGATGTTATCTTTTATATATCTGTCACTTGTACTGATCTTTGAGTCTGCAATTCCTTTTTTGGCATTACATTGCAGGTTAGTTATTTTACTTCTGTATAGCAACACCATCCCTGAAGGCAGATAGGTTGTAGGCATGTGAGAATTGCCCTTCTCAAGGCAGCTCCAAATAATACTTCTTTGTTTGGTTCAGTTGGGCATGGATAATAAAGTACAAATACAATTAAGACAGAACAAGAATCAACACAGAACAGAATTAACAATGCTTGTGCAAAGTTTGCTCTTTGTTGGGGATTTCTACTAGCATTGTGGTATTTTCCTTGGAATTTAATCTCAACATTTATCAAGTCAGCCCTGTTTACCATATGGGCCTTTAGCTTCCACATTCACTTGGTGCAAATACTAATTTGTTGCATTTAATTGTTACCTTGTTTGCTCTTCTATTGAGGCTAGCATTGTCTGGGTTGAAAACAGAGTTTTTTGGTTTATTAATCACAGTAGCAACCATTCTCTCAAGGAATACAGATGGGATATAATTTATACAGTATCAATGGGAATGAAACTATGTGTGTGTGTTACGCCTTTAACTCTCCTGTTGACATATGGTGACCCCCAAAATTTCATAGGGGTTTTAAATGCAAGGAATAGTCAGATGTGATTTTGCCAGTTCTTTCCTCTGAAATACAGCTTAAAACCTCTAGTATTTGTTGGTGGTCTGTATCCGAGTACCATCCAGAGCAAATCCTAATTATGTCCACAATCAGACGGGATCTGGTGCATTTGTGTATCTAGGTAGGCCTTTAAGGAATGAGTAGTGTTTTTGGCACTCCCAGCAGCTGTCCCAGCAGGCCACCAACCCCAGCCATTCATTACTGTGTTAGAGTGTCATTTTGTGTCATTTTAGTTGGTGGTGTGCCCATTTTTTTTTTTCAATGTTAAAAAGTGACTGAGCTCAAAAAGGTTGGGAAACACTGGGTTAAATGATAGGATGGTGGGTGTTGTACAGAAAGCTGAGCCATAGTATGTTGAAACATTGAGAAACATTGATTACAAAAGTAATCAAACTAGTAATTCCTGGATCAAGATTGAGAAAATTAATAAAATACTTCAAACCCGTATATCCTGCCTTATCATTTGACTAAACCAGGAAAGTACTGTATATTTTTCCAAATTTGGGGTATCATAGGACAACAAATCTTCCTATATTCCATAGATCCTTTTCACCCACAAACCCTCTGGCATCATTAATAATAATAATAATATTTATTTGTATCTTGCTTTTCTTTCACAAAGGGACCCAAAGGGGCTTACAACATATTAAAAGCAATACAAGTCCAAAACAATCCACATATATAACACATAAAACCATCTATAAAATAAAACAGAAATAAGCTATCAAATAGTCTCAAAGTATTAATAACATAATGGAATTTGATTCAATAGAGGTGCCTTGTGCAGTTTTTATAGCACTTTGCTTAGAAAGCACAGAAATTGATTTCTATGAAGAAGCCAATGGAATGGTGTGCTAAGCTTTATCTGAGATACCTGTTTTAAGATTTGTCTCATAAACTATTTTTGAATGTTTGGCTTACCCAAACGGTTTATTAATCCAGTTAATATATTAATCTGTTCAACAGATAAATAAAATAGGATCAACTGAATGAAAGGCAAAAAAGCATATTTTTGTTCAAATACAACAAATGCTCCAGGCCTAGGAAGTCCTGATCTGAATATCTGATTGGCTGTGGAAATAATCTGAATTAACTGATACTAAATAAATGCTTCCTTCATCTCTTCTCTCAAATATATGTTCCTTTCAATTGGGTTTGCCCTTGTAGAACAGTCCAAACTTTCCACAGTGTCTAAGTTAAGATACTCAAGAAATGAGTGGGCCTATGGTGGAGAGGCCAACAAATCTGAAAGGTTGCACCAGATTCATAGCATTTATCCTGTAAATAGATTCTGAATTTTTGTTTAAGGCGTATGTACAACTTGCTGGAGTATATGAATCAAGAAGTTTTCAAGCTTCTTTGTTTACTCTATTAAAAGTATTGTCAAAGACTATCTTTCCAATATGAAGGCTTGTCTTCACATGATAACATCGAATGGTCCTGGGAACTTTTCAGAAAAGTAATCAAACTTGTTCCAAGGACCATGATATAAAGTAACTCATGTTTGTGGGCATGTTTGTTTAATAGTTTTAGGCATATCTTGCACACACTATAAAGAACCAAAAGCAAAGAATAGGTGTAGACATCCTTGGATGAAATGACATTCACATGGCAGCCACTTCCCTCTGCTCTTTTACAACCATCTGGGATGGCGCAAGAGCATGTCCCTGCTGGGAGTGCCGTCTGTTTCTACAATTGCTCAGTGTTGCATGGCTTCCCAAGAAAAAATGGATTTTTTCCATAGAATTACAGCAAATGACATTGCAAGTTCAATGTACAGTGCTGACCTTGAATTCCAAGCCCAAAGTCCCCCTCCCTGCAAACATTCTTTCACTTGTCTGCAGGAGCGATTTATAGTGCAAATCAGATAGTGCCCTTACTTGCCCACTTAAATAATTTAGTTGCACAAGCTCTTTGTCCAGTCTTGTCTGAAGTATTCCATCCCTTTTTTCCTATAAATACCTCTTTCCCATTTCTCCCCATATTTAAACAGTTCTGGCCCAACTTACCTGCCCAAACATATCTCTCCCTGTGAACTGGTTAGAGCGTTAAAATCTGCCAGGAAACCCCTTGCAGGCGCTACTGGTGGGAACGAGAGACAGGGCCTTCTGAGTGGTGGCCCCTCGGCTGTTTAATTCCCTACCCAGAATACCTCCCTCCTGGTATTCAGGAAAAAGTTAAAAACCTGGATATTGCACCAGGCATTTGTGGAATAGTGCAATATGGAATGTGATACAAATATAGCAGTACTAATGATGACTATGGGTATAGGCGTTATGTTTTAATCTGTTTTTAATTGTATTTACAGTATATGTTTTCATCTGTTTTTATTGCTCTATGCGTTTATTTATTTGTATTTATAATGCAGCATTGAATTTTGCAATAGCTGTCAGACGTTCTGAGTCCCCTTCAGGGTGAGAAGAATGGGGTAGAAATACGTCCAAATGTACCTCCCTCTACAAACCATCTTGGAGATTAAGATAGTCCAGGGAGGCCCTGATCTCAGTCCCACCTCTCTCGCAGTTGTAACTGGTGGGAACAAGAAACAGGGCGTTCTCAGTGGTGGCTCCTCAGCTATGGAACTCCCTTCCCAGCAAAATTAGATCAGCACCCTCCCTCCTGGCCTCCAGTAAAAAAGTAAAAGGCTGGCTATGGAACCAAGGCTTTGGGCCCTAAGCAGTACACAGAATGATCAGGATCATGTGCAATAATATTGATATTTGGAACTGCCTTAGACAAGGATTTTTGGATTGTGTGATTTTAATGTTTATATTAATATGTTTTAACTCTACGTTTTAATGTTGTTGCATTTTTATGATTTAACTAGCTGTCCCCTGCCATGTGTTGCTGTGGCCTGGTCTATGTGTATGTGCTTTTTGTGTGTATATATGTGCGTACATATTTGTGTATATGTGTACATATGTGTGTTTACATGTATATATGTGTGTGTGTGTGTGTGTATGGTTTTGTGCATGTGTTGTAATGTTGTTTTTTGCTTTTTAAGTCTCTTCTGCTGTGTTTTTCAGTGTTTTTATGAGTGATGGTCACTTGTTGGCCTGATACGTGTATTGTGTCCAAATTTGGAGTCAATTCATCCAGTGGTTTTTGAGTTATGTTAATCCCACAAACAAACATTACATTTTTATTTTTATAGATTGATAGCTTATGTTATTGTTTTATGTTAGGTTTTTATGTATGTGAGGCATTGAATTTTGCCATATGTATGTTGGAAACTGCTTTGACTTGTCCCTGACTCCCTGGGGCAGTGTTTCTCAACCAGTGTGCCGTGGCACACTAGTGTGCCGTGACGGACCTCCTGCTGTGCCGCGAGAAAAGCTCTCTGCCCCCCTTCCTTCCCCCCTCCTCCTGCTGAACTTCTGCTGCTTGGGGGAGGAGGAGGAAGGGCCAGGTGGTGGCGAAGAAAAAAAAGGGGCCAGGGCACCGCCTCCTTTGGCCATTTTTCCAGCCAGCCTCCAATCCGCCATGACTCTCGCCCCTCGCTCGCTGAAGCTGCATGGAGGAGCCCTGCCCACTGAAGCCCATCCACCGCTCATGCTCCTCCGTGGGAGAGCTGAAGCTGGGGGGAGGGGCGGGGCATGGTGCGGCTTGGCTCCGCCCCCTCCCTGGCTTTGGCACTCCCAGCAGCTGCTCCAGCCTTGAGGGGACAGTGCGAAGCCACCATTGTCCTGGCTCTGGCACCGCTGGCTTGGCACTGCCCCCTCAAGGCTGGAGCAGCTACTGGGAGAGGTGAAGACGGGGGAGGGGTGGGGCATGACACAGCCTGGCTCTGCCCCCTCCCCTGGCTTTGGCACTCCCAGCAGCTGCTGTCAGAAGTCCACCATCCCCCAGCCGTTCCTTACTGTGTTAGAGTGTCATTTTGTGTCATTTTGGTTGGTGGTGTGCCCCCGGATTTTTTTAATGTTAAAAGTGAGCCGCGGCTCAAAAAAGGTTGGGAAACACTGCCCTGGGGTCAGAAACATGGTATACAAATGAAGTAAATAAACAAATAAACATAGTAAATAAATAAATAAATAAAATTACTCACAGACACAATAATTTTTCTTTTTAAACCGTTTGTATTGGAGAACATTTTTTAAAAAGAAAAATGCCATTGAGATGTCTACTGGGTTGAGAGTTTGGGGTAGTGTTAATGTTAATTTTATGATTAGGTAATAATGTACACAGTAGAATTCCCTGAGAATTCCAGTGTTCCTCTGAACAGAGTTAACACCACAATACATTACTCCACTTGGCTGCAGCATGATTCACCTAAAAATGGCATGGGACATTAAAAAACAAAAAACAAATTCAGGACAAATTTTCTGAGACAAAAATAAAAATAACCCAATGCAAAAAAAGCCATAGTTAAGACCTTTTGAAAATGCTAGCTATTTGCTGTTCTTGCTGTTGTTTCCTTGTACGTGGAAAGAGGCTGAAATCTGAAGTAGAGACCTTAGCATGAGGTTGATCCATGAGAGGATGGAGAAAGAAGTCACATTCTCCAATCTATAATAATGTTTCACTAGTACTATAATGAAATAAAGATTTACCTGAGTCAGGTATTTGTGTGTGCATATGTAGACATAGCTCAGGTTGTACATGGCCAGAGTGGTGTACTGGCTGGTGACTCTGGAATCCTCACTTAGCCATAGAAACCCATTTTGAAAGTCTTACTCTTCCAACCTTGGAAAGGCTCAGGCAAAGGCAACCCTCATCTGAACAAATCTTGCCAAGAAATTCCCATAAATCAGAAATGGCTTCTATGTAGATATAGCTTCACAGTTATACCTACAGAAATGCATACAAATAATTGGAATCTATAGCTGGGATAGAAAAAAAGCATGAAAGACTATCCAGCAGAGGGTGGAGCAGAAGACTATAAGGATGATTTGTTCAGACCTTGGGTCTATCACAGGCATGGGCAAACTTGGGTCCTCGAGGTGTTTTGGATATCAACTGCCAGTAGGGTGTTAGGAATTGTGGAAGTTGAAGTCCAAAACACCTGGAGGGGGCAAGTTTGCCCATGCCTGGTCTATCACAAGAATTTGTCTTGACTGGATTATCAGCCATCCATATTTGAAACCTTCACTTGATCTATTAAGTGGGCTGCTAGATAATACAGTTGTCCTTTGTACTGGTTTCACTCCTTAAAACAGGAATGTGCATAGTTTAAGCCTTTGTTGCATTGAATTTCTTGTAAGGCACCATCAGTCTACTACTGGGGAAAAGGTTGGATATAAATTAAATTAACTAACTGACTAACTAAACTAATGGTGAGAAAATGAATGAGAGCTCCTCAATAATTACTGGCTTCCAGAAACATGTTAGTCATGTTCTTTGACGTTGTGGAGCCCCTGAAGCTTAATTGATTCAATGGCAAGTATTACAGAAATTGAGGGGAGCATTGGAGATTGGAATGCAGGACTCCAGGGATTGAGGCAAGTCCCAACAGAATTTGAGGGAGGGTTTTAGCATCGCCCTGTAGATTTATTCTCCTCTGCTAATTTGCCTTGATATTCCTTCTGTTTTTCCGACGAACATGCCCTACTGTCTCCCTCTGGATATTTTAAATTCCTTCCCTTCACCTGAAATGACATTGTAGCAACAAGCTAGGCATTGCATCCGCAAACCAATGAAAAAATGCAGACAAATAAACCAAGGTCCATGGTGATATAGAGACCTTTCTTAGACACTTTCTCCACCCACCTTTTGCACTATTCTGACACCTCCCTCTAAATATTTCTAATTGGATTCTGTGAGTGGGATTTTTAGAAGTGCTGCCCACTGTGATAATTGCTTTGCCACCTGGTTTATCCTTCTAGGAGGTATTGGTATTCAAACACCTGGTATTTTCCCCGACTCTGCCTTCTAAGCCCTCCCTCCTTTCTTCTAAGGTGGCAACGAGGAAATGGATTTTGACATTGAGAAAAGCACTGGCAGCATTGTTATCGCAAAAATCCTGAATGCAAAGAAAAGATCCAACTACAACCTCACAGTGGAAGTTACAGATGGATCCAGTATCATCAAGACACAGGTCAGCATCTAATAAGCTTCTTCAAAATCCTTTGGAAATCTGTGGGGAGCTTTAATGAGAAAGAGAAGGGGCTATAGATACATAGAATCACAGAACTGGAAGATACACCAAGAGTAATCCGGTCCATTCTGCCAAACAGGAACACACAATCAAAGCATTCCTGACAGATGGCCATTCAGCCATCTGAAGAACCTCTGAAGATGCCAGCCACAGGTGCAGGTGAAACGTTAGGAGAAAATGCTGCTGAAACATGGCCATACAGTCCGAAAAACTCACAGCAACCCAAATAGAATATATTTGGGGGTGGGGGAAGCTCCACATTTCTAGCCATGGTCTTGAATTTGCAAATTCTGGGGGGGGGGTATGGAGACCCCTCATTGTAAAATCACCAAAAACTGCAGCCTCCTTAATGACAAGGAACAACAGGAAGAGATTAGTTGAGAAGGCCAGATGGTAAGAGACGGAAAAGGTTTCTTCTTTCCTTCTTCTCTAGAGCTTTGAAATGTATTGGCCTTAGGACAAATTTCACCAGCTCAATAAAGTTTAGAAGCTTCTTCACTAGCAGCCAAGTTCAGAGTGACCGGATATTTGTAGTTTGTAACAGAATTTGGAAAGCCACTTTAAAAAGCAACATAATTATTAGCCCATTACTGTGTTCAAAGCTCTCTTTCTTTCTCTCTTGTCATTTCCATTTCTCATTACATTGATGAAAAAGTAATTGTCTTTTGCTCTCGCTTGTCATCCCTATCTGTGTCTTTTTAAAAAGAGAGTTTTTAAAGGAATGATAACACAATATCACAAAACATGATTTTCTGTCAAAATCCCTTTAAAGATACAATTTAAAAGTAACTTTTGAAAATTATTGGAAATCAGTATTTATCATAGTAACAAAATCATTCTTATCATTTTATGCTTGTGAAAATAAATTTCATCATACCTCTTTTAAACCTAAAAAAGCAACTAGTTACAGGTATCTACATTGCATGTAACACATTATTTTTGAGCTGCAGTACAGACATGCCTTCGCGGCTTTGGCATCTGGGAACTAACTTCTGTCACTAGCAGTTGCAGGATACAGAGAAAGACTTACCTGTCAAAACAAGGTTTTCAACAAGGATTTAATTAGATCAGTTGTTTACTGATAACCATTAGATCTACAGATGGAAATATATGTGACAAAGAGGCTGGAAGTGCTGTTCCTTTGTGAGTCAGTAGTTGGCTGATACTGGTTTAAATGTGCTCAAACCTTATCCTGTGCACCAAAAGTCATCCACTGACACCTTTGGCTGACTTGCAAAATCTCAGCCTCCAAGGATCTTCTTCCTCTGTTTACTTTGGCACCAGCGATCATTATTGCAAGATGGATTGTGCTAAAGAGAGAGAGAGTTGTTGCATCAATCCGTCTTTTCCAAGAGATGATTGTGCAGAGAAAAGCAATCAGCTCAAATAAAAGGAAACCTTTTTGCAACATGTAAAAGCAAGCTTGTGTTGTTCCTGTTACCATTGCAATGGTACCATTACTATTGCAACGGTGTCACTTCTGATATGCAGACAACTTACGTCACTGCATTTGTATCCATATTTCGTAGCTTTCCTAAAATTGAGCTATATAACACACATTCTGTAATTCCGATTTTTGCTCCAAAAACTTGGCACACACAGTACAACCAAACAAATATCTTCACAAACATGTGTACTGTACAATGAGTTCTTGGTATCTGCTTGGGTTTCGTTCCAGGGCCCACTAAGAATATCAAAATCAGTGGATACTCCAGTCCTGTTACATACAATATCATGGTGAAATGACACCACGTTATATAAAATGGTGAACAATTCAAACAGGAGATCCTAAGAAATGGTGGAAGGCTATCGCAGGGTGTATCTACATATCAGTGCTGTGCTCAGTGAATTGCAAAATCAGGATTTGCTTTTTGCAGATTTTCTCCAAAATATTTTCAAGACATGGATAAGGAGGCCTGTGTGCACCACCTTTTTATTTCCCTAGTTTCTGCCTCTCCTTGTGCTATATCTCCCTTTCTTCCAGTCCTCCCACTCTGTCCTCACAATTTTCAGATTTTCTTCCTAAAAATCCCTGATGTTCTACTATCATCAAGTTAGTCAGCCCTACCCAACAACCTTTGGCGGTTGTAAAAATCGCAGCAACCTGGCAGAGCTCTGCACTGACATCTGCCCTGGTTTTCGTGTTCGTTCATTATTTCATTCATTCATGCTGTATCTAGCTGCCAGATTAATATTTTGTCGCAATGATCCTTGTGTACCTGGAGACATTGTGGAAAAATAAAATGGTATGCCAGTTTCAAAGTATTACTGATCGCTTCGTCTGCTGCCTGCCATTAATGCCAGTTAAACCCACCAAGCACCCACCAATAAAGGGGCCTATCAGAAAGTCCTATATCTCACAGCTATGAAAAATCTTACAGAAAATCATCCACCACCCCCACCACCAAGGAACATGGCTCACCAATACAAATACATTTAAATGTATAGCTTGGGAAATTTATTGTTTTGACTTTAGTTTTCCTTCTCAGTGATGGCTCCTCATCTCTGTAACTCTCTCCCCAGAGAGATCAGATCAGCACCCTCCTTCCTGGCCTTCAGAAAGAAAACATAGACATGGTTGCGGGACCAAGCCACCGTAGCCATTCTATGGTTGTGGAATGGCTATGGTTTACGATGGGATCATGTGATTTTAATATTTATATTAGGATGTTTTAATGCTCTGTCTTAATGTTTAAATGTTTTTTATACCTTATGTTTAATGGTTTTAATTATTTTATTTCATAGTTATATGTTACTGTTTACTTATTATGATTTTTTACATGTATGTTGGCAGTGAATTTTGTCATTAGTATGTTGTAAACCACCTTAAGTCCCCCCAGGGGTGAGAAAGGTGGTATATAAATACTGAAAATAAATAAACAAATCCTCCAGCCAAAAAGTCACCTTTTGAAGCTTTGTTTAAATGTCAGCATTGACAAATAGAGGCAAGAGCTATGAGAGTGAGTATGAAAAAAGAGCATCAAAAAGACCAGCAGTATTCATAGCTGAGGTTTGATAGGAAATTGTTTCTCTTTACATATCTGTTTGAAGCAGGTAATTTGATATAATGGTTCCCTAAAAAGGAAGGTTCTCTGTGTCTTACTGGAAACGCCTACTTTAGACATATGTTTATAATACATGGTAGGAAACATGCATCCAAGATTTTGGTATACTAAATACACATCTTGAGCAAATGTTCTCTGTGAGAAAACTTATATTCTTGTCGAAGAATTCATTTATACCAGACCTGAATCTATCTTATCTCTTACCCACTTTCTCAACATTTTTATAGGCCTATGTCCGAGTGATTGGCATTAACCAGCATGCTCCCAGGTTCTTGGAATACCAGTATGAGGTTCGCATCCCTGAAGACACACCTCCTGGAACAGAATTCCTTCGAGTCAGTGCAATTGACAAAGACCATGGGAAAGAGTTGATCTACACCCTTCAAAGCAGCATGGATCCCAGAAGCATGAAGCTCTTTCAGATTGACCCCAGCAGTGGTGCACTCATGACAGTGGCAGGGCTTGATTTTCAAACTATGTCATTGCACACATTGACAGTTATGGTACGTGAGTCATGAAAGAGGAACAATTGTCTTTGTTTGATGCCTATCTGTCTCTCCCATGGGTTCAGTGAGGCTCAAAACGTATGCAGTATAATGGTTTAGAGGATAAAAGATACCCAAAGTTCAATATTCTGATGAATGAGGAAGGGTAAGCTGACCTGGAAAGCGCCCATTTGGGTTTTGTTTTTTTTAAAGTGCTGGTCTAGATAAGGATGAGAGCAAGTCAAGTAGATATTCCCTAGAGTCTTGCCCAGATGTACATAGATCTTCACTCCCAAATCTTGATTGCTCCTCCACATTACTAAGCAATGTCAAATCTCACTTTGTGTGTGGGATATGTGTAAACTGGTTCTACAAGTCAGTGGGACTGTAGCCATGGCCGTGCTCCTGATTTGGCTCAAGGGTTCAATCACATAAGAACTTTCTTCAAGTGAAGGAAAATGAAATAAAAATGGCATCAAAGAGACTGATTTTTATCACTTTCCACCCAGTTTTCTGCTACTGGAATTTTTTTATTGAGTTAATTGCTTCTATTTGCTAATTTTGAGATTTGTATATCCATATTCTCTACCTAAAAGGTGCGAGACCAAGAAGGTCCAATCAAGCGAGACTTTGCCAGAGTTGTCATCCATGTTGAAGACAGTAACAACCATCCTCCCCAGTTCACCAGTCTTCATTACAACACAATAGTCCTGGATGCAGCTCCAGTAGGCACAGAAGTTGTGCAAGTGCGAGCCCTGGATCAGGATCAAGGTGTTAATGCTGAAATCCATTACTACCTAGAAGCAGGTAAGTGAACTGAGTGAGCTGTAGCTGACAGTGAAAAGGTGTCTGTTTTCCTGAGTAAAGATTCCAATTACATAATACTGTATTTCTTCACTTGTAAGATGCCATCAATTGTAACGTCACTACCACCACCACCAAAGCTCCATAAGATACACCTGCAATTGTAAGATGCACCCCATTTTTAGAGACTTTGGAAAAATATGTCTTATAATTGAAGAGATACAAGCATACCTTAATTAACAAAATCTCTGAGAGTGAAGTTTCTGTTTACATTTTTTATGCCTGCCCAGACCCTCCAGTTTTCTTCATTCTTTGTCTAGCTGGGTATTTACTAGCAGCATTGGCACTGGGAGGAGGATGAAAGAGGGCTAAAGAGAAACAGATGTTCAGTGTTGTTATGTTGCAGTGATCAAGCAAGAAAGAAAGAAAGAAAGGTGCCCAGTCCTACTTTAAATGTGTGTTCAGCAGACAAAATATACAGCAGCTCTGTCCAGAAACCTTTACTGAACAAGTGTGAACAGTGAAAGAATAAGGGAAAAAAGGACAGCAGGTCTGACAACTCAACAGCTGCCCTCCACTATATTTTAAAAAGCATAGATTTGGCCACCAAACTGAAAATCGTAAGAAAAGTGGAGGCTGATGAAAGTCATCCCTGGATTAATTTTGGACAAAGTATCTGGTAGTCTCTAGAAATTTCAAAAACCTATGCAAAGCTTTTCTCACCATTTGTTTCATTTGTACTTATTATTGATTTTGAATAAAATGTTTGCTGACACATATGGAACTTTATGGTGTAGGATCAGATTTCTTTATTTCCATATCTTTTCTGCTTGTGATAACAACTTTTCTGTTAAAGATATAGTTTCCAGGAACAGATTTATTTCCTTAACTGAGGTATAGCTGTACGGTATTTGTTTTTCTGTTATGCCATCCAAATCCATTTGCTTGAACACAGTCATCAACTTGATGTTTCATGAATCTGTGTTTGTTATATCTATTGGCATCTTCTTGCCACCTATAAGAATTAAACTGCAAGGTATCATTTCATAAGATAGTGAAATGAAACCCCTTCCACATAGCTAAATAAAATCCCACATTATTTGCATGGAAATGGTGGTGTGGACTCCGATATCCCAGTTCAAAGCAGATATTGTGGTATTTTCTGCCTTGATATCCTGGATTATATAGCTGTGTGGAAGGGCCCCGAGAAGGAAGTTTTCCTAAGCAGCTCTGTTTGTTTATTCATAATTTGTTTTGGTTTTTTTGCTCATCACATTATAACATGTGTGCAGGCTGTATCATGTTCAATGGAACAATTTCACCCTGTTCATTCTAGACATCATTGCCTTCTGAAAATTCAAATAGGTAACTCTGCTTAGCCAGCTTGCTGAACAAATCACAGTGGCAAGCTCAGAACTATGAGTATTTTTTCAACAAGACTCTTGGACCTCCTGTGTTATTACAAATACATTTGCTTCCCTATCAGTTTTTGCTGCTCCATATCTCCAAGCCATCAGAACCTACCTGAATGCCGCATGCTGGTCTGTTAACCTTTCTTACTGATGCAAGCTGCAAATATTTAATAGTTCCAGATTCCATAGATCTCTTTGAACAGAGTGAAGTCTGGCCTGGAAGGAATTACAACCCATTACAGGCAGTCGCCAAGTTACAAACATCTAACTTATAAATGACTCATCATAAAGAACAGAGGGGAGCAATAGGAAGTGAGAGAAATCTTTCCCCTTGGAAGGGAAATTTACTGTGGAAGGAGTTATGGGGAAAAGGTAGCTCCACTGAATGTTTCTCACCAATCCTTGTTCCCATAACAGGGAAGGAAAGTGAGGTGAAATCTTCTGAACAGGGACACAGACAGCAAAACAAACATCACAGGGGTGTTCACACTTCGCAATGCTATCCATATATATCTATAATAAAAATGTATCTGTTCTGATGACATGCATACAAAGTCAGGTTCTTTGGGTTTATTCTCAACTTATCTTGTGTATAACTTGTGGACTGCCCATATACTCCTTTTGAGTGGAATCTTTTGTCTCTAAGGTGGTAGTTGTTGTTCAAAAGTAAGTCCCTCTCACCTTAATTGATCTTATTTCTGAGTTAATTAGGCTCATTTCAGACTCCACCATTAACACTATTGCTTTCTCTGTAATCTGCAGAAAGTCTCTTTTATCATAAGCAAGATCATTCATTTCATTAACTAGAATGAGCACTGTGTGGATTCACAGGATCATGGATAGTAGTGAAACCTATTGAAATGAGGGATCCTTGGCCAAGTAATTCTGGAAGACCTGGAAAATGCTTAGAGGGGTCAGATGTTGTTAGATGCAGCTAAATGAAACCATAGATACCAGTCTCACAGATTGAGGGATCATACTGTACTTAAAACTAGATGCATAGAGGAAAACTGATAAGCATAATAGCAATTCACAACTGGATTTTCCATATCATTAAAGGTTCTTTATCTGTTTTTAGGCAACAGTGGGGATTTCTTCACCATCAACAAGTTCTCTGGAATTATTACCGTTTCTCAGAAGCCCCATCACTCCAAACAAGAGAGATTCACATTCACTGTAAAGGCAGAAGACCAAGGATTTCCCCAATTGAAGGATTCAGCTACAGTGAATGTTTATATTAAACCATCTGATGGCACACCTCCACAGTTCTCTGAGGAGCAGTATGTTGTAGAGATCAGTGAATTTGCTGCTATTGGCTCTTCTGTTATTCTTGTTTTAGCCACTAGCCTTTCTTCAGTTACTTACGAAATTAAAGAAGGAAATGAGGATGGTGTGTTTTCTATCAACTATCAATCTGGCCTTATTTCTCTGCAAAAGAATCTAGATTATGAGCAGAGTTCATCTTATCAGCTGAAGATCCATGGCACCAACATGGCAGGATCATTTGTGGATGTTCCAGTGTTTGTTTTTGTTGTAGATGAAAATGACAATGCACCCACCTTTGATAAGCCATCTGTTGTTGGCTGGATCAAAGAGAATGTTCCAAAGGGTAGTATGGTTATGGATGAAAACAATGCTCCTCTAGTGATACATGCATCAGATGCTGATCAAGATTCTAATAGTTTGTTGGTCTATGAAATTTTGCAGCCAGAGGTACTGGATTTTTTCAAAATAGATCCAGGCATGGGCACTTTCACTTCTTGTGCTGATATTGATTATGAGCTTTTCCCAGTTTTCCACTTCAGCGTCCATGTACATGACAGTGGTTACCCCACTTTGTTTGCTTCCACACCCACTGAAGTCACCATTTATGTCAAGGATGTAAATGATTGTCCTCCGGCATTTACAAAAGATAGTTATGAACTTTCTGTAGAACTTCCTGTCCATCCCAATATGGAGGTGTTTACAGTACATGCAGAAGATCTTGACTCAGAAATAACCTACAGTATATTTGATGGAAATCATGACAGCATTTTCAACATCTACCCTACAACTGGTGTTATTTCTGTGCTAAATGCTACCACCTTAGACCACTATCATGAACTCACCATCAGAGCTAGTGATGGATTATATACAACGAATGCATTGGTTAGAATCAATTTTGTTGAAGCACAAAACAGCAATTTAAGATTTGGTCAAGATTTATATACAGCAACAGTGAAAGAAAACTCCACAGAAGTTCAGACCCTGATTATTTTTGATGTAACTGGTAATCAACTGAATGAGCCACTCTTTTACTCTATCATGAATGGCACAGAATGGTTCAGGATCATCCAATCTTCAGGAGTATTCCAGACCAAAGGTGTGGCATTTGATCATGAAACTCAGGATATGTATGAGATTGCAGTGGAGGTAAAGGACTTCAGAAATCCACCCAGGGTATCTCAAGCCATAGTAAAAATACATGTGGATGACATTAATGACAACTCTCCACATTTTGAAAATGTGCCTTATTATATTGCAATACAAGATGGCACTGAGCCAGGCGATGTCATCTTTCAGGTGTCTGCAACTGACAAGGACTTGGGAAATAATGGAATAATTTTTTACTCCTTTGTTGAAGACTACAAATACTTCTGGATTGACCCATACTTAGGGGACATCTCACTTAAGAAACCCCTTGATTATCAGGCATTAAATAAATACATTCTCCGGGTTACTGCCAGGGATGCTGGTGAGCCTCCCTTGTATGCTGAAGAAGAGGTCCTAGTCATTGTGAGGGACAAATCCAACCCTTTGTTCCAGAGCCTCTTCTATACAGTCAAAGTTCCTGAGAATATCCCACTCTACACACCCATTCTCCACATCCAGGCTCGAAGCCCTGAAGGTTTGCGCTTAATATACAATATCGTGGAAGAAGAAGCCCTGAAAAAATTCAACATTGACTTCAAGACTGGTGTGCTTATGGTCACTAACCAACTGGACTATGAATCTGATACAAAACATGCCTTTACAGTCAGAGCCACAGACACAGCAGTGGGTGCTTTTTCAGAAGCAGTAGTAGAAGTCGAGGTTGAGGATGTTAATGACAATCGACCTGCATTTTCTCAAATGGTCTACACAGCATCTGTGTCTGAAAGCATGCCACCACGGAGCCCCATTATACAGCTGTTTGCTAATGATAAAGATTCAGGGAGGAACAGGCTCATTTCCTACCAGATTCTGGAGGAACGTTCAAATGCATCAAAGTTCTTCACTATTGATTCCAGCACAGGTGAAATAACTACAACTCGGGTGATCGATTATGAAGCAAGTCAGGAATTTTACATCAAAGTGAGGGCCATGGATCATGGAGTGCCTCCTCTCAGTAGTGAAGCCTTGGTGACAATTAGTGTACTGGATGTCAATGATAATCCACCCAAGTTTAGTCAACCTCAATATCAGGCCAATGTGAGTGAAATAGTCAGCTGTGGTCATGTTGTGATTAAAGTCCAGGCTTTTGACCCTGACAGCTGGAACACATCTAAGTTAGAATATCTGATACTTTCAGGGAATGAGAAAAGACACTTCACCATCAATAGCACTTCGGGAATCATTTCCACTCTGAACCGTTGCAAAAGGGACCTGGAACCTTTTTATGATCTCACAGTCTCTGCTTCAGATGGAGTATTTAAGACCACTGTACCAGTTTATATCAATGCCACAAATGTTAATAAATATAGTCCATCTTTTCAGCAGGATGTTTATGAAGCAGTATTGGCTGAAAATGCTGAAATAGGAACCAAAGTGATTGAGTTGTTAGCTACTGACAAGGATGATGGTCCATATGGCACTGTAGATTATACCATTATAAATAAGCTTGGTCAAGAGAAGTTTGCAATAGATGAAATGGGTCATATTGAAACACTGCAAAAACTAGACAGAGAAAATTCAACAGAAAGGGTTGTTGCAATTAAAATCATGGCCAAGGATGCGGGAGGAAAGGTAGCATTCTGCACAGTCAAAATCATACTTGCAGATGAAAATGATAACCCACCTCAGTTCAAAGCTTCTGAATATGTCTTGTCTGTCCAGTCCAATGTGAGCGAAGGGTCCCCTGTCATTCAAGTACTAGCTTATGATGCTGATGAAGGGGTGAATGCTGATGTCATTTACTCTGTTGATTCAGTAGAGGAGGTCATCGTGGAAGATGTTATTGAGATTAACACTGCCACAGGAGTTGTTAAAGTCAAGGAGAGCCTCAATGAATTAGAAAATAGAACAGTGAACTTTAAAGTCAAAGCTGAAGATGCCAGACCACCGCACTGGAATTCTGTTGTTCCAGTCAACCTTCATGTTGTTCCAAAGGAAGCATCATTGCCAAGGTTTTCTGAGCCATTGTACACCTTCTCGGCATCTGAAGACCTCCCAGAGGGATCGGAAATAGGATCTGTTAGAGCTGTGTCAGAGGACCCTGTCATCTACAGTCTGGTTAAAGGGACAACAGCTGAAAGTAATAAAGAAGGCATATTTAGTTTGGACAAGCAAACAGGGGCATTGACTGTTCAAAAGGCAATGGATCATGAAAAGATGAAATGGTACCAAATTGATGTTTTAGCTCACTGCTCACACCAAGATACTGACTTGGTCTCTTTGGTATCTATCAATATCCATGTCAAAGATGTCAATGATAACAAACCAGTTTTTGAGGCTGATCCCTACAGGGCCTTTGTTATGGAAAACATGCCAACAGGAACTACGGTGATCCAAGTTACTGCTAATGACCAGGATACTGGTAGTGATGGGCAGGTGACCTACAGCCTGAGATCGGAACCAGACAACATCAGAGAACTCTTCACAATTGACAGTGAAAGTGGCTGGATCATTACACTAAAGGAGCTAGATTGTGAGGTTCAGGAAACCTACAAGTTTTTTGTTGTGGCATCCGACCATGGGAGGAAAATTCAGCTTTCTTCTCAAACCCTAGTAGAGGTCACCATCACTGATGAAAATGACAATGCTCCACAATTTACCTCTGAAATCTACAAAGGTTCAATTGTTGAAAATGCAGAGCCTGGGATGACGATTACTACTCTGAAAACTATTGACACTGATAGCTCAGAACAAAATCGGCAAGTCACATGTTATATAACTGGTATGTATTTTCTTCATATTTTCATAATTTAATATAGGTCTTATTTCTGTTAAGTTTGCTTGAAGATGAAACATCTAAATATTACTCTTTTTGAAGTTTTTGCAGTTACAAATATAAGATTGTTAAAAAAATTGATGTAAAGTAATTTTAAGCAGAAGTTATTGTGTGGATGGTGCAGAAAAAAATCTACATATCAACATCCTTGCTTTTTGAACCCAGAAAGCACTTCCCACACTTCATGCCTTTGTTATGCGGGAGATTACTGATGGAATATCTGTGGGTGTGAATGAACTATATTCTATATTATGATATTATAAATTATGTGATGGAAGCTCCTTCCTTGGAGGCTTTTAAACAGAGGTTGGATGGCTGCCGGGGGTGCTTTGATTGTGCTTTTTCTGCACAGCAAAGGGTTGGACTAGATGGCCCATGTGGTCTATTCCAACTCTGTGATGCTATGATTCTATAGATGTAAATCTATTGCAACTAATCAAATATACTCAAGTTGTTTAGCAGTTTCAGTTTGAATGCCCTTGCTGGGAAACATTCAAACCTCAACTTATCACATGTTCAGTGTTCACTAAGCAAAGATATTAACAACTCTATCTGAACTGGCTAAAAGTTAGTTGGCTCATTGTTTATTTTAGATACAAAATGTGGAGTCGCCTGCCATGGCATGTTCCATTTACCAGTCACAAATGCCTCATCAAAAAAAAGCCAGAGCAATTGCATGGCAAAGAGTCAACAGTCACATGGCACAACTGGCAAGTTGGCAATATGAGTTGATAGCAAGCAGTTGTTTCATGTTCTTGTGATTGCTTTGCTCTGTGCTTTACTCATACTTCAGCTGTAATAAACATGTTGCCACAAAGTTGACCCAAAAGTAGTGTTATAATTGTGGTTGGGTCCAAACATGGTACATGATGAAACTACTGCTTTGTAATAATCTTTGTGCATCCTGCCTACATATAGTGGTTTGATTTTGTGAAATTATTCAGGGTCAAGAATCTAGATAGGCCGCCGCCACCACCCCAGACCCCCCTTTTGCTCATAGTCCTGAGACAAGCAGGTTTCATCTAACCTAAAAATTTAGGCTAGGTAAACGGCACTTAATAGACTCCACTCAAGTGATATGTGGTCCAGATATGGATGAGTACTTCAACCCAAACATCTGGGAGCACCCTCCACTATTCCAATCCAACTTTCTTTTCTGACTCTTTCTCTGAAACTCATAATTTTCCACAATGTGTTGTCTTCATAACTGTGCTTTTTCTACCTTATCAGAAGGAGATGTTCTGGGACAATTCAGTGTTAATGAGGTTGATGGAGAATGGAAAATTTTGTCCAAGACACCTCTGAACCGGGAAGATACAGACAGATATCTGCTCAGAGTTATAGCTTCTGATGGAAAGTTTCAAGCAGTAACTGAGGTGGAGATCGCAGTCCTTGATGTCAATGATAACAGCCCAGAATGCAAGCAGGTGATTGTGTATGTCTATTCATTGTGCTGATATGGGGCCAAAGCTGACCTTTGAAAAAACACACTGCAATCTGTTGCATTCACTCCACATGCCTGGAATATTAAACCATCCCCCAAATTTCTTTAGAGGTAACATGAAGCATCTTTGCCCAAGAGAATTTTCCCTTTACCTTAGCAAAAAAACTACTTGAAGATCATCTGGTATAAGTTTTTAAAAAATAAATCATACATTCTAAGGATCATTTGTATGAAATATTGTACATGTTGAGATTTTCTCGATTTTGAAGCCATTTCTCTTTTGTAGTGGGCGTGTGCCTTCTTTTCTCATTTTTCACTTTCTCATCAGATGGCAGAGGATGTTCTATGGCTGAACATATTTATTCATTAGATTTCACTCTTCTTTAAGAAAATTTAGAGCATCCTATGTGGGCTCCCAATGTTCATACATTTAAATAATCTCCTAGCTCCACTTTTGTTATAGGAGCACCCTTTCCAAATAAAACATAAAATAAAACTAATTGGGACAGTTTCCAAAATAACCCAACTAGCAGAATTGTTGACCATGCTATTAGAAGAATTCTGGGACTTTGACTTTTTGAAAAAGTGTTTCTTCTTGAACTCAGGGCCCCAACTTCCTGGTGGACTCGTTTGTTTTTTGGCATTCCAGATTAGATAAAATTAGATAAATGAATGCTGACAGCTGCGGCCCTTGGTTAGCAGTAGCTCCCAAAGTTGGCAGTGATAATTCTTCATACCAATCCTTTTCTGTTAAAAAAAAAGAGGATTTGTTTTTTCTGAAAACTTCTGAGCACAATAGCTCAGTGCAAAATGATCCCTTTTTCAAAGCCATAAATGAAGTTCTGATCACTGCTGGTTTTGTCTTTTTTCATTTTTGGTAATGTGCCCACCCCTAGGAAGGATCAACTCATGGCTACTTCCAGCTTTTTGCTTCTTTGATTTTGGTAAACAACCAATTCACCTGTCTTTGAAACTGCAACATTTTTTAACAGACATGAGACAAACAAATTCTGCTGCGAGTTGTGTGATGACACATTCACTTCTTTTGCTTGCTGAGATGTCTTCTCTTTTCCAGATACCATACAAAGCGAAAATTGTAGAAGATGCATCTCAAGGATTTTCTGTTTTGAAAGTGTCAGCCACAGACGCTGATGTTGGCATTAATGGGCAGATTATCTACACGCTCCATGGACCTGGTGCAGAAGACTTCCGACTGGATCCCCACACAGGTAAGGATAATTAAAACACAGGAACTATTTGATACTGGTGGATCACAAACCTTACAGGTGGAGCACATACTTATGCTAAAGACCTGGAAAGATGAATGATGACCTTCTCCTGACCCCCAACCCTATTTGTGCAAGCAGTAGGCATTTGGTTTTGAGTTCTGGACTGGGAAAAGGACAGGATAAAAATATAAATATATAGATTGAGAATCCCTTTTCTCAAATTCTGAAATAAAAAATATATCAAAATCCAATATTTTCCACACTAATAGCTGAGATAAGGAGACAGGAAAAGTCCTGAATTGTAAATAGTCATAAAGAACTGCGCAGTTTCCAAATATTTTCTTGCAGAGGGAAAAATGGCTAAAACAGTGCTTCTTTTGAGAATTACTTGGCATGCAGCTTGTGGTGTAATGTAAAATAAACTACAGTATGTGTAGTTCAGGTTTGATGAGCCCACACATTGCCCTGCCAGAGAAAGAAAATATGTCACACAGGTGAACAATAAAGAACAAGTAGTTTACTCTTCTTAGTTCAGAACAACATATGCGCATAATGTCATTTTATAAGAGATTTAAAATTGTCCTTTCTGTGTCCATGTGAGAAACCTTCTTTGAGCAACCAAAAAGCAAATCAGCCTCTCTCTCTGCTTCTCTCTTCATCTCTCTGAACACCTGCATAGCTTGAGCCTGAACACAAAATCCAACAGTATCTAAATTCCAGGCTCAACCATCACCCTGTGCATTGCACAACCAATCAGCTTCATTCATCTTATTTTATAGTTGACACACACTCGCTCACTGATTCTTTACATTCTCCAACACAGATTTCCTCATCCTAGTGCCCTGCCAGCATCGTTATAGTAGTACAGGCATCCCTCATCTTTTGATGACTTGCTTTTCAACTACTTTCTCTTTTGACAGATATAAATTATAGCCACATTACTTTACTGGCATTATTTCGCGAATGAAGATTCTTAGGAAGGACTCATCCCACGCTTTCTACAAGCACATTGTTGGATGTGTCCTTCAAGCCTGTGCAATGATTTTTTCTGGTGGAGTGCAGTGTGCACAGAACTGGCCTCACCCTTTAAATCAAAGGTTCGTCTGCCGGAGCCTAGCAAGCTTGGACAGTGGCAGTGAGGTCCTCAGGTTGTTGATTTGAGTTTCCTTCTCTTAGATGGTTGACCTTACAGGGTTAGAGCACCATCTTCCCGGGTTTGAATTTAGAGTTTTTCTTCTCTTAGGATGGTTGCCAAAAAGGCTAGAGAGCCCATCCTGTCTGTTGACACTCTTTGTGAAACCCTTAAGTTGTGACCTGTCTGGCATGGGCCCTACCGGTGGCTATTATGCCACCACCAGCATAGCTCACAACTTTAGGGTACCCAAGCCTCTCCCCCATGACAAAGGGGCGCCAAAGGAGCCACATACCACCATTTCAATCCTTAGTCTGCTGTTTCAACCATGCACTGCTTTTCTCCCCATTACACTACTAAGCACTCTGTTTTCCCCTCTCAAAGGAGCCATCTACTTGTGCCACAAGCGGTGATGCTGATCTGGATTAGAATATTCTGGAGCCATAGAAACCTGTATAACCAACTGCTTAGCTGGCGTGTTGGCTAGCAGGTATCTGACTGTGCATCAACAAGTTGGCTCAGCAGCAGTATGGCATTCCCACAGCCCAGAATTTGGCACTGTCAGACTGCCACATTTACCTTCCCCCTGCTGTTCTGGGCAGTGGTTGTTTGGGATCTATACTAACACTAATCAGACCGCTGAAGCAGTGTTGGCAAAGGGGGCGGAGGAAAGGCAGAATCACTCCCTTCTTTCCCCATTCCCTTCTTCAGTCACTTTGTTGCTTGTCTAGCATCACTATAGGCAGCGAGTGAGGACTACCACCAGTTTCATGCTTGATGATCACTGCTACATCCTGAACAAACCAGAGGGGGAAAGTGTCACCCCATGTATCTGTGTTTTCCAAGCCTGAGGAAAACAGAATGGCTGTACAAACTGTGGCAGTCACTTCTAAATAGGAAGCGGATCAACTTTTCACAGTGCCAAAAATTGCAGATGAGCTTCAGAGTTTCAGGGAAGCATCAGAACATCCCATGATTTTTTTAAATGTATGGGCAAGACTGTGTTAAGGCAAATGAACTTTGTGTGTCATGTGGATGCCACAGAGACCATTCACCCCCACACCACTCATTTGGTGTAGATGGGCCATTGTTTACATTGTATGCTAGCTTGCCCCCCATCATCATGCACCATCTAGTGTTCAAATTTGCATTTACAAGCTAAAATAAGATCCACGTTTGAATCATTTTCAGTTTTTGACAGTGACTCAGTCCTTAATCTGTCAAAAAAATGGGAGGATTTATATAAAACCTGTCACATTTGAATTATTTCAGTATTGGTCAGAACTGGTGTGACTTGTAGCCGAATACCTCTGTAATTCTCCCAGTTGGAGGAAGCTTTTGAAATGTTATTTCTGTTTGGTATAGACATTGCACAAGTGTTCAAATCTCTTTTCCACATACATAAAGCCACTTAGGAGTCCCCAGTGGCACAGTGAATTAAAGTGCTGAGCTGCTGAACTTACTGACCGAAAGGTCGCAGGTTCGTATCCGGGGAGTGGCGTGAGCTCCTGCTGTTAGCCCCAGTTTCTGCCAGTCTATCAGTTCGAAAACATGCACATGTGAGTGTACTGCTTCTGTGGGAAGGTAACAGCGCTCCATGAAGTCATGCTGGCCACATGACCTTGGAGGTGTCTACAGACAATGCCGGCTCTTCAGCTTAGAAATGGAGATGAGCACCAACCCCCAGAGTTTGACACAACTGGACTTAATGTCAGGTGAAAACCTTTACCTTTACTTTTAAAGCCATTTATGCAAACAGAAATCCCCAGCATAATGCCAGTAAATCAGTTACTCAGTATGGTTCCAAATGGGGGCTGTGGGAGTGGAAGGAAGTATAATTTCTTCAGATAAGGGCCAAAAATCTTTATGCATTCTTTTCCCCATATGCTAAGAGCCCTTTCTTAATCTATTCAAGGAAATTATACATTAGATAAAAATCAGTTGTGCATGAAAGAGTTCATGATATCAGTTAGCCTTCTGACTGCTCAGATTCAGTGATCCACATCTTGAAAATATTTTCAAAAAACCCAAAAAGCAACTTCATGTTGCCATTTTATATAAAAGATATCATGTTACTTTGCCATTGCATATAATGGGACTTGAGTATCCATGGATGCAGCAGATACCAAGGGCCCATCATGCCTTATTTTTGTCCTTCATTATTTGCACCAGGGGACCTGACTACTTTTGCATTACTTGACCGGGAGTTGAAGCCTCAGTACCAGCTTGTTGTCAAGGCATCAGATGGAGGTGGCCGCTTTTGCCAGATGGACGTAGTTGTGGACATTGAGGATGCAAATGACAATGCTCCAAGATTCTTCCCCAGTCACTGTGCAGTAGCCATCTTTGATAACACTACAATAAATACTCCAATTGCAGTTGTCATTGCAAGGGATGTTGATGAAGGTAAGCCAGTGGTGATATTCAGAACAAGTTTTGTAGTAATCTGGAATAGGACTTTTAAAATCATGTGATCTCCCCCCTTAAAAAAAATAGCATGTTCTGTAGTCTAGAACTCAACTGGTGACTGTCGCCCAGAGGACCCTTTCATTGGCTGTGGAATGATCTGCTGAAAGAGATCCGACAGCTAAATTAGCTGTAGGAATTCAAAACACAACTGAAGACCTATCACTTCCAGCAGACCTACTCAGTCAGTGTTTGTAAACCTGCACTTTACTGGTAAATATTAAGCTGGACTTTACCTGTGTGTATTTTTATATGTATTTTAATAATGGCTTATTCTACCTCGCTGTTTTAACTATGTTGTTCCCAGCCTCAAGCTGCAGTTATTGTATTGTATTATTTTATATTATTTGCCATACTTCTACCCCACCCTTCTCTAACCCAACAGGGGGACTCATGGCGGCTTACAATGCAACAAACATTGTGTGTGCCTCAACACAAGTACCTAAACATTTTAAAAAATTGCAACATACTAAACAGGGTTAAAACAGATTTAAAATTAAAAGCTTAGAAAACACGCCATCCAAAGTTCATGGTCTGAGTTCCTTCCAGGTCTAATTGCACAAGGTTTCAATTCAAGATTCTAAAAAAATGTAGTTTATTGTCAAATCCCAAATGAAAATAAGAAACACTTCGGGATAAATGTATGCTAATTTTACCAGAAATTAAGCATACAAGTATTAAACTGAATTTGCTTAGCACTTACTAGACAGAGCTAAGTAAAATCGAGGAGACTGCAATAACCCCATTTATGAAAGGAGTGACAGATCCATCCCCTCCATTCCTCTGATAGAAAGAGTTTATTGGTTATCTTACCAGTTTACTCTGACATCTGGGCTAGCTAGGACACATTCCATGTTAATGATGCAGAGTGACTTATGCTTGCCAAAGAGAGTTATATTTCCTCCTACTTTCTAATATACATTCAACATCACACATTCACCAAAGTTTGGGGCACAGGACGCCCATGAAAGTGAAAACCCATGAATGAAAAAATATTGTTTCTGCCTGAGAGAATTTCATCCCTAGGAATTTCTAGGTTCTCCAGCATGTCTCTATTATCAACATCTGCCAGAAGTTGAGCATAGAATTACACTGGAAGATTGCACCTCCTAGAGATTCCTAGAGAGAACATTTTAATCTAATTTTCAGATATTCAAATCTACAAAAGTCAAACATGCAAATGTGGTAGGCCAACTGTGACATCAACCTAATTGATTCATAGATTCATTATAGTCAGACATTTTTAAAAAGCTGTGTATCAAACATAAATAATTCTAGTCATAATTAGGACATGGAAAATTGCATGCAAAACATATACATGAAAAATACTGTCTTATATAATATTGATTATCAGGCACTTATGTTATAAAATATCATGCTTAACTTCTTAAAAGTTAATAATAATTTTCCAAAATTCCAAGTACATCATATTCCAAAAACGCTAACCCGTAAATGTTCTCATCTGATATACCAGCCATCTAATCTACATCTTTAAAATCTAACGTTACTGTCTTGATATAATTCTGTTTAAAATCTGGGTACAGGGAATCTCGATATCTTATGATGGAGAAGCACCTATCTTACCAGTTTACTAGACATCATTTTTCTTATTTTGATCTTCAGGATTACACCCTGGGGTCATGCAAACTCATCTAGAAAGATTCCACATCTTTTTGATCCTACTTATTTCATCATAATCAGGCATGCAGCTTAAAATATTCTTTGCCCATTTTCATTCCATGGCAGTACTCTAACCTGCATAGACTTGTAAAATAAATACACCAATCTTTCATACTTGATACGTCTTTACCAAATAATAACAAAACTCTGCTCTACTTTATGCTTTTCCAGAAAACAAAAATGCCCCACCTTTTGATCCAGATTAAATTCCAAATATACGGTCATTGAAATAAAAAGAAGAGATGTCAAGATACCAATTCTGAGCACTTGCGGAAAAGCTGACATTACTATACAAAATAACCGAAATAATCACTCAAAACTAAGCTTTTCTTCAAAATGGTTTCCTTTTATTAATGTCATCAATGACAATGGGAAACTTACATATTGTGTACCTATGTAGAGGAGATGTAGTTGAATGCATACATTCATTATCATTTTCTCAAGCTGTGAACCTCTGAACCAAAGATATCATATAAACCTTAAAATCTTTCTTTTGGGATTTGTTGTCCAAGGACACGGTAAATTCAATAAACAATTTTACATTTCTAAAAATACCATCATTTCAGACCTTATCAGTCAGGCAGAAGGAAAATGGGGGGAAATGGAGGGAACTGTCATCTTTTGTTCCCTACCACCTTTTCACTGTCTTCTGGAATGGTGTCCCATCCCATGCAGTTTCACGTCCTTTCCCTGCTTCCTCCTCATGTTCTCCAATTGGAGTTTGGTGTTCCCTGACTCCTCCAAAGCCACTCTGGGCTCTGTTTCTCCACATTGCCAAAACAGAGCCCCACAGAATCCTGCCAGAAATTGCCCTGCATCATGTGATGGACTCCATGGGATTTTGTTTCAGCAACAACGAGAATATGCAGAGAAGACTATGGCTGATAAAGTACTTCATACCATGTTTTAAGTAACTCTGCTCAAATAAATAATATTAGGAGAGAGTATTTTATGTCTTTTGTGTGTCTTTCCTCCCAGGTCATAATGCAGAAGTTGTGTATTCCCTCGCGGAGTCAGCTAGTGGCCACTTTTCCATAGAGGAGACAACTGGGGTGATCCATCTGGAAAAGCCTTTAATGGAATTGCAGACTTCCGCACTGGAGCTGACTGTGTGTGCCACGGACAGGGGTTCCCCATACTCCCTCTCCTCCCTTTCTACTGTGGCTGTTTCCATAGTGGATCTAAAAGAATATCTGCCTGTCTTCTTGGACTCGGAGTATGTGGTTGTGGTACAAGAAGATGTGGCTGTTGGCACAGAGGTTTTGAATCTGGCCTCATTGACAAGGGACAATGCTCAGAGCACAGAAATAAAGTATGAAATCATGAATGGGAATGATCATGGTAAATTCATGCTGCATCCAACCACAGGTAAGTGGACTCCTTACTCGTCAATCACAAAACTCCAATGTTATGTTTTTATGTTCACTTTTAGCAAGGGTCCTCTTGTCTGTCCTCATTATTTCAGACATATTTTGGTTCATGAAAACACGAACATTTCCCATTCTTGTATTTCTCTTAATTTCTTTCTCCAGAGCTTAGAAAACTACTCTTTTGGACTTAATTACCAAACATTCTGAAACTGTATTCCAAAATGTCAATTTCCAAATGCTGCATAAATTCTGTACCAAAACTTTCAACAACTTACTGGTATGGTTTTATGGAAAAAGCATTAGCTTTCAAATGCCCCTATTGTAAAACAATAGCAACCAATGTTTTGATTACTAGCATGGTGTATTGCTAGTGAGTTGAGCATTGGACTTAGGTGCCATGTACACTGACCTTTTAATGTAAAAGCTATGCTAGACTAAAGGAAGGTAAAGGTTTTCCTTTGACATTAAGTCTAGTCATGTCTGACTCTGGGGGGTGGTGCTCATCTCCATTTATAAGATGGTCATGTGGCCAGGATGACTGCATGGAGCACCATTGACTTCCCGCAGAATTACCTTTCCTATTGATCTACTCATATTTGCACATTTTCGAACTGTGAGGTTGGCAGAAGCTGGGACTAACAGCAGAAGCTCACCCCACTTCCTGAATTCGAACTGCCAACCTTTTGGTCAGCAAGTTCAGCAGTTCAGCTGTTTAACCTGCTGTGCCACCAGGGGCTCCCTGGATGAGTAGGAGCTAAACTACACATGCCTCAAAAGCATACTTTAAGCTCAATAACCCAACACAAAGTTGGGGGAAAGTCCGAAATGAAGCCCTTAATGAGCACCAGTTCACTCCAGTGTAAACCATCTCACACAGTGAAATGAGCTGCACAGAATGTGAGTCACTGTACACACAAAGTATTCCACTGCAGTTCACATGCACATTCTAGAATGAGCAGTTGAAAAATGCATTTTCTATTACTGTCAAGCCATGAATATTGTGGATCCTGGAATTGGTTTGAGGCTGGCCTCTGGTTTATGTAATCACCATCCCGGCCTTGAACTGGTTCCAAAGTTTGCAGTCTAATCATCCACACAGCAAAACTGCTCTCTTCTATGCCAGTTTTAATCTGACCTAAATGGCCAGTATAGATGTGCCCTAAGATTCTTTGAGTCCAGGGTTCAAATCTCTGGTTAGTCAAATGCACTGAGAGGCCTTAGGCAAGTCCCATTATCTCAGCCTAAGAGGACAGGTATGGCAAATCTCCCTTGAATATATTTTGCCAGAAAACCCCATGACTGAGGAATGTTATTGTTGTATGCCTTCAAGTTGTTTCCAACTTATGGCAACCTTAACATGATCACATCACAGGGGTTTTGGGGTTTGTTTGATTTAAGATGAAGTGTTGTCCAAGGACACTCAGTGGGTTTTCATTGCTGAGTGAGAATTAATCCATGTTTTCTAGAGTCATGTTCTAATACTCATACCACAACATCACACTAGCTCTCATTGGATCACCTTAGGGGCTCTATTAGTTAAAAATTATTTGAATACATGCAATAACTCTCTTATCTTTGACTGGAAATTCCGTTTTAATAGAAATAGTTTATCTTACCATTATATAATCAGTTCCTTCTTTTGATTGTCTGGGCCTTTAAAGCTAGTACAGTGTTGTGTGCTGTTTTCAAAGAAATTCTTATCATTGTTGTCTCTGCTTGTTTATAGGCATCCTATATATCAACAGAAGCCTGGATTTTGAAATTAGCCATGAATATTATCTGTCTGTTGAAGGTACAAGAAAGAGCTCTGCCTCTCTCAGTGACTTTGCCATGGTCATTATCAATGTCACAGACATAAATGATCATGTGCCAAAGTTCAGCCAAGATCTTTATGTTGCTGACACCCGTGAAGATGCTGCTGTTGGTGAAACTGTGCTCACGGTAAGACCTAAGAAATGATTCCTCTACTAATGCTCCTGCTACTACTGTTTGATATCCAAAGCACCTTTGTGGAGGTCTGTGCATTAGACATTGTATGTACTTAACATTCAAAATGAGTCCTTCTCTTGATATATTATCAATGGCAAACAACAGAGGAAGTGACAAACAACAGGAGAAAGTAATATTTTAAGATAACATCTTTTGTCCTGTTTCATCTTGGAAGCTGCAGTTCATCAACATTTGAAGAATCATACGATTTAAAGTATATTAGCCAATTAGCCAATAGCTCAGTCATTACGCAGAATGTGGAGTTAGAAAATCAGAAGAAGACTAGGTCTTGGAAGGACAGCTATCAAGATCCTCAAGTATAGAAATATATCATGGAATATCAAACTCAGAGTTGTCCGTGCCAATGCATTTCCAGTTTCTATTTACGATTGTGAAAGCTGGACAGTGAAGAAAGCCGAAAAGAAGAGAATCAACTCATTTGAAATATGGTGCTAGTGAAAAGTTCTAAAAATGTTGTGGACTGCAAAACAAACAAATAAATGAGTCCTAGAGCAAATCAGAGCTGAAAATCAAACAATAGATTGAAAATAGAAAATTGAGCAAATCAAACCTAAAGCAAGTCAAACCGAGAAGCCAAGATGACTAAACCAAGACATATGATTAGAAGATAAGACTCCCTATAAAAGACAATAATGTTTGACAAAGTAGAAACAGTAGTGAAAGAAGAAGACAGCATTACAGTTAGATACTAGACGCAGTCAAGGGAGCCGTTGTCCTGAGTCTGTAAGATCCAATCCCTCATTCATAGTGTAGCTATAAGTTGAATTTTACACCTTTCTTCTTTTTAATCTTGGAAAATCTTGTTTTAAGCTCTCTCTCCATTCAGCTTTCATTTGTCCATGAATGTGATGACAATGCTACTCTTTTGCCTCCCCCCCCCCCCCCAATAGGTTTTAGCCGATGACAAAGATGGAGTGATGAACAACCAGATCACATTCTCCATTGTGGCAGGGAATCCACTGAGCCATTTCATCATTGACCCCCAGACTGGAGAAATCCGTATTGCCAAGTACTTGGACAGGGAGGAGGTGAGTGGCAGGTTCATTGGGGACTTGGGATGAGACTGATCCCCAAATGCCTCCAGGCCAAAGGAAAAACAATCCCCAATGACAAGAGAAGCTGACAATGGCCATCTCTGCCCTGATTTGCTCTGTATAATAATATCATATCCTTGTTTAATTTTTATTCCATGTTTCTCCCAACATGAATACAACATCCTAAAACAGCAGCAAACTGTTGATTCAAAGTTAAAGTTCAGTTAAACTCAATTTCTGTGTTAAAAATGAGTTAATTTCTATTTAAAGACCACAAGTTAAAAACAGCATTAAAACCAAATTGTAAACAACATTAAAAGGCACTTGAAACGTAATAAAATAAAAACACTATATACCCACTTTAAAAGCTCTTGCACATATCCTAAAAATCAAAAGCTTCCTTAAATAAAAACGTCTTTACCTGCTGATGGAAAGACAGGAGAGAGGCAAACAATCAAAGAAATCAAGGGAAAGAGTTCCCTAACCTTGGGGCAGCCACTGAAAAGGTTCTCTCTTTCATTCTTACCAGACACACTTTAGATAGTGGTGGAACCAATAAAAATGGTTATTCACCATAGTCAATAAGAATGGGCCACTCACCATTCCCTCAACATACAAGTCATCTCGATAAGGTGTTTTGAAGAAGGAGGCAGAGTTCCTTTGTAAGAAGAAGACAGTATAATTTAGCAACTGGTTTTGAAGATCAATCATGAATTCAGGGTTTGTCATGAAGGCTCTTTGGTTTGGCATATACGCCTCATCCACGCTACCTGCTTTTATTGTATCATCTTTAACAAATTTCCTTATAAGAATAATACAGTTTTCTTAATTCAGCGTGCCTCTATTTCAATGTTTTTAATTGATCAAGCAGATATATACAAAGAGAAAAGTCAAGAAATAAATCACTTTATCCACATTTCTTTCCCATATTAGCCCTCTAAAACTTCTAACATCCTCAATAGTCTACAAAACCCCTCTGTATTGTCAATGAAATGTAGGTTCTTTGACTGGGGACTCAGAGCACACATTGAACATTTATAAACTATCAGATACTGATCAGTACCATAAATCCTCATAAAGTAGAAGGTACAAAAAATAATGAGGCTTTTAACTGATCCTTTACATAATCCTTGCTTTTAGAGTTAAAAGGCTGGTAAAATAATGAAGCCCTCTTTGTGCGTGTATTATATTTTGCAGATATCCAGCTACTCACTGAAGGTCCAAGCTACAGACAATGGGCAGGGGCCTCTTTCTAGTGATACCACTGTACTTATTCGCGTGTCAGATGTCAACGATAATCCACCAAGGTTCTTTCAGCTCAATTACAGTGCAGCAGTTCAGGTGAAGTAATGATTCAGAGGCACTGGCTTAACTCTATTAGGCTTTTGCAGAGATAATCTTATATGTTCCCATGTTAATTACTGTGTTGCCTAGAGCTTATGAGACAACCCAAGCTTACATGTAATAAGAAACCAATATGGTAAAGTCGGGGGCTTAAGCTGAATTTACAGTTGCATATTCAAGTGCAAGTTCCACTCCACAGCCAATACAGTGCAAATCCACACATGATTAGAATTGGAAATAAACAGCCACAACTTTATTTGGTTACAGTGAATATTAGGGTTGGCTTGCACATGGGTCTGGATCCAGGCATTGACTGATCCGCCTGTCGATTGATGAGCTATCTGTCCCATTACTGAATCCAATTATGTATGGCCTGAAAAGAGCCTGCTGAGATGTGTGAGCCCCAGGCTCACAGTCACCAAGGTTTTGTGTATGTGAGGAGTTGCAAACTTGCACACTAACCCCCCTTCTACTGGGATTCCTTGCCATCTAGTGCCCTATGCAAATGCACCCAACTCTGGATCTATAATCCATTCCAACCACCTTTAACTAAGCTGTGACAATTTTAATAAAGTAACATTACAATGGGATTGTGAATTAACAATGTATTAAATTATACAATGTAACAGAGTCAATTAACAGTAAAGGCCCTTCTACACTGCAGTAAATCCTGGGAGGAACTGGGATTTAATAACCACCCCCTCCCACATCCAGCCACCTTCCAGCCTCCCATTTTCCTTCAAAAACTTTCTCCAGGAGCCTGGCAGTAGTGCAGGCCCCTCCAGGGAGTTCTCCTGACCGGCAAAAATGATGTGTTGAGAAGCAGGGAGGGAGGGAACTCCCTCTGGCAGGCCTCTACCAGCAAGCCCCAGGGGTAAGTTTTTGAGGTGGAAATGGGGGTTGGAGAGAGGGGATGGACGCCATCCTGCTCCTTCAGGTTACAGGGGCCCGAAGAACTGAGATTGCTGTGGGGATTGACCCCTAGGGCTACAGAAAAAGTCCCGGGAGTAAATCTCCACAGCACCTGCAAAGATCTGGACCTCAGTTTAAGGTCCAGATCTTTGTAGTTGACAAATTAATCCTGAAATAACTGGAATATCCTAGTTTTCTCCAGATTAATCCAGGTTTACCTGAGGCATTGTTTGGACTCCCCAGCTAAACCTGTTACTTGACATGGGCTTTAGGGCCTGTATAGAAGGGCCCTAAGATACGATAAAATGAAGTTGACCATTAGCAATGTCATGAAATTCTTAAGATACAAGATAGGTGATGGGCAGAGGTTTACAGCAAACTGCTGAAGCATGCAGTTCACTCCCCTTAAGTACCCCAGTACCTGACCAGAGTGGAAGTTTCAACAAGATTGGAGTTGCAAGCCAGCCAATGAGGAAGTAGTATCCTACTTCAAGCTCATTGGCTGTCTGGCTGGGATCCAATCAGCAGCTCACTTTCTCGGGCCAGCCATGGAATGAAGCTCCCTGTATCAGCCGGACCACTTGCCATACTCCCCCCAGCATGAACTGCAACATGGTGGCCCCCAGAGAGTCCAGCAGCACCATGTCCTTGTTCGTAGTAGGTAGTATAACAGCAGAAGAATCTCTTGTCTACAAATAGACAATGATGAAATATTTATTACAAAACCAGTTTATGGAGTTTTGTTGTTTGCGCATTCCCACTCTTCCATTTTTGTTTTTCTGAGTTAGGACAACTGTGAACTTTCATTTGTGTTTCCCACAGCATCTTCTGTGCTCTAGGAAATTAGCAATTCTGTAAATAGTGGTGATTTTCTAGTATGTGTGAATATATTTTGTATGTATATATTTGAATCTTCTTGAGGAAGCTGCTTTGAGCCTCTTTGTGGAGAGAAAAAGTGAAGTAGAAATAAACGTCATCATTATTAACATAATAATAATAATATATTTTGAACATCTTAGGAAAACTCTCCAGTTGGCACCAGTGTCCTTGAGCTAGTTTTGAGTGATAGGGACTCTCCAGAGAATGGGCCACCATACTCTTTCAATATCATAGAAGGAAATGCAGGAAAGGCATTCCAGATCAACCAAGATGGTGTGTTGGTGACCTCATCTATCCTTAACAGAAGAACAAAAGAACAATACCTTCTGCATGTCCAGGTAAAGTTAAATGGCATGTTGCCTGCGAATTGACTACATCGACCTTTTCAATGAAGTGCAGTCATCACTGCATGAGCTTTTTTGTGGATGGGGCATTTGAACTGAGTCATCTACCATGTTAAAAATCATACCTGCGGGCTGTTACTTGTTCACCTGGGAGAAACTGCCACTGTTCTGGGAAAATTTGCAACCCTTTGCAGCTGCATTTCATTTTTTTTTTAATAAAAAAAAATAGAAGACAATGGCCCTGGAAAGCCAAGCTGATTTCTGTGGAATTTGCTGCTGCATAACATGATGATAGATGGTAGGAGGATTATGGAGGATTAAATAGCTACATGAAAAAATTACTGCCATTGGCTATAAATTAAGATATAAAATGTGCAAAATGTAACTTGGGAAAGTTACATTTTGAGCAATAGCTCATATCTGGGAGTTGTAAAACCTCTCCCTAAACCGCCCTCCCCCCAAAAATATAATTTTGGCAAGCTCTGGTCCAGGCTCAGTGGCTTACTAGTAGGCATGGTTTAGAACCCAAAAATAGGAAATCGAAAATCTAATTGGGGGGTTGATTAGTAATAGAAAGACTTACAAAAAAATTTCCAAAAATTTCTAAAATGAAACGTAATTACTAACGAAATTCGTTAGTAGTTCGTATGCCAGCGCATGCGCATTCCAGATGGTTTGTTTACAACTCCCAGAAATCCTAACAGCTGGTAAATTGGCTGGGATTTCTGGGAGTTGTAGGCCAAAACTTGAATAAATAAAAGGAAGAGGCCTGAGGCTGTGAGGAATGGTGGGAGTTGAAGTCCAAAACACCTGGAGGACTGAAGTTGGCCCGCCATGAAGCCTCTTCAAGGCTTTAGATCCTGGCAGGCAGAAGGGGCAGGGAGGTCCACTCCTCCTGCCCTGCCAGGATCTAAAGCGCATCAAGGCTTGGCACGCTTTAGATCCTGTGAGAAACCAACCTAATGTATAATAGAATGAATGCTAACTTATAGAGTAAGTGCCTAAATATTATAAGTAATGCAACTGGTCATATACTTACATTCCATGCACATGTAATAATACAGCAGTAATAACAATGGGTATAAGAAGAGGTAAAATTCAAACCGAAGTATTCTGACTGGTCCCTCCTCAAGCTGTGCAAACGGGCTCTTCTCTATGAGCCCGGGATTCTGCAGCAAGCAAACGCTGTGCCCAGGCTTTTGGCTTTTCCCGGGAGAGGCTGCCTCCTATTTGCAGTTTGCACCACTTGAGGAGGGACCACAGTCAGAATACTTCGGTTTGAATTTTACCTCTTCTTATACCCATTGTTATTACTGCTGTATTATTGCATGTGCATGGAATGTAGGTATACTACCCCAATACTCTTTGATGCTTTAGATCCTGGCAGGCAGGAGGGGCAGGGAAGCCTGGAACAATGTAATCAGAGGTTTACTCAGAAGTAAATCCACAAAGGAGGGCACTTCATCCAAAGTGCCCTCCTTTGTGGATTTACTTCTGAGTAAACCTCTGTTTACTTCCTTTGCAGATTTACTTCTGAGTAAACCTCTCTGTTTACATTTTTCCAGGCTTCCAGCCGAAAGAAGGAGCGAGTTTAGGGCTTGCCTTGCCATAATACTTATTGGCAAGGGAGGCGGGAGGGTGGTGAGAGAGAAGTAGGGTGCCCCCTTACGACCTAATAACGATACTTAAGAAAATCCTGGCCCCCGAAGTTCTATAAAGAAAGTCCACTTCCTGGTTGGCGTTCCAGATGCGGAAATACTCAAAAGTAGCATTTCTTACAAATTTCTTATGAATCTTTTAATTTTCATAACTTTTTTCTCATGCCTACTTACTAGGCTAAAGGGAGAGTAGACTCTCCCAAAGCTTTGGAAAATGCTGAATTCCTTTTCAGAAGATGAGTCAAAAATTTTGGGAAATACTGCACTGAAATCACTACTCCATTGCAACATCTTTACTATTCCAGTTTTGGTTACACTGTGAATTAGTTCTTATGATTTGTAGATTTGTCATTGAGAAATTTAAGCCAATGCGGAGTTCATTAGCAAGCTGCAGATTTCTCCATAAGGCCTCAGCTGCAAACAATTGCATACTTTTTTTGAACCATGGGTAGAGGGTTGGAGGGTGGAGGATAGGGGGGAAAGCCTACAGGGGTCGAGATTGTTGCATGTGTTGATGCAGAGCTGTAACAGTTTACTCAACCTTTCTAAACAGGTCACAGATAGTGGCATCCCTCCCTTGTCCTCCTCTGCATTTGTAAACATCCAAGTGACACAGCAAAGCAGATACCCTCCTTCCGCACTCCCACTGGAAATTTTCGTCACTACTAATGAAAGAGCATTCCGAGGTGGTGTTCTTGGCAAAATCCATGCCACAGATCGAGACCCTCATGACACCCTGGTATACACTTTAGTGTCCGAAGCACTTGAAAAGCGATACTTTTCAGTGGGTGCTACAGATGGGAAGATTATTGCTAACGATGGACTCCCGCATGGCCATTATGCTCTGAATGTAACTGTCAGTGATGGAACGTTTGCAGCCACAACCACTGTCCACATTCACATGTGGTCCTTCAGCCAGGAAACCTTGGATAAGGCTGTGATGCTACGTTTCCACCACCTTACTCCAGAGGAGTTTATAGGGGATCACTGGCGCAACCTGCAAAGGTTTCTGGGAAGCATCTTAGAAACCAGGCGGCAGAACATCCACATGGCAAGTCTGCAACCTTCAGTGGGTTCTGATGGTGTGGACCTCCTGTTGGCCATTGGAGAACCACACCGTGCTTTCTACGAGCCCAATTTCATTGCTAGCAAAATTTATCGAGCAGCCGCAGAAATGGACCAGCGAGTGGGACTGCAAGTCAAGAAGTTGGCTCATGTTCCATGCACTGAGGCTGACTGTGCTGCCCAGCGGGCCTGCAAAGAAACAATTCAGCTTGATCCAGGCATGGTATTCACTTACAGTACTGCCCGACTCAGTGTCCTCACTCTTCAGCATAACTTGGAACAAATATGTTCTTGCAATGGTGAGAATGAATTATCTGTCTTTCGTTGCATTATATCATGACCAACATGATTTTGGTTTTATTTCACAAACATAGTCATTGTTGTTCTCTGGAATGCACAGCTCACGTGGATACATCTTTGTAACAAATGGGTTAGTGAATTCCTCAAGTCAAGACCACAAATGTTATTCTTGGAATCAGGCTCCTTGACAGATTCTCTTCTGTGACATGGATTGGAAAGAAGAAATCAAAAGAATAGTATAGGATGGTGTACCATGGAATATAGAGGTCCATTAAAAACATTAGTACTGTTGTGACTTAGGGTGGTAGGGGTGGTGCAATCTAGTGGCAAAAGAGACTGAGCTATTAGATAAGTGGTTATTTTGTAGCATTGGACCACCGCTGACCCAATTTGCATACCAGGTTCCTGTAAGACACAAATGTGAAACTAGTGACCTGTTAGATACTAGTGATGGGGACTTATAGGAATCGGAATCTGACACCTATCTCGGTGACCACGGGTTATTTTTTCCAGAATGTGAACTACAGGGTTCTTCCAGGCTGGCCAAAAGCTTCAGGGTTTAGCAGAAGTTGCAGTTGAAGTTACTGGGCATTTTCCCCATAATAGTCACATGACTTTCTTCCTGTTTTCTTTCTTTTCTTGTGAATTTCTGGTATTAGCAGCAACTTTTAAAACCCACGACACTCCTCCTCCTTTTGGGGCAGTTTCTGATACAGGCCAGAGTAGCCTTGGTTTCTCCTACTGTACCTTTGGACAGTTCTGCTGATGATATTTCAAATGGGATATGCCCATTGCTAATGAGGTTTTCCTCTGCCCTCCCCTCTTTACATTTCTGATTAGCAACTTGAATATTTCCTCTTATTTTTCCTTTCTTTTAGTGTAGTACTGCTAATGCTTAGCATTTTAGCACAATTATTTAAAAAAATAAAATTTAAAATATGTGAGATAGATGCGAGGCTACATTTACATTGTAGAATAAATGCAGTTTGACAGCACTTTACCTGCATGACTCAATGTTGTGGAATCATGGGAGCTGTAGTTTTACAAGGTTTTTAGCCTTTCCTGCCAATGAGTGCTGGCACCTCAACAAACTACAAATCCCAGAATTCCATAGCCGTGAGCATGGCAAGATGTTAAACTGCATTAGGTCTACAGTGCAGATGAAGAAAGAGTGATTGAAAATAAATATGCAGATCAGGATAGAGCTAAATTCAGCTATAGTCAGCATTGCAACAATCTAGAACTGAAGTTATATGTATTTAGGGGATAATGGATATAGGAATGGAACTAACCAATTTAAATCATGAAACACTGGAGCATAACTGTTGGGCAGTCTGGAGAAGCCCACAGTTAGACAATGCATATCAAGAAGAGTAGCAAAGCCTGAAAGCAGAAATGCCTAACTAACTGGCACGATGTAACTGAAAGGTGATTGTATGCTCTTGTTCTGTTTCAAAGCGTGGTTCTCTTTACTTTCATTTCCAGGCACAGCTCTAAAATTCAATGGACACAGCTATGTCTGGTACCACCACCAAGGCAGAAGGGACTGGCAGATGCAATTGCGTGTGCAAACCAACCAGCTCCATGCCGTAATGCTTACTACCAATGGGAGCAATAGTGCTGTTCTGCAGGTAGGGGCTTGTTTGGAGTATGTATGCAGGTATGCAATTTGTTGAGAAACAGCAAGGTCAACAAGAATAATTCCTACCCCAGGAGGATAAACGTATCTCATCCTACCCAAAAAAGTCCTGCCTAGGTGATTGTCCACCTCATTATCCCATATAATAATACATACCTGAAATTGACCATCAAGAAAGGGCTGAAATAAATTGTCATGGACCATGTAGCTAATGTGGATTGTATTTTTATTGTTCTATTTACACAAACATGAGTTCTAAAATCACCTTTCAGATATATAATGTAATATTTTATCTGCTAAACCCAAGAAAGCACATTTTCTCTGTAGAAAGGAGTGCTCTAATTTCTTGTTTGATGAGCAGGGCTTAATTTTATCGCTCTTCTGTATACACTTTTTTGACTCATTGAGATTGATTTATGGAAGTGCTGAATTTATTATTACAATGATCTTTCTAGTTTAAGAATATCCCAAATATTTGCACAAACTATTATAACAAGAAGTCTCAATCAGAATCAACAACAGCAAGAAAACACATAGAATTTAGCTTTCTCTTGTGGGATTAACTGCAGGTGTGGAGAGAAGGATAGGGGCATTTCTCATTTGGAGAACAACATGAGAATTAAGTATACCAAGCCACAGGATTATAGTTCTCATAAAAATTGTAGCCCAACAACAGATTCCTGACTGTGAAACTTTCTACTGAGGCTGACTCCATCCCTTCTAGGTTTCTAACAAGCAGTATGAGGTATGGTTTTTCGATTGGCCTTTTTGGATGACTGTTTTGAAAATACTTATGTATTTCATATTTTAAGCATTTTTATCTTGTGCACATTACTTCATGTGGCTTTGGTCATTCAAGAGTTGCTAAAGAAAGGCCTGTTCCATTCACATACATTGTTGCTTTTGCATCTTTGTTTTACTTTTTAATAATAGCTATGAATGCTTTCACATAGTTTAAACTGGGTGACGGTAATATCCTATCCTGGGTAGATGTCATTTTATCATGGTGAAACATTCAAGTGCCACCTCGGAGTTGGTTGAGGTAGGCAGGATTTCCCTGGGTACTGGTTGTGGGGGGTCGGGAGCAGGTCAGGGTTTTGCCCTCCCTTCAGCTCGAGATCCCCGTGTACAACTGGTGGGCCACTGTGTGATACAGAATGCTAGACTAGATGGGCTGAGGTCCGATTCAGCATGGCTCTTCTTATGTTCTTATGTTCTTAACATGGGATAGTTGTTTCAAGGTGTTATGGTAATGAACTCTGCCTTCAAAGGGTCTTCGGGTACTTTGGTTCTTGCGAAACGCAGCATCAGGGGTACTAATAGGCACCTATCCACATAAATATATTACATCTCTCTTAACAGCCACTGCGAAGGTTGCCAATTAGCTTCCAGGCTTAATTTAAAGTCTTGGTAATTATCTTGCAATCCCTAAATGGCTTGGAACAATTTAAAAGGTTTTGCCAGGTTGCCAATTGCCTACATTATGTTGAGGCTCTGGTTCAGACAAGGTACTGTTGAATAGGTGAAGTGAAATAGCCTTTTCTGTGGCTGCTCTGGAATACCATAGAAATGCCCATTTTGCTTTTTCATCACATTACTACATTTCTACAAAAAAAATCTATAAAATGGCAGACATTTGACCATTTGAGTTGATGCACAACAGAGGTAGGAAAATTGTGGCCACTGGATCACATAAACTCCCCAATACTCCATGTGCAGCATCCGAAGAGTCCCTAAATCCCTCTCCAACCCTTTGTACCCTGGAAAAAAATTAGCCCCAAACTGGATGCCAATTTTCTTAGGACTTTACACTTTTTAAAATTACTTTCTATTCAAAGAAAGTAACTTACAATTATACAAACAAACAAACAAATAATAATACAAACTTTTTTAAAACCTGCCCTGTCTTCCTGAAGGAACCCAGGGTGGCTTATACAAAAACCTACCAGTATAAAGAACTGAATATTATTCTGTGGCCTCCAAACCTAGGAAAGAACCTATTCTCTTCACAAGAGACTTAGGGTCTGTTTATTATTTATTTATTTAAAACTTTTATATCACCTCCGGGAGGTACTCACCGGCCTTACAGCAAAAATTCAATGCATTTCAAAAATTAAAACATAATCTACAATACAAGTTAAAATACATAAAACACAGTATTTCCCATGTTAAAAGGGGGGATGACTACATGACGCTAGCACTAAATGTACTTGCTGCAATGGCTGAAAAACATGGGATCAAAAGTTCTCTTTTTATCTTGATTCCAGCCAAAAAAAATGCATATTTGCATCACTGTATATCTCTGCACTCATCAAAAACACGTGATTTCCTTTATTTATTAGAAAAAACATGGTCTGAAGACTGAAACGATGGCCTAAATCCATATTCAATCTACCAAGAATAAGACCCATTGAATTAATGAAATGAATAGGTTTTCTGCCATTGAGACTTACAACTGGACTTAATTAGTGCAAATGTTTTTCAGGGGCATCTTCTGTAGCATATTTCCTCCCCACATGAATAATCCACATGAATGTTGACAGATTAGGAAGGAGACTAATTCAAGACCAGACTTGTGAACCTCTTATGTTTCCTTTGATGTGTTTCATCACTCAGGACTTCTTGCCAGAAGCAGGAACATTGCACTCTGATATCATCCTCCCTCCCCCCCCCCTTTTTTTTTTTTTTTTTTTGGCTGTACTTTTGGAATCTATGTGAAATTCAAAGTTGTAAGCACCTTTACACCCTTAGCAACATAGGAAGAACATATCCCTCCAGATACACTTTTCTTCTCATCCTCTGGCCCCTCTTTGCCTCACTAATTTTAATGCAACCTGATGGGGAAATTATAACTTTTAACTAGTTAATCACCATGGTCAAATAACATCCAAAAAAGTCTGTAGAGCACCTAAAAAGTCCCAATTATTATAAACCCATACAATTATTGTTTACAATTTTGATTGTTCATTTGTTTCTTTTTGCAGCTTGTCAATGGAATACCTCATTTGGAATACAGATGTAGGAGTGGTTTTATTGGGAACCTTTCATCCAACCATTTTGTGAGTGACAGAGCTTGGCACTTAGTCTTTCTGGAAGTGAAGAGCCATTCCATCCATTTGCTTGTTGACAGCTTGGCAAATGCCTCTCTCCAGCTACCAGAAGCCTGCAGTGTTTCACACTCCAGGAGAGATCTGCTCATTGGTGGATTTGTGCAGCATCATCAGGCTCAGAGGGTCACCAGTGGGTTCATAGGCTGCCTGGATGCCATTACAGTCGATGGAAGGGACTTGGTGGCCCTGCCAAAGGAGAAGAGGTCTAGAGGAGTTGTTGAAGAGGCACGTGTTAGGCAGTGCTGCCCTCACAATGGGGTCTGCAGGAGCAATCCATGCCTCAATGATGGACTCTGTACTGAGATGAAAAATGGAGGTAAGTGCTGTGTTGTAACTGAGAGTTGAGAAGAAGTGTCAGCATTAGAGAAATTTAGAGAAATAACAGGAAATTGCTATATGGCTCAGCGTAGCGGAGTTCAGTCTTGTTGTTGACTTATATTAGCCTGAGCCATATGCTACCACTAAAGGACCCATTTCATGACTGGCTATGAGACATAACCAGACATTTCTTTAATCCAGCCTGCTCACCATGTGCTGCTTACCACAAATTTGGGGTGGCTTTAGGTACTGTGGATGGAAGAAGATAACACCTATCCCACATACTAGGCTGGGGAGGCTGCTTTATATTCTCCTGCTACTGTCCCTGTCATTGGATTGCACTGGATTTTTGTTTTGAGATGTTCCACGGATTGCAGTGCTTGCTCCCTGCTCTGTCTTGCATCTTAAAGCCAATAGATCTGCAGTGGCGACATTGATCCCAGTGTGTGATCATGGAGAGATGCACTAAGAAATTCTTGGAATCACCTTCTGTAGGCATGTGCAGGAGTTGTTGGGGTTTTTTTTTTTTTGTAGAGGGGTGTTTTGCCTTATACTTGTTGCCAAGTTGCATGCTCTGACAAGTTAGCAGCTGGTAAAAGATAGAGAACACACATCTTCCTGTTCATTTTAACAGCATAGAGATTAAGATTCTGGTCAGTCAGGCTATCTTAAGATACTTTGATGCTTGAAACGAAGAACAACATAGTATTCCCTTCCACCATTCCATATAGAGAACATGACTGGACTGGCAACTGAAGCTTACTTCAGTACAGTGGCAACAGCATTCAAATCTTCATTGCACCTGTGGGATCAGACTAGTTGTGGATACACACAGCATTTTGTCCTTCAAGAGAGGGGAAGGGCTAGGGGCTCAAGAGGAATAGCTGGGGGACTGTCACTTCTCCTCATATTTTACTTCCTGTGGTGGCAGACTTATTCTGACTAACTTTGGCGTTGGTTCTGGCAGTCCAGCACTTGTTGGTTCCTGCCCACATACTGAATGATAAAATTAATAGACAGAGAGGAACATACTTCCTGATTTCTACCCACATAAGTGGCTCATACTTTGGAAAACATATAGCATACACCATCTGGGATTATTCTAAAATCTACACATATACCTAAATAAATGCTGAAGAGTGTGAGTAACCTGCTGAAATAGCCTTTAGGTTAATATCTGAATATAGACTATGTTTTACTCAGCTGTACCATTAAAACAAGAGTGCTTCATGACTTAGCAGGGAAAATGGCTGGGAGGAAGCAGATGAAATGATGACTAGTTTTTAAGCTCTGCAAAATAAAGACGTAGGGACAATATCTGTACTTTGTTTGGATGATGTAGTTTGCTGCTTGTTGTTACAGTTCACACAGTGCTAGTGACTGAAATCGTTTGAGCACTAAGTATGTTCCTCTGCTACTCAGTTTTGGTTTTACAACCTCATCAGATGCGCTAAAAATTTGGCAAAGTATGCCGGTTCCTCTTCACTTTTGCCATGGAGCCCATTGGCACTCATCCCACCACACAGCTACTTCCAGAAAGACTCCATGGTAAAAGAGAAAGGGAGGCAGCATATGCCACTGCAGCAGCAACTCGGGAGACTTCCCATGTTGCATAGAGATTAACGGGGGGGAAGCTGGCAAGCAGATGTTCCCCCATGGGATGAGGAAAGAGGGAAGCTGGGCAATGCCGTGGGTGGGGAGAATGGTGCCCCACACTGAGCACCACCGAATTTGCTACATTCCGTGGCACTTCTGGCAGCAAATGCGACGAGGCCCTTAATCTGTGCTTAAGGATAAAGTAAATGCCTGAAGGTCCTTCATCCATTTCTTGAAGGTTCCATAAACAGAGAAGGGAGTGGCAGTGCTTTTGTGGCCCTGAGGAGAAAGGCACAGTTTATTTCACCATTTCAGTAGTGAGGGACTTGATCTGCCTCCACTGCCTTGATCTCATTTGTGACTGAGTTTGGCAGTGCCCCCCCCCCCCCCCACATCTGTGGAAATCTCTCCCCAGGGACATCAGGTTGGCCACCTCCCTCCTGTCCTTTAGAACAGTGTTTCTCAACCTTTTTTGAGCCGAGGCCCACTTTTGACATTTTAAGAATGCCGGGGCACACCACCAACCAAAATGAAACAAAATGACACTCTAACACGGTAATATATATAGTTAATATGTTTTTTAAAGTATACACTCAGTGTGAAACCTGGACCTGTTTCAATGAACACAACATAGATATCCTGGCAGAAATCAAAGAGCTTTTGCTGAAGGCTTTCACGGCCAGAATCACCGGGTTGCTGTGACGTTTTCAGGTTGTATGGCCATGTTCCAGAAGCATTCTCTCCTGACGTTTCAGTCACATCTATGACAGGCATCCTCAGAGGTTGTGAGCTGTTAGAAACTAGGCAAGTGAGGTGTATATATCTGTGGAATGTCCAGGGTGGAAGAAAGAACTCTTGCCTGCTTTAGGCAAGTGCAAATGTTGCAAATGGCCACGTTGATTAGCATTTAATGGCCTTGCAACTTCAAAGTCGCTGTCTGGGGGAATCCTTTGTTGGAAGCTGTTAGTTGGGCCTGAAAACTCTAAAATCAGGGCAGTAAATAAAGAGCAACACGCAAAAAGCAGGGAAATTCCAGACAAAAATCAATCAGGGCCAGTTAACATCTCCAAATTAAGGACCTCCAAGCAGGAAGCAGCCAGACTTTGAAGTTGCAACGTCATTAAATGCTAATCAAGGTGACCATTTCCAACACACACACACACACACACATGGGAGGGAGGAAAGAGGGAGGGAGTGGGGGAGGGAAGGAAGAACTGGGGGACAGGCGGAAAAGCCTCGCTGCCTGGGGGAAGCTTTCCTCCTGGCTCTCTCGCCCTCCCAATTTGGGAAGGGCACGGGGGACGGGCGGAGAAGCATCCCCGAGGCAGCAAGGACCTCGCTGCCTGGGGGAATCTTTCCTCCTGGCTCCCTTGCCCTCCCAATTTGGGAAGGGCGCGGCGGACAGGCGGAGAAGGGTCCCTGAGGCAGCAAGGACCTCGCTGCCTGGGGGAATCTCTCCTCCTGGCTCCCTCGCCCTCCCAATTTGGGAAGGGCGCAGGGGATGGGCGGAGAAGCGTCTACGAGGCAGCAAGGACCTTGCTGCCTGGGGGAAGCTCTCCCTCTGGCTCCCTTGCCTTCCCAATTTGGGAAGGGTGCGGGGGACAGGCAGAGCAGCATCCCCGAGGCAGCGAGGCCTCGCTGCCTTGGGGATGCTTCTCCGCCTGGCTCCCTCGCCCGCCCAATTTGGGAAGGGTGTGGGGGACAGGCGGAGAAGCCTCCCGCAAGCCTCGGTGGCTCGCGGGGGAAGCTTTTTGCCCGGCTCTCGCATCCTTCTGACCAGAGGGATGCGAGAGCCGGCTGAAAATCCTCCTGCAGGCCTCGATGGCTCGCGGGGGAAGCTTTTCACCCGGCTCTTGCATCCTTCCGACTTTGGAAGGGCGCGGGGGCCAGGCGGAAAAGCCTCCCCCAGCCCGGCGCCCTCCCTCTCCTCCAACCCTCTCCTCTCTCTCACACACACACAAGGCCTCAGAGCCCGCCTCACCCGGTAGGCCCGGATCTGCCTTCGCCCGCTTGGCCTCTTCCTCCTCCCCCAAGCAGCAGCAGGTGGGGGAAGAAAGGCGGGGGGAGGGGACATTTTCGCGGCACACCACATGCTCTCGCATGGCACACTGGTGTGCCGCGTCACACCTGGTTGAGAAAGACTGCTTTAGAAGACTAGTGAAGACTTGGCTCTGGGACCAGGCGTTTGATTAATGGATAGCGGCAATTGGAAAGAAGACTTAGGATATTTACGACATTGAATTTGCCTAGACCTGGATTTAGTTTTACTGGCAATCTACTGTCTAATGAATTATATAATGTGTCTTAATGCTTTTTAATGTTTTAATGGTTTTTAATGCTTTAATTGTACTTCGAATTGTTTACTTATTGACAGCGCCGTATCGTGCTTGTGTGAGGCTGCCCTGAATCCCCCTCCGGGGGGTGGGGGGTAAAAGTGCATTAAATAAATAAAATAAATAATATGCAGAGGAAGGGACCATCCCAAGATTGGATGGGTCTAGTAAATGGGCTGTTCACAGAATTTGTTGCAAAAAAACATTATTTCTGTCCCACCAAAAAACGCTATCATCTAAAGTACATTCTGGTTTCATGTGTTTCTGCTGTCCCCTTTGAAAATTGCTAACCTCCTTTTTTTCTGCACCAGGTTATTCTTGCACCTGCCCCCTACAATTTTCTGGTGACCACTGTGAGGTGACGGACAGACTTTGTGAAAGCAAGCCCTGCTTACATGGTGGTACATGTGCCTTCTCTGAGAAGGATGGCTACACATGCCATTGCCCAGAGTGGTATTGGGGGAAAAGGTAAGAAGCCCTGCTAAGTGCTGCCTTCTCTGCCAAGCCATTAGTTTGAATAACAGAAGGAGTCTATTAAATAACCTACTAGTCTTGTGCAGTTGTATGGAATCGCTATCCATGTCCATTTGTCCCATTCATATGGCCCCACCCCCATTTCCGTCTGCTGCTTCTGAAAACTAGCGCCTATACAAGTGAACTTTTCAGCCCAAGATCCAAAAAACAAAGAATACTTTTGAACCTTGGGCAGCAAAGCGCCGCACCCTGCCCTGCCAGCCAGGCCTACAAGCATTGAGCACTCGGCTGTAGGCTCTGTCAGCCAGGACCTACAGTTGAGCGGACCTGGCACTTGGCTCTTGGCTGTAGCCCTGCCAGCTGGGCCTATGAACATCGAGCACTCGATTCTAGGCGTTGCCAGCTGGGGCTATGAGCATCAAGTGCTCGGCTACAGGCCTACATCCAAGTGGGCCTGGAACTTGGCGCTTGGCTATAAGCCCTGCCAGCCAGGCCTTCAAACATCAAGAGCTTGACTATAGGCCCTGCCAGCCCCCCTTTTTTTGTTTCACTGATGTTTCCATTCCTGAAGGGTTTGTACCATTCCATGCCATCCGAACTGGGCCCATGACTACAACCTGCATGTTTATCCCTCCAAAAGCAGTGTATTGGCAAGGTGTGATTTGTATCATTCTGAACTGCCCATCATGATGCTTTTAACATAACCATTGCAAACAGGTTTCACTCCAACCTCTGAGAGTTGTATTTTCCAAAGGGAACAACAAAAAACACCCAATTTGTTTACATTTGAAGAATAATGTGTCCTGGTTTTATCCTGGAAAGCAATCTACCTTGTGATCAACAGTGAAAATGGAAGTAGAGCGTCCCCTCTGGATCACCCTGGATGAATGTTGGTTCTGGAACCTCCACAAAAGCAGATTACCGTATCCCGTATTGTTAAATAGCAGTGATCTGTATGTAGACATTTCAGTGGTTCCACATTCACATCATCATCATCATAGAGAATGTGGTGATCCAGGGTCAGTGGCAATTGCAAGTCAGGAGATTGCTGATCTTGAAAGTCCACAGAATACAATAACTCATTGCAGTGCCACTGTAAGGGAAATATACATATGGTCAGTAGGTGGTGCTAATCCCCTGCACATACAGTCATTTTGTAGGTTATAGGATTCATCTGAGAAGCCAAAAATTGTTTGTCCTTATTAATACTAATGTTTTCAATGGGAAAAACTAAAACACCCTCCTAAAAGAAAAGAAAAGAAGCCTTATAGATGTGTCATTAAGAAATCATGTAGAAGAAGGACCTTCCCAGAAATATCATTCCATGGTATAATTTTAAATTCAGAGTGTATTCATCTACTAACCTTGTGTCCAAACCCATCATTGCTAATGAAGCACATTGTTAGCCATCTGAAAACCAGAGTTTTAAAAAATAAGGTGTGTTGTTAGCTTCTGAACTCTTGGCTTGTTTAAAACATGGCTGCTTATTAAAGTCTGAGTCCGAAACCAAGCCTTGGTTTGTTTTCGCAGCTACCCACCCTGAAATAGAAGCTGACAAAAGAGGCAGAATAATAACAAATCAAAGTTTGTTTTCTGTGTTTCTGATCAGTTTTATCATCTATGGAACAACTCATAGCTTTAAAAAAATTAACTGTGGCTAACATAAAAGAAATTGAATGCTTGCTTCTCTGAGCATGCGATACATAGTAGGCTATATATCTAATTAATCGCATTTGCCGAGGTAACAATAAAATCATTACAACCAGCTTTTGGCTTGAAATGTGATCGCATCTAACTTTTACTAGATTGAGATTCTTGTGTTTTCTTCCTGTGTCAATCTTAGGCCCCTGTTAATTCCATAGACAAGTATGTATTAGTATCACACTTTCTGTTTAAAAAGAAGGGAGGTGGAGAAAAAATCAAGCAAACCCTTTAAGATTAATTAGCATGGGCTTTAATGGATATAAATCCACATTTTAGTTGCAGTACCAAGTGGTGTTAAGTTAAGGGCCTCAGGTATAAAGTGTATTTGTAATAATAATAATAACAACAACGACAATGACAACAACAATTTTATTTTTTACTTCCCACTCCTCATGGCTCGAGGTGGATTACAGAACACATAAACATTGCAAAAACACTACAGATAAACATATTAAAACATATTCTTATAAAAGCTACATATTTAATGTATTTCTACAAAATACATATTAAAATACACAAAATAGGGATTAAACAAAGGTGTAGCTGGAAGAATAGAATAGAATGAAAAACAATCCAGAAAGGTGCAGGTTTTTTTCCCCTTTACTTCCCCTTTTTTACTGTATATGAAAAGAGAGAAGGCTATTTCTTTGAATACTACCACTTTTTTTTACTGATCTCTCCTATCATCTGCTTCATAGGTGTGAAAAACTTGCAGAGAAGTGCCAGGAAAATCCATGCCTGAACTCTGGGCGCTGTGTGAATTCTGATGGCTCCATCCATTGCATTTGCCCAGAGGACTTCCAGGGGGCATTCTGCACACAGCAAATCATCACTCCAAGTATTAGTCCATCCAGTTGGGCCCTGGCACCTGCAGAGATTGCCAAGATTTCTGCTGGCGTTTTTGGTGTCATCATCCTGGTAGCACTGTTCATTGTCATACGGAAACGCTATGGTCGCAAAGTCAAAGCCCACAAACCAGTTGCTAAAGAAGACCCAGACCTGATTTCCAAAAGTGAATTCTCCAAGAGTGTTGGGGTTGGCACTCAAGGTCTTCCTCCCATTGAACTCAACATTCTCAACGATACTCACCACCACAACCAGCTTAATGCACTAGACCCAGGCAAGCCTACTATTGGATCAGAGTTCATCTCCTTCAACACAAGCAATGTCCAGAAACAACGGGGTGCCATTGTGTGCAGTGTGGCCCCCAATCTCCCACTTCCTGCACCCTCATCTAACTCAGACAATGAGTCCATCATCAAGAGCTGCTGGGCTGGAGAAAAGATGGGTTTGTCTGACCTTCTTTCTCTCTTCCCCTTTCCCTCTGATGTGCTAGATTACTTTCACGTAGTAAACTACACAACAGCTTTACATATTTTTATGTGGAAGGTGTCATAAACCTATATCCCAGGATCTCTCCCTCCATAGATACTGAAATCTGAGGGTGCTCGTGTCTCATTATATATAATGTCTTACTAAAAGGGGGCCCTTACATAGGCATTGCCTTTTGTATTTTTTTTCTTCAAATATTTTCAAACTATGGTTGGTTAAATTATAGAATCATAGAGTTGAAAGAGACCACAGAGGCCATCCAGTCCAACCCCCTGCCATGCAGGAAAGCACCATCAAAACAGTCCTGACAGATGGCCATCTGGATTATATTTAAGAGTGCCCAAAGAAGGAGCCTCCACCTTCTTTAAAGGCTTTTAAACAGAGGATGGATGGCTATCTGTGAATGAAGGATTTATGGATATGACTACTTTTTTAAAAAAATATTACATAGCCATAAGGAGAGGCAGATAATATTATTATTACTACTACTACTTACTACTACCACTATATTACTATTTTATATTGTGGAATTTACTGTCACAGAAGGTGGTTATTGCTTTCAGCATGGACAACTTTAAAATGGAATTGGGACATTTAAGGGAGGATAATGTTATCAGGGTTTTTTTATCGTGTCAGAAGCAACTTGAGAAACTGCAAGTTGCTTCTGGTGTGAGAGAATTGGCTGTCTGCAGGGACGTAGTCCAAGGGATGCCCAGGATGTTTTACCATCCTGTAAAAGGGAGCTGACATTGGGAGCTCACCTCGTTTCCCCTGGTATACAGGGGATAAAAGCTGGAGCTGACAGTGGTGGAAAGCTCACCTCAATATCAGCTTATAAGCTAATTAAAGAGTCTTATGAGCATGCGGTCAAGGCAGCCAAAAATGAATACTTCTCTGCCTTGATAGCGTCTGCAAGCTCACGCCCGGCCCAATTGTTTAAGGTAATTCGATCGTTGACGACGGTCCCTACCGTCCCAAAAAATAGTGATCAGGCCCTTACTGCCGGCGCTTTTCAGAGCTTTTTCACAGACAAGATACTGAGCTCCGCCGGGACCTTCCGGCCACAGTTGATACAGTAAGAGAGCTAGAGACTCCGTGGCCCTCCGCCGGGCCCACCCTCGACCGGTTTCGGCCACTGGACGCAGATGCTGTTGATAAGATTGTGACTGCAGCCCGCCCCTACCACCTGCTCCCTCGACCCGTGCCCCTCCTGGCTTGTTAGATCTTGCCTGGAGGGGTTACGGGCCTCTGTTGAATGTCATTAACAGCTCCCTTGAGCAAGGAGTCTTTCCAGAGTGCTTAAAAGAGGCGGTGGTAGCTCCATTGCTGAAGAAACCATCATTGACCCTGCGGTTCCCTCCAACTACCGCCCGGTGTCGAATCTCCCGTACCTGGGGCAAGGTGGTTGAGAGGGCAGTAATGGAGCAGCTGCAGTCCTTCTTAGATGACACGGCATGGTTAGACCCCTTCCAGTCCGGCTTCCGTTCAGGGCATGGGACGGAGACGGTCCTGGTCTCCATCACAGATCAACTCCGCTGCCAGCTCGACCAAGGCGGGTCTGCGCTGCTCGTGTTATTGGACCTCACGGCAGCGTTTTGACACGGTCGACCACAATCTCTTGATCCACCGCCTGGCCATGGCTGGAGTGAGGGGACGGCCCTTAAATGGCTGGCCTCCTTCCTCCACCAGCGGTCTCAGCGTGTGAGGAGGGGCGGGGTGGTCTCCGAGGGCTCCCCATTAGTGTGCGGAGTCCCTCAGGGGGCCATTCTCTCCCCTCTATTATTTAACATCTACATGCAGCCGCTTGCATAGCTGGTGCGGAGTTATGGGCTGGTCTGCCACCAGTACGCTGATGACACCCAGCTCATTCTGAGGATGGAGGGCAGGCCGGAGTCCGTCCCCGATAATTTCCAACATTGCCTCGGCCCGTTACTGGATGGCTGCGAGCCAGTAGGTTGAGGGTGAATCCGCGAAGACGGAGATCTTGTGGCTGGGCCGCCCGGGCGGGGTGGGGGGGCCGGCTTCCAACCCTGGACGGTGCGGCGCTGCATCCAGCGCCGTCAGTGAAGAGCCTGGGTGTCCACCTGGACTCCCAGCTAACCATGGAGGCCCAGGTCTCCATGGCTAGCAAGGCTGCTTTTTTCCACCTCCGCCAGGCAAGGAGGCTCGCCCCCTACCTCTCCCGGAGCGACCTAGCCACGGTGATCCAAGCCACGGTCATCTCGAGGCTAGATTACTGTAATGCGCTTTACGTTGGCCTGCCTATGTCGTCAATCCGGAAGCTCAAGCTGGTGCAGAACACTGCCGCCCGGCTCCTGTCTGGGGCTCCAGCAGGTTGCTGAATAACACCAATTTTGCAGGATCTGCACTGGCTGCCTATTGAGCACCGGGTCGCCTTCAAAGTGCTGGTTCTTACCTTCAAGGCCATTCACGGCCTGGGGCCAGCGTACCTGAGGGACCGTCTTACCCCATATTGCCCAGCGAGATCACTGCGGTCCGAAGAGGCCAACCTCTTAGTAGTTCCATCCGCAAGGTCGGCCCATCTAACATCTACCCGCCGGAGGGTTTTCAGTGATAGCTCCCTACGCTATGGAACGCCTCCCGGCCGAAGTCAGAGCCTTGAGTGACCTACTCCCGTTTAGACGGGCCTGCAAAACTTATCTGTTTAGGCAGGCCTTCGGAGAGTAGGCCATGTTAGACACTCACTCGGCTGTATGTATTGCTGCTGCCTGTTTTAATTGTACTGCTTGTTTTAATTTTGTTTTTAATTGTTCATGCTTTTAACTCATGGCGTTGTGCCATTGGTTCTTGTGAGCCGCCGCGAGCCCCTGGGAGTCGGCGGTTAAGAAGTCCCAATAATAAATAAATAAATAAATAAATAAATAAATAAATAAATATAACGAATTCAAACTGCTGACCTTCAGGTCAGCAGTTCATCCAGCTCAAGGGTTTAACCCATTGCGCCACCACGGCTCCTTGTGTTATCAGTGACTACTAGCCACTGGCCTCTAGTCCTCAACATATTTATTTTCTCCATTTCAGAGGTAGCATAACCCAGGTTACCAACTGACAAAACAAGGGATTACTTTTGCCTTTCAGTCCTGCTTGTGGGAACAGAATGCCTTTGATCCAGTATCTCTCTTCTTGGGTTCTTTCATTCTTATATTACCATTTAGAAAACTTTTTGCACAAAAGTATATTACAGAGACTTCAGTCAAAAGTATATTTTGTCTTCCTTTCCTATTTAGAATATCCTTCCGCTAATCTCAAATGCAGCTCTCTGAGCATCATGGAATATTTGATAGTTCCAATTACACTTTCTGTCAGCATGGTTAAGCTGATCATCCAGGGTAAGAGGGAGGAGGCTGCTCTACTCTCTTACCTTTTTTCCTGGGTGTGCAGGCACAGAAGCATCTAGCACACACCTGAGAACATCACCTGAGCCAACCAGTAACCATAGGAGAAACAACATTGCATCATAGAGACCCCGAGCTTTTAGGGTATCTAGTTCTCACTTAAAAGAATGAAGCAACTTGACAGCTAGGGAGAAATTTAATGTGACATATATGGGGTTGTTGAGGGTTTTTTTTCCCTTCTACAAGAAATAATGACGCTTAGATAACATGAAATCTACTCAGAACAACTTTGGCTAGGAAAGGAATAAATAGTTTGAATCTAAGTCCAATTCAGTGTAGTTCAAATGGTTTCCTTACTTGAATACATTTGGGTTGCCAATGCTTCTGACTCACAGCATGCACATGTGCACTCATAATGCACTCTGTATTTGACCATTAGTTTTAACATCCACTCCGATGTGACACAGAGGGTCAGTAATATATTGGTGAATTATGATTGTGGTGGTAAGTTAATTATTCAGGCACAGCTGTGGGCAAGCTAAACAGTGATAAAGCTCAAATAGACATTGCAACCATTGCTTTTAAGGCAAGTTTCACTGTCCAAAACTCTCGTGCCCATCAAACTATCCTGGTTTTCTTCTAACATGGAGGTCATGCAGGTCAACTATGAGTCTTCAATGTCAGTAGCAAAATAATATAATGCATATAAGCTTCAAGGGCAGGTTAATAGGAAAGCCAGCTAGAACAGGGAGGGGGAGATGTTATCATCAAATATCGCTAGGGTAGAAAAGCATGAGAAGAACCATAGATTTAGAAAGAAAATGACAGTCCCATCCATAAGGGAAAATGAATAAAGAATCAATGTAAGAAGAACCATGCTGGATGAGAATATAGTTAGTGCAGCATTTTATTCATACATCGGTCAACTGATGGCCTATAGGTGGCCCGCCATCAGGACATGTATTCCACAGCACCTTTCATCTCACAGTCCCCAGCAACTGATACACATTCCCTTCTATACTGGCGGTGATACATAACCATCCTGACTAGGAGCCATAGACTTAAGAACATAAGAACATAAGAAGAGCCATGCTGAATCGGGCCTCAGCCCATCTAGTCCAGCATTCTGTGTCACACAGTGGCCCACTAGTTGTACACGGGGATCTCTAGCAGAAAGGAGGGCAAAACCCTCACCTGCTCCCGACCCCCCACAACCAGTACCCGGGGAAATCCTGCCTGCCTCCATCAACACAGAGGTGGCACTTGGATGTCCATTTCAGTAGCTACTGATTTGTCCATTCATCCTTTGAAGCCACCCAAGTTGAAAGGAATAAGTACACCTTGTGGCAGTAAATTCCTTTGTTTGTGTGCAAATTTCCTAAAATACAGAGAAATGCTGAATACTGCAGTCCAGGACGAATCACTGGTGACAAAAGGTTGGGATGGGATTTGAAATGATGAAATGTGGGCCATTTTTCCGGATGAAGTAATGAAACTGCATGATGTAATTTAAGATGAGGTGTTCCTTTTACTCTGCATTACAATATTATCATGGTCTTTATTTCTTGGCTGTTTCCAGCTGCCCTCTATGAAGGTGGTGATGATGGTGCAGCAGGACACCATATATGTGGTGCTTGAGATGTGCTCCAAACCCGCCCCCACCCCAAGCATGGCTAGCAGTAGAGATTAGGGGGAGTTTTCGACCCTTGAGTCTAAAGCTTAATGGTCAGACTCCTGCAAGTAGTCTTACAACACCTTTTTAATGTATTTATTTACCCCATTTATACCCCATCTTTCTCTACCCCGAAGGGGACTCAAGGCAGCTTGCATATAGGCCTTAAAACACATACAATTCTAATAACATTAAAGTTAAAATCAATTTAAAATCAATATATATTAAGCGTTTAATAACATTACATTACATATACTTGTTTCAAAGTGCAGTGGAGTTTCACTTATCCAGCAGAACATTGGATAAGCAAAAATGTTGGATAATAAGGAGGGAGTAAATGTCAAATTACGTTATGATTTTTTCAAATTAAGCACCAAAACATCATGTTTTATAACAAATTGACAGAAAAAGCTGTTCAATATACAGTTGACATTATGTAGTAATTACTGTATTTATGAATTTAGCACCAAAACAGACAAGGGTTCTTTCTTTCTCCCACCCTGGGCATTATTCCGGGTGGGAAGCAGACTGCATTAGATAATACAGAACGTTGGATGAGCGATGGTTGGATAAGCAAGAGACTATTATATAGCATTGTAAACTAGATGTCCTGTACTTCCTTATACAATATTTTTTTACCAGGTGTAGAAAGATGCTTTGAAGTTGGGCTGAGCCCCAGGAGCCTTCCGCTACACTTGTGTACCTGTGTGATGTGTGTTACTAAAAATAGCTATTGTTTTCTAGTCTTCTGGTACAACAATGGGAGAGTGTTGCACTATTAGATCTCAGCTAATATATCCTGCACTGTCTAGCATTCAGTCTATCTTTGAAAATATGATTCAGATGGCCAAAATCCCAAACAAACAAAACCCCTTTATTAAGAGTTCCCTATAATCCCATTTGTCACAGAGCTTTGTATTAGTAGTGACATTAACACAGCAACGGTTAAAAAAAAACAGCCTTTGATGTCTTGTGGGAAATTTAGACTCTGTGGATTGTTACTATAACTGCTTGACAAGACTTTTGGAAAGCTGCACTTTGCTCTCCAGGGATGGCTAGATAGATGGATTAATGCATTAAGGAATTGGCTTTTTATATGCCATCTTCTATATTATTATTTCACCATCACAATGTACAAGATCTTATAAAGCACTATGAAATGATAATCATGATATTGCAGTAACCCCCGGTGGTGCAGTGGGTTAAACCCATGTGCTGCCAGGTTCGAATCCGGGGAGAGCAGGGATGAGCTCCCTCTGTCAGCTCCAGCTCTTCATGTGGTGTCATGAGAAAAGCCTTCCACAGGATGGTAAAACATCAAACCATCTGGGCAACGTCCTTGCAGACAGCCAATTCTGTCACCCCAGAAGCGACTTGCAGTTTTTCATGCTGTTGACACGAAAAAAAAATGATATTGCAGATTGCGCATTAAGTAAAGAATAATAATGGAGTTCTGTTTTTATTGCAGTGTACCCAGGAGAGACTATTTATTGGCCTCCAAGATACCAGCCTGCTGACATCCAAGACTATCATCAATACGAAGTTATTGACGCCCCCCTTCCACCTTCTCAACGCCATCGGCCCTGTCCTCCTATCGACTCAGACCCAGCTGGCCTTTATGGTGGCTTCCCTTTCCCACTTGACCAAAACAACAAGCGAGCCCCTATCCCACCCCGCTACAGCAACCAGAATCTTGAAGATTTCTTGCCTCCAAATTCAGCTGAGCTACCTGCTTCCCAGTGTCAGAACGAATACACTGCCATTAGCTACTACCCTTCCCAGCTAATAGAAAATGAGAGAGCACCTTATCATCTGGACAATGGATACAAGAGGGTGAGCATGCGGCTTAGTGTGGCCCAGCCTTCCTATGCAGACTGCGAGATGAGCCCCTCATCCAATGTCAGAACTCAGCCAGCATCACCTCTTAATTATGAGGGCTCAGACATGGTGGAGAGTGACTATGGGAGCTGTGAAGAGGTGATGTTTTAGTGGGAATGAAACAAAATGCTGCACTTCAAATTAAAACACATAGAGCAACAGGAGATGCTGTTTATTTTGAACATCTTTGTCCTGGAACTTTCTGTTGTGTTCTTAACAGCAGTGCATCTCTGTGTGTTACTGAGGCTGTGGTCCTCTTCACCAGTTGCATAGCATACAATCCCATAAGGAAAGCTGAGCTGTAAGACTTGGTTGCATCACTGTGCAGCCCTTTGCACAATGAGTTATGCAGTCTCCTGTTGCACAGTGGTCACTCCAGACCCCACTTGCCACTAAGGACAGTGTTTTTAAACTTCCTGGGCATGCACAGTGGTTTGTCATTAGCATTACAGGGCTAGGATGTTGAATGCTACCAATGCACAATGTCCTAAAAATTCAGCCATGTACACCAATGCAAGGCTACAACAGGATTCTAGCTAACATTGGGAAGTAGCATTGGTGCTTCTCACAGTCCTGCCAATGACTTCTGTTCTGAGTTGGATTCCAAACAGACCTGGTCACTGTTCCAAGTTGGATTGCATCAGGGGAACAACAGAGACATATGTACCAAGCAATGTAAAAAGAACTGTGATAAACTGCTGGGAGCAACCTATCCTTTGCGGTAGTTGATTTCTTTACGAATGGATGGAAACCTGCAGCACCCTCTCTCTAATCTCTTGAATGGACAGCATATTCATCCACAGATTTCACATGGAAACAGATAGAATTTGCTGAACCACATGCATATATGCCTATCAGTTCCCACAACAAGCACCATTGCAGTTGAACGGATTACTTACTGTAAAATGCAGGGAAATGTGATACGTGCCTTTAGTTTTTGTATCAATGGTTCCCCCTGGACTAAAAGTTCCCAAAGAGAACTGGGATGGAGCTAGGGTCGATGAATGGCTTTCTTGTAATTTCTGTATTTCTTTGCTCCTTTCATAAAGAGGGGCACATATTATCATGTTTGTTTTTCATTCTCTGGTCTGTTGCCGTCAAGACAGCTGAATGAAGAGGGCCGATGGAGAATTTCTACAGGATGAAGAGATGCAATGTTGAAAGTGTTGTCTCCTCATTGCCACAATCATTACGAGCCAATGACAATAATAAATACAGATGTGTAGGAAAGTAGTTTTGGCTGTTCATACTTTGCTTCTTGTCTATAAGTGACATCTTTTCTATGAAGAAAGACACAAGGGCTCCATATTAATCAAACTGAGATGTTTGTTGATGGAACCAAATGGTACCAGGTTTCTCGGTTTTCTGTACTAGGAAATAATGGACCAATGGAGAACACATCATTAATACAGACCACAAACAGCAAAACTTTAGATGTATGGACAAATTTGTGCAAAGTTCCGTATGTGAGAATGTGTGTGAGAGAATTTGTGGATGAAAGGAGAAAAAGAGAGCCAACTGATGCATGGAGTGGATTATTTAATAAAAGGCTGGCCTGCACCTTTAATGCACTGAGAGTTTATTATGAATATTTGTTTATTAAAAATAATAAATACCTTTCAACTAATGCCATGTTAACTGGTGTTATTTTTATAATTACATGCAGTCCCTCAGTTACAAACAAGATAGGTTCTGTAAGTCTGTCCTTAAGTTGAATTTGTATGTAAGTCAGAACAGAAAGATTTTTAAAATGTAACTCCAGCCTCCCTCCCCCCCTCCCTCCCCCCTCTCTAAAGTTTTGGATAACTTAGGGAAAGGTTGACACCCCTGTGGTGTTTGTCTATGCCACTCTCCTCACTTTCACCTTACTTTCTGTCCCTGTGATAATTGCTTTTTGGAAATTTGGCTTTTTGTGGACACAAGGATTGGTGATAAAGCTTTAGTGGAGACCCCTTTCCCCCCACGATACCTCTTTCAGGTGGGAATTTCTCTTCTTAGGGGAAGATTTATCTCACTTCTTGTTGCCTCAGCCCTGTTCTTAATTATGAGTTGTTTGCAAGTCAGATGTTCATAACTCAGCGATTGTCTATACTATGCTACAATTCACATAATACAGAATAAAGAGAAGGAGTTGTTTGTGGAGTTTAATTCAAATGCCAAATCTAGAGGCAGCCACATTTTCACCAATAATTCAGAATTTGAGTTGGAAGGGACTGTAATAATCTTTTAATCTGGCTTCCCCCACCCTGATTCTGCTAATTATGAAACTAATTACTATATGAAGAATAATTATGAAGGCACACAACCACAAAGAAACTCTGTGATTGTGTACCTTCATGTATCTTCAGACCCTAAGGTGACCTTAGGGCACACTTCTCATGGCAAGAGATATTTAAAGGAGGTTTGCCTTTGCTCCCTCCCAAGATCACTCTGTGGTTTTCCATGACTGAACCCTGATTTCCAGACTCATGGTCTAACATTCAAACCACTACACCACAAAGGATCTTATTAGTTGTACAAAATAAATGGACACAGACCTGGGAAACATTGACACTATAATTATAATGCTACAATCCCACTCTAACTTCCATGGTTCCATTCAATGGAATCCTGGGGTTTGCCATTTGGTGAAGCACTAAAGGAACTCCTTTACTGTACAGAATCTTGTATGATTATCATCATCATAGGCTCGTGGCTGAGTATGATTGCCTTCCAAGTGTAGGGTCTTGTGTGAGGACGCTCCAATTCTCCGTAAGGATCACACGCAGGCGGTTCACGATCCAACAAGATTTATTGCAGGTACAACACCCATAAAGTCAAAGCAGTGAACCGTCACCCAAACACACCTTATATACCCCATCCCCCTCCCTCCTTTCCCTTGCAATGTCCAGGAAAGGTTGCATCATGTCCTGCTGACTCAGCAATCCCACAGTCCAGAGGATATTATGTCATACCCTAGCTGAGTCAGCATATTCCCAGTCAGTGTCCAATGTCCGGAAGAGGCTGCGTCACATCCGTCCTGACTCAGCACTGCTCCCAAAGGATTACATCACCCCAGGGAATTCCCCAAGGTCCGGCGTCAAAGCAGGTCAAGGCAGACTGGGAGTCTGAGCCTCCTCAAGTAGCTACCCAGAGACTTCTGCGTTCTTTCTACGCCACCATTACAGCAAGGGTGATAAGCAGTAGTAAGCCGTCTCTCTGCCCCTAAACTCTCCAAAAACTTCTCCCAGAACCGTGCAGTGAATTGTACTCCCCGATCACTGATAACCTGCTCAGGACATCTGTGTAGTCTATATATATGGTGAATGTACAACTCCGCCAACCTCTCAGCCGAAGGCAACCCCTTCAGAGGAATAAAATGAGCCTGTTTGGAGAACAGATCCAACACTGTCCAGATATTTCTATATCCTCTACTCGAAGGCAGCTCTCCCACAAAATCCGTACTCACATGTGTCCACGGCCGAACTGGAGAAACTACTACCTGTATTAGCCCTTGAGGCTTAGCCGTAGGAGCCTTTCCTTTAGCACAAGCCTCACAACTTTGGACATATTCCTTTATTTCCATCCTCATACCAGGCCACCAATAACGCGCTTTAACTGCCAAAAGAGTTTTAGTAAACCCCCAATGACCAGCAGTTTTATTATCATGCCCTAGTTCTAACACTTTCCTCCTTAACCCCTGAGGAACATATACTTTGGACCCCACAAACCATAAGCCTTCCAGCCATCTGCACTCCTCTTTATGACGACGTAACCACTCATCTCCCTCATAATGCTTTTGCAGCTCCAAACACCATCCTTCCGCTTTAGCTTTTTCTTCACTCTTGATTACCTTAACCTGAGACCGGGTCTGCACGGCCAGACCCCACTGACTTTTAGTGAACACCTCCTCCAACCCAGCAGGGGGGTTGGACCCTACCAAGGGATAGCGAGACAGGGCATCTGCCACAACATTCTCTTTCCCTTAATATGCTGTAACGAAAAGTTAAATCGGGCGAAGTACTGTGCCCACCTTACTAACTTTGGGGACAGCTTCTGAGGAGCCTTCAAATATTGCAAATTCTGGTGATCCGTCAACACCACAAATGGGTGGACTGCCCCTCCAAAAATGACGCCATGTTTGCAATGCGCACCTCACCGCAAAAGCCTCCTTTTCCCAAACCGGCAACTTTCTCTCCTGTTCCCCAAACTTCTTGGAGAAATATGCACAGGGCCGTGTCGATCCTGCTCGTCCCTCTGTAGTAATGCTCCCCATACGCCCATGCAGAAGCATCACACTGCACCACGAAAGTTCTTTCTGTATCCGGGTGCACTAACAAAGGGCCACTGGTAAACGCCCTCTTTAACCTCTCAACGCCCACTGGCACTCCTTCGTCCAACATAACTTAGCACCAGGAGACCTCGCTTTCTTGGTCTCCCCCTTCCCCTTTGTCTTTAATAGATCTGTAAGGGGAAGTGTGATGGCAGCAAAATCGGGAATAAACGTGCGATAAAAATTAGCTAGTCCCAAAAAAGCCTGCAACTGCCTCCGGGTCTGCGGAGCTTCCCAAGCCAATACATCTTCAATTTTGGCTGGATCCATGGCCACCCCTTTTCACTGATACGATATCCCAGGAAGTCGATTTGACGTTTACTAAACTCGCACTTGCTTAACTTCACATATAGCTTCACCTGCCTCAATCTCTCCAACACTTCTCGAACCAACTTGACATGCTCCTCCTCCGTATGCGTCACAACAACAATATCGTCCAGATACACAAAGACCCCTTTATACAAAAGGGGGTGCAGCACCTCATTTATTAATTGCATAAATATACCAGGGGCCCCGGCCAAACCGAAAGGCATGACGGCCCATTCATACAGCCCGAGGGGGCAAGAAAAAGCCGTCTTCCTCTTATCACTTGCTTTCACCCTCACCATATGGAACACATCTATTAAATCCAGCTTCGTGAAATACCTACCTCCTCCTAACTGGCCTAATAAATCCTTAATCAAAGGCAGTGGATAACAGTTTGTTGTACTTATAGCGTTCAACCCCCGGTAGTCTATACATAGCCGTAATTTCCCATCCTTCTTCTCTCTGAACAATACTTGGGCAGCAATGGGGGATTCAGACCTCTCAATAAACCCCTTACTTAAATAATCATCAATCTGCTCCCGTAAAGCCACCTTCTCCCGTACAGACATAGCATAGATTTTGGGCTTCGGCAATAAAGCACCTTCCTTAATCTCAACCCTGCATTGCACATTCGAAGAGGGGAAGACACTTAGCTAACACAGGATCAAATACATCAGCATAATCCCCATATTCTTCGGGCACCCCTTGCGGCTTAATTCGATTCCCATCTTCCCCTTTAGGGTCACATTTCAATAATCCCAACTTCCAGTCAATCTTGGGATTAGCTTGTTCCAGCCATGGCATTCCCAATACCACCTTATGCCCTTTAATGGGAGCTACCACAAAATCTATCTCTCCTTCCCAAGGCCCCACCCGGCCTTTTAACCCCTTGGTGCTTAATGGAAATGGCCCCCTTTCAATAAACGACCCATCTAACTGCTTAAAATGTACCGAGGTAGGCATGACTTTAGTATCACATTTCAAATTTTCCACTAAACTTGGTGATATGATATTTTCAGTACACCCACAATCCACCAAGGCTTGATGTTCCTCATATTTCTCTTTTTTACATAGTTCCAAAGGGCACTGAACACTCTGGGGACTAACACTCACCCCAGCACCCAACGATTCCACTTTTTTCCCCAAAGCTGCTCTAGCAACAGCCACTCGCTTTGGGTCAGGCAGCTTCTTCTGCTGACACTGGGATGCAAAATGTCCGGGTTGGGAGCAAACAAAACAAAGGCCTGTCCCCATCACTGGTTTTCTCACAACACCGGGTTTTCCCTCATTGGCACCACCACGCCTGGGCTCTCCTCGAGCCACTCGCCCTTCTCCCGGACCACGTCCTGGACCACGATATCTCGCCACTGCAGCCGTCTGGAACTTCCGGCGCTGAACTTGGGCCAGGATCCCCTCAACATTCCCGGCCAGTTGGATCCAACCATCGACATTTCTCGGATCACCACGATGAAGGCACCATTCCAGGATCTCCCTCCGAAGGCCATCTTTGAAGAGTTCCAGCAGCGTTGCCTGGGACCACTCTGCTACTTTTCCCGCCAAGCTCATAAACTCCTCTGCATACTCCGTCACGGACCGGGTTCCTTGAGTCAAGCTCCTCAACGCCTCCTTGGCCTTCACTCTCTCCAAGGGGTCCCGGAAGCGATTCCTCACTGCCTGAAGGAATCCACGCACTGACCTCAGACAGGCTTTGACTTCTGTGAGGACGCTCCAATTCTCCGTAAGGATCACACGCAGGCGGTTCACGATCCAACAAGATTTATTGCAGGTACAACACTCATAAAGTCAAAGCAGTGAACCGTCACCCAAACACACCTTATATACCCCATCCCCCCTCCCTCCTTTCCCTTGCAATGTCCAGGAAAGGTTGCATCATGTCCTGCTGACTCAGCAATCCCACAGTCCAGAGGATATTACGTCATACCCTGGCTGAGTCAGCATATTCCCAGTCAGTGTCCAATGTCCGGAAGAGGCTGCGTCACATCCGTCCTGACTCAGCACTGCTCCCAAAGGATTACATCACCCCAGGGAATTCCCCAAGGTCCGGCGTCAAAGCAGGTCAAGGCAGACTGGGAGTCTGAGCCTCCTCAAGGCTAAGATCTCCCAGCTCTGACAGTCTTGGCAGTGGGTCTGTACGTAACTGTACAGACCTATTGATCCACCTGTTCTTTTACATTGAGGATATCAGCTTCCAGGTGGAAAGCAGTCCTGACAAGGGTTGGCTTGACGTGCCTTTCCCCATCCATTTGTTCTTCTTTGAATTCCACAGCACTTTTGGTAACAGCTGGTCTGCACTTAGAGCACTCAAGACCCAGGACTTCCTAGTTCTTGGTGTCTATGCCACAATTTTTAAGGTTAGCTTTAAGTCCACCTTAAATAGTTTTGCTGTCCACCAACATACTATTTTTCCATTCTTGAGCTGAGAGTAAAGTAACTGCTTTGAGAGATGGTAATTCGGCATTCGGACAATATGGCCAGTCCAGCAAAGTTGATGGTGGAGGATGATTGCTTCAGTGCTGTGATCTTTGCTTCTTCCCGAATGCTGACGTTTGCCTGTCTTCTCAAAGGTTTTTCAAAGGTAATGCTAATGGAATCATTCCAGAAGTCAGTAGAAGAAGAGTTTTTGTTACAATTTCCCTTTGCATTGAAGATTGCTTGTGGGAGAGGGATGGAAACATCAGTCGGCTGCTTTGCATTTGATAGGGAAACAGACTCTCATTGCCAGGATGGACTTTCATTGTCTCTCTGCATTCCCTGGTGGCACAGCGGGTTAAACTGCTGAGCTGCTGAACTTGCTAACTGAAAGGTTTGTAGTTTGAATCCAGGGAGTGAGGTGAGCTCTCGTTGTTAGCCCCAGATTCTGTCAACCTGGCAGTTCGAAAACATGCAAATGTGAGTAGATCAATAGGTACTGCTTCAGCAGGAAATTAACAATGCTCCATGCAGTCATGCTAGCCACATGACCTTGGAGATATCTACGGACAATGGCAGCTCTTTGGCTTAGAAATGGAGATGAGCACACACACCCCCCCAGAGTTGGACATGACTAGACTTAATATGATAAACCTTTACCTATGCATTCCCTAAAGCTGTGAATATATAGGGATTGTGAATATGAACCCATCACAAATGCCTAACTCTAGATTACTCATACATAACTGTATTAGTGGATTTTGACTAAAGTAACTTACTAGCTTCCAGGAGGATAACATGGAGGGTAGCAGCCTAGCCTCTCTAGGAAAGGAGTTTCAGAGACTAGGAGCTGCCTCTGAGAAAGTTCTCTCCCACGTTCCTACCACATGTAGCTATGAAGAGATGGAATGATGAGAGTACCTTTTCTCCAAACAGTGTAGAGGGCATTTTCAAAGAAATAGTACGGGGGGGGGGGGGGGGATTTGTTGACTATACTGCCACCCTTGCGCTCATCTGAGTTTTCCACTTTTGCCAGACAGACAGCTGCAATAGACAAACCACATGTTCAACAGCCATTTGAAAACAGGAGAGAGGAGCAACTGTACACAATGGGCCCTTGATTCCAGGGCCCTCTGTAAATGATCAAAATCAGTGAATGCTCACATCTCTTAAAAATACAATGGCACAGTAAAATTGTACCCTTTCTATAAAATGACAAAAATCAAGGATTGTTTTCTGAAAATAAAAACTGGGATTATTTTTAAGCCACAGATAGTAAATACAGAAGCTGTAGATATGGAGAGCTGAACGAACCATAGTTCTGAACAAAAAGTGAGAAAATAATAATTTAAGATGGAATCTCTTTTCACTCATTCATCCATTTGTCAACATCTTGGTCCCACCCCACCAACGCAAGATTTACAAAATAGCTTAAGAGTGAAAACAATAATGGATTGGGACAGGAAAGCCAATGTTATGAAACTAGACTGCAACTTGGAAGATCCAAGTTCATATTGGTGGTGAGGCATAAAGTGTAAAGGATATCCCTGGACCAGGTCATACTCTCTCTGGCTTTGTCTGTCTGTCTCAATTTTTCCCTGACCTATTTCTTGGGGTAATGAGGACAGACTGGGGAGGAAGAGGATCCTCAACGCCTTCTTGAGCTCCTTGGAAGAAAGACAAGAAGTAGTTACAACTACAGTGTTCCCTCACTTATTGCTGGGGTTACGTTCCAGGACCTCCTGCAATAAGTGAAAAACTGGGATTGTAGGGACGCTCTATTTATTTTAATTTTTATACATTATTTTAGTAGTTATACACTATTTAAAGTCTTAAAATAAAGTGAAGGAAACTTAAAATAAAGTGAAAGAAAGAAAGGAAAGGCCCTTCAAGGCTGGAGGGAAAGCGCCTTGGAGAGCGGTGGCGGCAAAACCCCATGAAACTGCAAAAATGCCATGATATATATTTTAAATTAATATTTTGTTTTGAAATCCGCAAAACAGTGAGTCTGCAATAAGTGAACTGCGAAGTAGCAAGGGAACACTGTAATATAGTTTGAATGAAGGATATAATCTGGCCAATATTCAAAATCTCTGTGGGGCTTCTTTTAAAAATCCAAAAAAAATATGGAGTCAACTGAGGGAAGGAGGGTTAGAAGTGACTTTGAATTAGTGCCGGCCGGACTTGAATGAGTCAGCCATCATGTGGGCAGATGACGATGAGCACACCACAGGATGTGAGATGGTACTTTTTAAGGGGCTAGCTTTGTTTAAGAAAATAACAGGTGATAGAAAGTAGCACCTCACACCTCCCCCCCCACATACCCTGGTGCGCTGCAAATGTCTTTCAGGGAGCCTTGTTATGTGAAGAAGCCTGCCTGACAATGAAGGAAAGGGGGACAGACCTCATTTCTGTCTGTGTTTCTGCCCCTGCTTTGGTTGATACATAGAAAAATAAATTGTTTTTTTAAATCAGTTTCATTCAAGGGTGAGTTCTTCTGACTGTAACGCTGCCACCCTCCCTCTCTGGCCTACAATTTTGAATATAAGAAACTGGGTTGTTCGGCTGAGGTCAGGGCAGGGCAGCCTTTTATGTATCAGGACTGGCAGCTCCCAGAGATATTTGGCATTATGAAAGCTGCTTCCAGGTGGCAAACTAAGTTGTAGAAATGAGGTCAATCTAAAAGAATCCTGCCATCTCTTCCCAGGTGCCTATTTCACAGAAGTGAGAATCATGAGGTCCCCCAGATGTTGTCGGGTTGCAGCTCACAGCATCCCTAACTAGCATAGCCAAGGGTGATGAATGCTGAGAGTTGTAGTCCAACACGTGGAGGGCTGCCAGATTCCCATTCCCTGCTGAGAGGAAAGTCTTCTTCTGCACTCATGAAATACATCAATTCCTCAAGCTTTCATGGCTGGAATCACTGGGTTGCTGTGAGTTTTACTGGCTGTATGGCCATGTTCCAGAAGCATTCTCTCCTGACGTTTTGCCCACAACTACGGCAGGCATTATCAAAGGTTGTGAAGTCTGTTGGAAACTGGGCAAGTGGGGTTTATATATCTGTGGAATGTCCAGGATGGAAGAAATAACTTGTCTGTTTGAGGCAAGTCTGAATGTTGCAATTTGCTACGTTGATTCGCACTGAATGGCCTTGCAGCTTCAAAGCCTAGCTGCTTGCTGCTTGGGGAAATCCTTTGTTGGGATGTACTTGTTGGCCCTGATTGATTCCTGTCTGGAATTTCCCTGTTTACTGAATATTGGTCTTTATTTACTGTCCTGATTTTAAAGTTTTAAATACTGGTAATCAGATTTTGTTCATTGAAATCCACAAGCATGTGGACAATTTCAACCATGAAAATGAACAAAATCTGGCTACCAGTATTTTTTTAAAAGAACTCTAAAATCAGGACAGTAAATAAAAGAGCAACAGCCAAAATGCAGGGGAATTCCAGATAAGAATCAATCCAGACAAGAATCAATCAAGGCCAGCTAACACCTCACAACAAAGGATTCCCCCAGACAGGAAGCAGTCAGACTTTGAAGCTGCAAGGTCATTCAAACAGACAAGAGTTCTTTTTCCCACCCTGGACATTCCACAGATATATATACCCCATTGCCTAGTTTCCCACAGACCTCACATCTCTGAGGATGCCTGCCATAGATGTGGGTGAAACGTCAGGAGAGAAAGCTTCTGGAACATGGCCGTACAGCCCAGAAAACTCACAGCAACCCAGACGCTTGATTGTCATCTGATTGATATCACTAAAGACTTTCCCAAAAGTGGATATAAAATTATATCTGATCAACAATGTCATTGCTCCATTTCATAGCCCATAGACAACAATGTCCATATACTCACTGACTCTGCTGGTTGAGGCTAATGGGAGCGGTAGTTCAACAACATCTGGAGGCACACATATTATCCATTCCTCCTCTAGTTCTTTGCTGTACAAAGTCTATTGTACGTCACAACACTTCTCCGTACTTTCTTCCAAGATACTTACTGTGCAATTGCATAGATTTGTATTCAGAGGTAAGCCCATTGGATAAGCAGGTGTATGATTGCTTCCCCACAGTTTCATTTTTAAAACACAATTATATTACTTTTCCATTTTTGTTTCAACACAGTTCATGAATGAAAAACAAATTTTATTTCCATTAGAATAAAGAACACCATTAAAAAAGCAATCAAATGGATATAAATGAAATCCACAGAAAGACAGGTTTTCATTAGATTTTAGAGACAGGGGAAAGTCATTCAAATCACTCCACAGCTACTCAGGGATCAAGCCACCCCCGTGGGCTTTGGGGAATGTACAAAAAGACAAAGCATGGGATAAAAGAAATCAAAGATTGAAATATGGGGAGATCTGTAGGATCGGTGAGGTTTTCTATCCAAACTATAAAATTATTAGATGTGACTCCTTGCTTACTTTATTGTCCATTCCTAATGAAAGCTGCACACATGCACTGCCCGTATGTCTCTGGAGGATATTTCTACCAGTGGTTTAAATGGCATCATTATTATTTATGACTACTTTCATTATTATTTATAATTATGCTACCCTTATTTCTGAAAGCTGCCCTGATGTCCAAATTATATACGCACCCAATTTAAAGCAGTCACAACCATTATGTTTTTTTAAATCATTAGGTTAAAAATAAACTAAGCCAAGATTCTTGTTATTGTTGTGTGCTTTCAAATTGTTTCTGACATATGCCTACCCTAACGTGAACCTGTCACAAGGTTGTCTTGGCAAAATTTGTGATAAGGAGGTTTGCTTTTTCCTTCTTCAAGCACTCAGAGAGTATGACTTGCCCAAGGTCGCCCAGGAGATTTCCAGGGGATACCAATCCTGGTCAACAGAGTTATAGCCCAACACTCAAACTACTATATCACATTGGATCAAGATATAGGACCAGAATAAGACAAAATATCATCTATGAATGAAACAATTGTCAGAGTAAGTTATTTATTTATTTACTTACTTACTATATTTATATACCACTTTTTTCAGCCTTCAGGCGACTCAAAGCGGTAAACAATAGCAAAATTAAATCCTCAAAACAACATAAAATAGTTAAAAATTAAAACGATAGCCTAATAAACAATTAATTAAACATCAGTAAACCATCACATTAACATCTCATAGTTAGAATCAAGAGCCAGTGTCATCATCCAATTGTTCCATATTCCTATATTCATTACACCAGTGTTTCTCCACCAGTGTGCCGTGGCACATTAGTGTGCCGTGAGCGATCATCAGGTGTGCCGCGAGAAAAGCTCTCTGCCCCCCTTCCTTCCCCCCTCCTCTTGCCGAACTCCTGCTGCTTGGGAGAGGAGGAGGAAGGGCCGAGTGGCGGCGAAGAAAAAGAAGAAGGGGCCGGGGCGCCGCCTCCTTCGGCCATTTCCCCAGCCAGCCTCCAATCCGCCATGACTCCCGCCACGACTCTCACCCCTCGCTCGCTGAAGCCGCGTGGAGGAGGAGCCCCGTCTACTGAAGCCCGTCCACCGCTCATGCTTCTCCTCTGTGGGAGAACTGAAGCCGGGGGGAGGGTGCGGGGCATGCCGCGGCCTGGCTCCGCCCCCTCCCCCGGCTTCAGTGCTCCCACAGCTTTGCCAGCCTTGAGGGCAGTGCCAAGCCAGCATTGTGCTGTCTCTGCCACCGCTGGCTTGGCACTGCCCCTCAAGGCTGGCAAAGCTGTGGGAGAACTGAAGCCGCGTGGAGGGATGGGGCATGGCGCGACCTGGCTCCTCCCCTCCCCAGCTTTGGCACTCCCAGCAGCTGCTCCCAGCAGGTCACCATCCCCAGCCGTTCTTTACTGTGTTAGAGTGTCATTTTGGTTGGTGGTGTGCCCCCGGATTTTTTAAATGTTAAAAGTGTGCTGCGGCTCAAAAAAGGTTGGGAAACACTGCATTACACTGCCTATTCAAATGTCTGCTCGAACAGCCAGATCTTCACTTTCCTCCGAAATGCTAACAGGGAGGGAGCTGATCTAATTTCTGTAGGAAGGGCATTCCACAACTGAGGGCTCACCACTGAGAAGGCCCTGTCTCTCATCCCCACAAGACATATTTGTGATGCAGGCGGAACCAAGAGCAGGGCCTCCCCAGACTATCTTAACGTCCTCGCTGGTTCATAGGAGATGCGTTCAGACAGGCAAGTTGGGCCAGAACCGTTTAGGGCTTTATAGGCTAAAGCCAGCACATTGAATTGTGCCTGCTAGCAAACTGGCAGCCAGTGGAGCTGGCAAAACAGATGAATTGTATGCTCCCTGAGTGCCACTCCTGTTAGTAACCTGGCTGCAGTACATTGGACCATTTGAAGCTTCCGGACAGTCTTCAGAGGCAACCCCATGTAGACAGCATTGCAGTAGTATATACGGGTTGTAACCAGAGCGTTGGACAACCATGACCAAGTTGCCCAAGACATTGATTCTTATGCTAACTGATGTGGTGGAGTAGGTACTGCGCAGGGCCGTAGCCAGGATTTTGGTTCGGGGGGCTGAGACCGGGTGGAAGAGGGTCTACCCTAGCAAACCTTTTGTATTGTTATCCCAATAACCCCATGAAGGTGGGATATAATGAGCATGGTGATAAGATCATGATATGAATAAACATAACAGTTTAAATAATGTACCAGTAAGGCCTTCTCGCGGACCGTCCTGAGAATTTCGGGGGGGGGGCTGAAGCCCCCTTAGCCCCCCTGGCTACATGCCTGGATACTGGTAACAAGTTTTGTAATATATTCCTGTATAGTTAACCACCACTTTGACCAGCACTGGTATAGAGAACATGACTCCATTTCAGTGAGTCCAAGTACTATAATTGACGTATTGGATGGCCTTCAGTTAGATCTATAACCTTGTAACCATTTTGTAATGACTTTTTTTTTATCGCAGCACTATTGCTATAACTGCAAATACCCCTAAAAGTTCCAAAAGCCCAGCAGCTGTGCCGAGGGGAGAAGTCTTTAGCCCTGGCTAACAAGGTGTTTAAGAATAGCACATTCGGTGTCTCCTCCCAGCAAACTGCAATGTGACAAGGAATTGCAGCATTGCTTTCTCTTTCACATGCTCTGGCTCACCGGCAGGAGAGTCTGAATGCACCCTCCTTCAGCCACTGCCCACCAGCACCTAGGAGTCCCTGGCTATTAAAGGAGGCGGGTGTTAGGAGGTCAGATCAGGATCCATCTGCACTGTAGATTCAATGCAATTTGGCACTACAAGCCCTATGAGGAGAGGCTTAAAGCCCTATGAGGAGTGGCTTCAAGAGCTGGGCATGTTTAGCCTGAAGAAGAGAAGGCTGAGAGGAGGCATGATAGCCATGTATAAATATGTGAGAGGAAGTAATATTGAGGAGGGAGCAAGCTTGTTTTCTGCTGCCCTGGAGACTAGGATGCGGAACAATGGCTTCAAATAACAGGAAAGGAGATTCCACCTGAACATTAGGATGAACTTCATAACTGTGAGAGCCGTTCAGCAGTGGAACTCTCTGCCTTGGAGTGTGGTAGAGGCTCCTTCTTTGGAGGCTCTTAAACATAGGCTAGATGGCCATCTGTCGAGGGTGCTTTGAATGCAATTTTCCTGCTTTTTGCCAGGGGTTTGGACTGGATGGCCCATGAGGTCTCTCCCAACTGTATGATTTTCTGATTCTCCTTTGAACTGCCATGGCTCAATGCTATGGAAACACAGGAGTTGGAGTTTGGTGTGTAACCAGCACTCTTGGACAGACATGGCTAAAGAAAGACCTCTTAAAGCCACAACTCCTATGATTCCATAGCATTGCACCATGAGAGATACAGTGGTGTCCTCCTACTGCATTCATTCTACACAGGGTAGATTCACTCTATGATTTTGGTCCATGTCTTCTCTCTCGGTATTACTTTGCGAACGAAGATTCTTTAGGAAGGACTCATCCCACGTTGATGACTAAAAAGGCCAATCTGAGATAGGCAAGTCCAGTTGCAGAAAGCACAGCAGAAAGTCTCCTTGAGTGATGTTGTTTCTAAGTTGCGGTTCTTTCTGCGTTGTCGTTTCTCTTCGAGACCAATTCAGCATGTCTTCTCAAAAGAGGCCGCAGCAATGTGGATAGTGCATCTCCATGCCTCCCGATGTGAGGCCAGGGTGGACCATTGTTGGTGATCAATCTGGCCAAGCCTGAGATGTTGTTTCAGGGAGTCCTTATATCTCTTTTGGGGGGTGCCTCTCTTGTGCTGACCCATGGCGAGTTCACTGTAGAGTAGTATCTTTGGGAGGCGGTGGTCCTCCATCCTAGAGATGTGCCCTGTCCAGTGCAGCTGTGTACTCAATAACATGGCCTCAATGCTGGTGATCCCTGCTCGCTCAAGGCAGGGCCGTAGCCAGGATTTTGTTTGGGGGCTGAGTTTGTTTCGGGGGGCTGAGACTGGGTGGAAGAGGGTCTACCCTAGCAAACCTTTTGTATTGTTATCCCAATAACCCCATGAATGTGGGATATAATGAGCATGGTGATCAGATCATGATATGAATAAACATAACAGTTTAAATAATGTACCAGTAAGGCCTTTTCGTGGACCACTCTGAGAATTTGGGGGCTGAAGCTACATGCCTGGCTACATGCCTGGCTCAAGGGCAGCAACATTTGTCACATAGTTGGTCCAGTGTATATTTAAGATTGTGCGGAAGACAGTGCTGATAAAAGTGTTCGAGGAGTCGTAGGTGTTGGCAATAGATGACCCATGTTTCAGACCCATATAGGAGAATAGACAGTACGATAGCTCTGTACCCACTGGTGCTTTGCCTCAGGTGCTTGTTGCTCCAGACTCTTTTGTGAAGCTTTCCAAATGCACTATATGCCTTTGCTAATCTGTGATCTATCTCTTTATCAATCTTGGCGTCTGAAGAGATGATGCTTCCCAGGTAGCATCATCTCTTCAGGTACCTCTCCATTGGTGCCCCCTTGCAGTGGGGGGGATGCTTGCGTACCCTAATGAAGTTGCGAACTATGCTGGCGGTGGCATAGCCACCAGTAGGGCCTCCCATGCCAGACAGGCCCATGTAGAACTTTTGGAAAATGGAAATCTTGATCACCTTTTGGGAAATGGCTATTCAGAACCTTTCAGCAGTGGAACTCTCTGCCCTGGAGTGTGGTGGAGGCTCCTTCTTTGGAGGCTTTTAAACAGAATGTGGATGGCTATCTGTCGGGGTGCTTTGAATGCGATTTTCCTGCTTCTTGCCAGGGGGTTGGACTGGATGGCCCTCGATCTCTCTTCCAACTGTAGGATTCTTACCACCGTGTGACTACTGCCTCCGGTTCGGAAAGAGTTAAAAGCCGGCTGGAGCAGGCGAAGAGCAGCGACAAGTGGCCGCCGCATCCGCTATACAAACGATAGAAAAGAGCTGCCATGGACGAGGTCGAGGAAGGGAAGCGCGCGGATGCCGGGGTTCCTGCGCGTTCTCCTTCGGGAGAAGGAGGCGCTTGCGAGGAGGGGGGGGGGGCAGGCGACGGGGAGCTTGCGAGGAAGAGGGGGCTCCCCGCACACTTGGCCTCCACTTCCCTCACCCCTTCTTCCCCAATCCCTCCCAGATCTCTGCAAGGCTCCAGAGAAGCAGGAGCAAGGCGAGCGTGGAGGAGGCTCCCTGAAGGGAAGCCCTGCCTGGGATGAATGTGCCGGGAGATGCCTGCGCCCCAAACTTGGAACCGGGGGAGAACTTCCTCGCGCGTCCTTTCCTCGGCTTCCTAGGGCACGCGTGGCATCGGGGAGCCCTACTCTTCCCCCGGCTCTCTGGGAAGCGTTGTTGTGTGCCTTATGAAGAGCCCACCCCGGTTTTGGGGGCTGAGAGGGGGCCCAAGGTCGCCGGGGAAGCAGCCCTTCCGAGGAAAGCAGCTTGCGACTCTTCCATCAACTCCCCCGCCAGGAAACCCCCAGGAGTTAGTTCTCCACCCGAGTGGCTGGGAAGTTCGTCTTCAGGGGACTCTCGTCTCCCCCCCCCCTTCAATCTCGGCAGATCTTTTGGAGGAGCCCCCGGTGGCGCAGTGGGTTCAACCGGGTGAGCTCCCTCTGTCAGCTCCAGCTCCCCGTGCGGGGACATGAGAGAAGCCTCCCACAAGGATGGTAACACATCCTTGTGTCCCTTGGGCCTCGTCCTTGCAAACTGTCCATTCTCTCATACCAGAAGCGACTTGCAGTTTCTCAAGTCGCTCCTGACACGGAAAAAAAGTTCTTGTGCGTGCCTGGCAAGCAGCCCCTTTGCCTCCTCCGGGCTTCCCTCGGCCTCTCTAGGTTTGGCTTCTCCTGGAAGCGCTGGGCATGGAGGAAGCCGGCTCCTGGCAGAAGAACCGCTCCGCCGGTGGGGAGGAAGGAGAGGACCTCTACCCCATTTGGGCGGTGACTGTCCTGGCCCTGGTCCTCATCATCACCACCGCCGTGGACGTCCTGGGCAACCTCCTGGTCATCCTCTCCGTCTACAAGAACAAGAAGCTGAGGAAAGCAGGTCAGCCAGGCTGGGGAGGGTCTCTTCTTGCCACTTCCTCACACAAGGGAAGGAAACCACTTTCAACACGGTGTCTGCCTCCTGCAGAATGCTGGGATTTGTAGTTTAGCGAGGCTGTTCAATCCCAAAATGCTCTGAATCTTTTGGGTACCACCAACATTTCACCCCTGCCCCAGTTAGGTAAACAACCCAGGTTAACCTCCTTTGAACTAAGTTTAGGCATGAGGACTGTATGATGAATGGAGATGTAGTATTAACTAGGGTTATTTACCTAAGTGGGGGTGAAATGTCAACCACTGATTCAGTTGGTAGGGACCAAAAGATTCAGACCCTATTTGGGGCAGAACCAAACTTCTTTCTACCATCAAAATCCTGGACGGCCCAGGCACGGGCAAACGTTGGCCCTCCAGGTATTTTGGACTTCAAGTCCCAGAAATCCCAACCTGCTTACTGCCTGTTAGGAAAGGTGGGAGTTGAAGACCAAAACACCAGGAGGGCCAAAGTTTGCCCATGCCTGCCCTAGCCTCAGTCAATCTTGAGTATGGGCACTTATCCACACATCTTTGCAGCCACACCCCAAAGGATGATCCAAAAACACAATTGTATTGAACAACAATCAACACTCTACATTAACTGAGGCTAGGGCAGGCTTGGGCAAACTTTGACCCTCCAGGTGTTTTGGTCTTCAACTTCCATAATTCCTTACAGCCGGTAAGCAGGTTAGGATTTCTGGGAGTTGAAGTCCAAAATACCTGGAGGGCCAAAGTTTGACCATGCCTGGTTTAGCTGCCTGCACTCCTGATGTTCTCTGGTAGAAAGAAGCCCTCCTCTGCCCCAAATATGGTCTAAAACTTTTGGTTCCTACCAACTGAATCAGTAGTTGACATTTCACCCCCAGTTAGGTAGATAACTCTGGTTCACTTCCTTTGAACTAAGTTTAGGCATGAGGAGTATAAGATGAAAAGTCAAAGTTTGAAGTCTGGGCACTTAGAAGCATCCTTATAAGTGCCCACACCTCCAAGGAAAATCCAAAAACACAATCATACTGAACTACAATCAACACTCTACATTGACTGAGACTAGTAGGCATGGGCAAACTTCAGCCCTCTGAGTGTTTTGGTCTTCACCTCCCACAATTCCTCACAGCCAGTAAGCAGGTCAGGATTTCTGGGAGTTGAAGTCCAACTGGAGGGCAGAAGTTTGTTCATGCCTGGATCAGGGGCACAGGGCTCCATAAATGTGGGGAAATGGCAAGTTAAAAAAACCCCTTTTTATTTCAGAGAAGTAACCCCCAGTGGTGCAATGGGTGAAACCCTTGTGCTGGCAAGACTGCTGACTGAAATCCGTGAGACGGGGTGAGCTCCCACCTGTCAGCCCCAGCTTCCCATGCAGGGACATGAAAGAAGAATCCCACAGAATTGTAAAACATCTGGGCATCCCCTGGGAAATGTCCTTGCAGACGGCCAATTCTCTCACACCAGAAGCAACTTGCAGTTTCACCTATCTAGGAATCCCTAGATCCTCCTGCATTACTTTATGATCAACCTCTGCTAGATGATGTAGAGCAGGGGTGCTCACACTTTTTCAGCATGGGAGCTACTGATTAAAAAACCAAGTCCCAAAGATCACCTGCCCAGAAATGTAAAACGTATAACTATTTTCTTATTTATTTATATTTATTATTCATTTTTATGTACTGCTCCTTGAAGTTATAAAACATCAACATTTCAATTTAATAACAACAATATAAAACAGAGCATAAAAATACATCCAACCACCCCATTTCTCCCACGCTGCCATATTATCACACATATTATCAGCCAGAAAATAAGAAGAGAGGCTTTTGAACTGCAAGACCATTTAATACTCAGCAAGATAAACAAAGGGGCATGCAAAAATACATCCAACCACCCCATTTCTCCCACATTTCCATATTCCCCAACATATATTTCTCAAGGAACAAAACAAGCAGAGAGGCTTTGGAGCTAAAAGGCCATTTTTAAACATTAAAAATAAACAAAGAGACATGCCACAGAACAATCAAGCACCCACCCCAAAGTAAAAAGACCAACCTTTGAGATGCGGTAAGGAAATGACCCAAAAGCGTCCTTATCCTCCTCCATCATTGCTCCTATTTCCATGCCGCCAGCATGCGTGCTGCCTCCAAGAGCTCACGAGAAGTCCAAGAGGCAGAATGGGCGCTTCTGTGCATGCGTGCGGGGCCAGCCATGCATCGCGTCATCCAGGCCCGCCCCCTTTGGTGTCCTACGACTCTGAGTGGCTGGAGAAGGATGGAGGGAGGAGGAGGAATCCAAAAGAGGGGCCCCATTCTGCCTCTTGGACTCTGGAGCTTTTGGAGGCAGCGCGCGAGCAGGGAGCGGGGAGGAGCAACGACGGAGGACTTCTTTGCAGGGTGCAGGGGCGCGTGAAGAGGACCAACAGCAAAAAACCTGGTCAGGGGCCTGAAGATCACCAGGATGAGGCCCAAAGATCACCCTGGTGATCCCGATCACCATTCTGAGCACCCCTGATGTAGAGATTCCTAGAGAGATGCCCTAAGAATGTGTAGGTTGTCCAGTGGTCAACTTCCAGTGGGAATTGAGTATAGAGTTGCAGTGGAACACCTAGACCAGGGGTGCTCACACTTTTTCAGCATGCGAGCTACTTATAAAACAACCAAGTCAAAATGATCTACCTACCCACTACAAAAATGTGAAACATATAACACAATATCTGCTTTGAACTGGGTTTTCTGAGTCCACGCTGCCATATAATCTGATTCAAAGCAGATAACATGGGATTTTATTCAACTGTGTGGAAAGGACCTCAGATAACCCAGGGCCCTTCCACACATCCTATTTTACACTTGACACACACAAACTGATTTCTTACTACTGGACGAATTGCTGCCAAATTTGGCCACAAGATACCTACAAGGAGTGACCATCACTAAAAAAAATTGATTTCGTCATTTGGGAGTTGTAGTTGCTGGGATTTATAGTTCACCTACAATCAAAGAGCATTCTGAACCCCACCAACAACAGAATTGGGGCAAACTTCCCACACAGAACCCCCACAACCAACAGCAAATGTTCAAGGCAGAGAGGAAGGAAAGGGAGAAAGGAAGGAAAGGAATAAAGGAGATGAGGAAGGAAGGAAGGAAGTGAAAGGAGGGAGAGAGGAAGGAAGGAAGAACTGAAGTGAATGGCTCCCATATGGGCCATAGCAACGCCGGTCATGCCGCCGCCACGCTGACTGGCCGGCAGCACCTGGGTGGCGTCGGGAGCCTGTGGGGCGGGACTGAGCCTTCCTCCCGCCCTGCCTGCAATCTACCAGGGCACCCTATGCAATCTACCAGTAGATTACGATCTACCTAATGAGCACCCCTGACCTAGAGGTTCCCAGAGAGAACATTTTCATCAAATGTACCAATAATCAGATCCACAAAAGTAAAACCTGCAAATGTGGAAGGCTGACTATCTATATTTGTATATAAATCAATAGATACAAATTAACATGTGCAAACACACATGCATGAAACAATACCCTCCAAATGTCATTTGTTCTATGTAGCATAATAATCAGGTTAACATCCAATTAACTTGGGAGAAAAATGTTGGGAAATGTTCATCATAGATCTCTCTCTCTCTCTCTCTATATCTCTCTCTCTCATATATCTATCTATCTATATATGTTTTGTTTTGTGTTGCTTTGCTCTCAGGAGTAAAAAAAAAGAGTTCAGTGTCAAAAGCATTGACTGGAAACTTCAGTCCAGTACTTTGTAGATATTCGATCAGAGTTTAAAGAGCTGCCAGGTTGTCTCATTAGACTTAATGTCAGGGGAAACCTTTACTTTTTTATCCTGCTTCACACAGTGGTCAGCCAGATATATCTTGGAAAGCCAGCAAGTAGGACAGAATGGTATTAATTCCTTCGGAATGAGGTTCTCCTGCAACTTATGTTCAGAAACATGATCATTTCCGGCACTAAACCTCATATATAGCCATCCTATTTAGCAGTCAATAAAGGCCTCATCTTCCTTGAGTTGATCTAACTTTCTTCTGACACAGCTGCTCAGTTGGCAGGCGTTGCCACATCTAATGTCTGTGAATTCTGTCGTCAAATACATTGTCTTTATTACAATCAGTACTATTTTGGGAACAATTATTGCACATTTGTACTATTTTTAGGAGCTTCCATACAAACATTTCAGCTTTAGCATAATTAGCACCATCTGTACTTTCCTATATTTTATGTCTTTCTAATGGGAGTTAAGAATTTATTTATTTATTTGTCAGTAAAGTGTGTGTTTGTGTGTACCCGACAATTTAAGGCAACACTTGATGTATTTAATGAAGTGGAAATGTCATAAATATAAGATGTCACAAGAGTTTCTCATAGTTTTAATTTGTGACAAAGAGTGGCTCATTTTCTCTGCTCTCCAGGATGTCATAGAGCTCCTAGGATGCATTCACACTGCCATGGTTCATTAAATCATAGTTGTAGTTTTATAAGGTCATTGGCCTTTTCTGCCTAAAAGTGCTGGTGCAGAAAAAATTAAAGACCTTCTAAAACTACAACTCCCATCATTCCATGCAATGAGCCATGGCAGTTAAAATGGTTTCAGACTGCATTAATACCACAGTATAGATCGGCACAGGGGCAAACTTTGGCCCTCCAGGTGTTTTGGACTTCAACTCTTACAATTCCTAACAATTGGGAGTTGAAGTCCAAAACACCTGGAGGAAGGCCCAAGTTGGCCCATGCCTGGTATAGATGCACTCCTAGTGGCTATATTAGATTCAGAGAGGTAGCAGATATCTGGGCAACAGCTAATGGGGAGCAATATTCATGTCCTGCTTTTGGCTTCTCTTCCCAGAAGAAACGGTTGGCCATTTATGCAAAGAGCTTTGGTAAAGATTCACACAGACTGTGATGCATAAAGCACAGTGGAAATGATATACGGAGCTGTGAGGGATTGATGACTCATTCGTTTCTCTGTAGTTCCTTTCGACATCTGATCCATGTATGATTAATCCCAAAACTCCAAGAGACTAGACGTCAAAATGGATTAGCCATTGCTCTATATATCTGATTGTGAGTGGCAGTCCTCTTCGTGCTTACCAAATTGTAACATTGAGCAATAATATCTCAAGCACACTTCATCCTAAACTCTCAAAAGTCTTTGAATTCATTACCTTATCTTCAAGTAGAAAACTCAATTGAAGATTTTGTTTTCAGCCTGAGGACATAGCCGGTTCTGCAGCCTCCTTTGGCATTCTCTGCTTCTCTTATTTTCTTTTTAAGTGCATGACCAGGAAGTGTATTGAAAACAAACAGCCTTTCAATCCTTTGAAATTTCAGAAGAGCCTCTTCTACTAAAAGCAGCTGAACTTCCGTCTGGGGATACGTACCAGAGATTATGTTGCTTCTCGTTTGTTTGCCAGTGGGTAGACATGGCAGACAATATGAGAGATTGTCATGTTTCTAACGCAAAATAGCAAAAAAACACATAAAACTGTATGTATGAGTGCAAGGAATTATGTCAAGGAAATGCACTGAATTATAAACTCTGGGATTATCAAGTGGATCTAGATCAGTCAAGCCATCCTGTCCATTCAAAGATATATTTTAGAGATTTAAAGTCCCTTGGAAAGTTTCTATCCCCATTTTGATGGATTTTTAAACAAAGGTATATATATAATGTTGGAAGTGAGATTATTATTGTATTGTCGAAGGCTTTCATGGCTGGAATCACTGGGTTGTTGTAGGTTTTTCGGGCTATATGGCCATGTTCTAGAAGCATTCTCTCCTGACGTTTCGCCTGCATCACAGGTTTTGAATTGGGGAGAGCCATAATGGAAATGAGCCCCTGCACGGAATTCAAAATGCCAACTTATTTGCAACATAGACAAGTGCCATTTTGTAGTCTGGAGTCACAAATTGAGTATTTTGCTTTAGTAGATGGAGAATAAGTTAACTGCTTATGTATCAAGAACTGTTAACCTTGTATCTAACTTTTAGATTTGCATTCTAGGCAATGCCTTTGTGGTCAGCCTGGCTGTTGCAGACTTGCTGGTGGCACTGTACCCCTACCCGCTAGCCCTGATCGCCATTTTCCATAATGATTGGGTTATGGGCTACCTCCACTGCCAGGTGAGTGGCTTCCTGATGGGCATGAGCGTAATAGGCTCCATCTTCAACATCACTGGCATTGCCATCAACCGCTACTGCTACATCTGCCACAGTCTGAAGTACGACAGGCTCTTCTCCATCAACAACACACTTTGTTATGTGGGCCTTGTTTGGGCTCTTACCTTGCTGGCTATCATGCCAAACCTCTTTGTGGACTCCCTGAAATATGATCCCCGGGTGTATTCTTGCACTTTTGCCCAGTCCGTCAGCTCGCTATACACCATTATGGTGGTGGTTGTCCATTTCTTCTTGCCCATCACTATCGTCAGCTACTGTTATCTCAGGATCTGGATCCTGGTTCTCCAGGTGCGGCGGCGAGTCAAGCCAGATGTCCGGCCCAGAATCAAACCTCATGATTTCCGGAACTTCCTGACCATGTTTATGGTATTTGTCCTCTTTGCTGTCTGCTGGGCTCCATTAAACTTCATTGGCTTTCTGGTGGCACTGAAACCAGCACTGGATTCCTCCATACCAGCGTGGCTCTTCACAGCCAGCTATTTCATGGCATACTTTAACAGCTGCTTGAATGCTGTGATTTATGGTGCACTGAATCACAACTTTAGGAAGGAATACAAGAGAATCATTCTGACTCTATGCCAGCTGGCTTGTAGAGCGGACTAAAAGAAATCCACTGAATTCAAGCAGGATTTGATCACATAAAGCTGAATAAAGCTTACATGAGTCCTTCTGTGACCACAGGAAAGTAACTGAGAACATAGGTAATTCTACATAACAGAGTTTGATGGTTTGCTCTCTGAATGCAGTGAGAGTTGAGAGTTGCACTTCAGGACATAACTGGCATAGCAAATCCTGACTTCTTATCAGTGAAAACATGTTGGTAACTGATAGAGCTAAGCCAAGTAAATTGTAGCACATAATGCATTATTTATTCCATGAACTGCTTTCCAGGCTCTCGTGGATTTTCGAGCTTGCTTTCTACAGTATCACTAAGTCTGAGATTGCTTCTCAGAAGGTTTCTGATATTCCCAAATAGGTTTTGTTAAATGCAGGGACTGTGGCAAGGACAACCAATCAATGCATATATGAGTGTGTCGTCCCCCCCCCTTTTTTTGGTGCTTCCCTCTCAAGACTTGTATACCCTGTCCCCAGTCTGAAATAGAATATGCATAGAGATAAGTTGGAGGGAGGGGGCTCCTTGGTTGAGAGAGGAAAACTTGAGTATTTGATTTTCCAGAGAGATGCAGCTCCTGAAAGCCTAACACATTTGTGACATCATGAACTGTCATGAAGTATCATCTATCAGAAACATGAACTGCTATTTAAAATTTTAGGTATGTCCAATATGTTTTGTTGGATATAGGGTTGTACACACTTAGATGAGATGGGAATCACATGCAGAAAATGCTGAAAGTGATAATTAGATTAACTCTATCCATGCTGTGAACTATGCAGTTCACTTCAGCTATCATCTTTTTTGTCCATGGATACAAAATGAGCTCAATCTAGGTAAAAGGAACATCAGAATGGCTGTGTGGAACTGAGTAAGTCAGGCAAAAACTTTTGGTTGCATGTTGAAAAAATGAGTGTGCACTTGGGCTTGAGGAGTGGATCACTAGACCAGCCAATTGATCTAGTGAGCCACCATGCCCTTCTCTCACCACGTTTTTTCCATGTTGGAAAAAGAGACAGAATCCTTCCCAGTTTTCCATAATTTACATTTAGCCACAGAGGAAACATTGTGAGAAAATCAGCCAGTCCAGGCATGGGCAAACTTTGGCCTTCCAGGTGTTTTGGATTTCAACTCCCACAATTCCTAACAGCCTACCTAACGGCTGTTAGAAATTGTGAGATCTGAAGTCCAAAACACCGTGGAGGGGTGAAGTTTGCCCATGCCTGAGCTAGACTATAGTGTGTGAAAACCTGGGGATTCTGGAAGCTGGATTCCAAACACAACCAGGTATCAGAAAAAAGGCTCTCCTTGGAAACTGAAATGGCCTATGGTTAGTATTCACAAGTTATTGGTTTTAGTCTCAAGTCCCTCCCCCCCCCCCCCGGTATCATGAAGAACTCTAAACTGTCTCTTTAAAAATTGTATGAGGATGTAGAAGATTACAATATAATGAATCTTAACTTCTTAGAGAGCATATAAAACCAAATAAAATCATGGTTTGTTTTTCAGATCATCTCATTGAATGTAACACATACTTCCAGAAATCTTGTCAGAGAATACTATTAATATGAATGGCCAACAATAGTAAGAAAATGAAAAGTAAGACAATAGTAAGAAAATAGTAAGAAATAATAATAAGAAAAAACCCTCTTCCTATCAAAACTGCAATTAATAGGTTCCATGTGTTGTCGAAGGCTTTCATGGCTGGAATCACTGGGTTGTTGTAGGTTTTTCAGGCTGTATGGCCATGTTCTAGAAGCATTCTGTCCTCAGAGGATGCCTACTATAGATGAGGGTGAAACATCCGTAGATAATGCTTCTAGAACATGGCCACACAGCCTGAAAAACCTACAACAACCTGATAATATTTATTATGTTTTTAATGTCTAGTTCTTTTCATATGGATGGCTGGATAGGCAACCTGGAAATTAAGCAACCCAAGACAGGTTACAAACTCTGCAGATGCCTGCCATAGATGCAGGTGAAATGTCATGAGAGAATACTTTTAGAACAGCCTGAAAAACCTACAAACAACCCAATATGTTCCATATTTCAATGAAATTCAGCATTAAATGACTTCAAGCTTTATCCATGATTTGGGTGAATTGAGAATGCTTTGATACACAGTAATCCCTGACATAAACTTTGCAATGAATTCCATTATCGTAGTATTTACAAGATGACAGAAAAACAAAAAAATCAAGGCAATTTTTCTCAGATCTTTTGCAACTTTATATCCATGAAAACTCATGTGAAAATAAAAACAGTCTTAAAAGTACTGCAACATTTATTTTTGTTATTGTTTTTCTTCCCTTCCTCCTTTCTGAAGTGTTCTAAAAACCATCAGAAGACAAGAAACTTGTCTTTAGAACAATAAGCAAAAATATTTTATATAGTTAAAGTAACTTTTGCGTTATGCCTAATAGTAGTGTAATGGGGAGAAAAGCAGTGCATGGTTGAAACAGCAGACTAAGGATTGAAATGGTGGTATATGGCTCCTTTGGCGCCCCCTTGTCATGGGGGAGAGGCTTGGGTACCCTAAAGTTGTGAGCTATGCTGGCGGTGGCATAATAGCCACCGGTAGGGCCCATGCCAGACAGGTCACAACTTAAGGGTTTCACAAAGAGTGTCAACAGACAGGATGGGCTCTCTAGTCTTTTTGGCAACCATCCTAAGAGAAGAAAAACTCTAAATTCAAACCTGGGAAGATGGTGCTCTAACCCTGTAAGGTCAACCATCTAAGAGAAGGAAACTCAAATCAACGACCTGAGGACCTCACTGCCACTATCCAAGCTTGCTAGGCTCCGGCAGACGAACCTTTGATTTAAAGGGTGAGGCCAGTTCTGTGCACACTGCACTCCACCAGAAAAAATCATTGCACAGGCTTGAAGGACACATCCAGCAATGCGCTTGTAGAAAGCGTGGGATGAGTCCTTCCTAAGAATCTTCATTCGCGAAATAATGCCAGGAAAGGGGAGGAGGAGCTCGACGGGAGTGGACGCATGGTGAGAAAGCTCCCACATTATTACTATATTTGGCTTAAGTTCTCCCTTTGCTGGACTCTTTTTCATTGCTTATCATTGTTTGAAACGTGGGAGGACTGGAGGCTTCATGCTTATCAGCTTTGAACTGTGGAAATTTATAGAAGAACTACCAAAGGGAATTCCACATCTACAGACAGCGTTTTAAGACTCCTTTCTCCCAGTTACAAGCAGAGAGTAAGCTCAGAGAGAGCTCGGTTTTCCAACTTAAAGACCGGTGGTTACATCAACTGGAATCATTATTTAATATCTAAACTTACTAGCTGCAAAAATAACAAAACAACACAGACCTCCTTGCTGTATTCCCCCCAGAAGAGAAAAGACCATCATATCTCTTTAAGATGGTGTCTACAAGGAGCTTTTACAAGCAGCTCTCACTCCCTTTCGATGCGCAGGCTGCAGACAACACCCGGAGAAGGAAGTAAAGGGGGGGGGGAAGAACCAACACAAACAAAGATCACACAGTTTTCAGCCATGATAAGAAACGGAGGAGGCGAATGAGAAGGCGGAGAAGGAGATTTGCTCAAGCCCTGCAGCATTAGATTGGACAATAGACCTGAGGGATGTAGTCACAATTTCTCCGATACAGATGAATTCACCAAATCTGGCAGACGAACTGGCGTGGAGTGGATCTGCAGCACCTGATAGAAGGTACAGCAGCAGTAACAGCAGCTTACAATCCATGCTTGCAGGGAGTCGGAAGATCTGGAGAAGGACATCTCGACCGAGTCAGGACCAGAATTAACCCCAGACGGGAAAAAGTATGACATTGCTCCCAAACTCAGCGTGGAATGCACACGAATCCAACCCCAGATTATAGAATGCCGAGCAGGCAGCTTGAGGATAAGATCTCCAATATAGCAAGTGAATTGGGATTTATGAAAACTTTTTAGCCAGCAGTAATAGAATGTTAACAGCTATTACTGAAGCCATTATCGAAATAGACCACAAGCTAAAGGGAAAAGACAGCCAGCTCTCAACACCAACACCAACAGAGAAGATGCCTGCAGGTAAGCAGAAGCAGCCACAGAAAGAACCTCCCAAGCAAGGAAAGAAAAGCAAAAACATCAAATGCTGTGGGAAAAAACAGAGACAATTTGGCCCTGGGGCCAAAAAAAAAAAAAGACCTCCCAAACTCTGGAAGCTGCTTGAAGGACAGAATAAACCCAAGTCAACAAGGAGCAACAAAGAAGGCACCAAAAGCAAAAGAAGCAACAGGACGAAAAAGACAACTATAAAAGCCCAGCAACCAAGCACTTAACCAAAAGCCCAGAGAAAGGTCAAATAGAAGTCGAAGAAAGTGAATCTAACGAAAAGTCAACAACAACGCAATAACTCTGTAGCAGGACGGGGTTGACACAAAGTCAACAATGCAATACCCCACGCGGGGGGGAAAGAGAGGACATAAAAAGACCCTTATATCAGGGTGGAAACCCAAAATTAACTTTGATCCCAAATAAATTGGTGTTCCTAAATTATCCTAGGATAGGGAAACCTATAACAGATACTACGACACACATGGAACATCTACTTGACGTCATAGGTGAGGTTTTACCAGGGGCAGTGATGAAATCAGATATATTAGACATTGAATATTTGGACTACAATAACACTAAGGTACATGCCCTTGTAACCTTTAAGGATCAAGACATAGCTCACTTCATTTATCAAACCAAGAACTTTTTTGCTAGATTGGACCTGATCCTTACTAGATTTTTTTGAAGATCGATCAAAACCCAGCAGTCTACTGGAGCTGGATAAAGAGAGTCACAGCAACAAATCATTCCAAAATTTGCAGATTGAGAACTGTAGTCCAAAAGTTAGCAACACCAACAAAAGTCATGCAAAGGACATAGACACTTGGACTGACATGAGATACCTTGGGAAAGAAGAGTTGGCTAACTCTCCACCCATGGAACGTGTTCCCTTGCCCCGTAATTAAGATCAGCAAATCGTGGAGCTCAAATGTGAGTAGAATAACATCAGAAATGGATAACATCACAATTGCAGAAGGTCCTAAACAGAAAAGTCTGGCTGAAACCAACAGGACAGGATGATAGAATTGGCCCATAGGCATACCTCCCCAACAACAAGCTCACTTATCCATCCTTTCCTGGAATATTGCGGGTTGGCGGAGTAAGCAGGCTGAACCTGAATTTCTAGGATACATTCAAAAATTTGACCTCATTTTGGTGCAAGAGACCTGGGCACTTGACAACATAGAGTTGCATAACTACTTAATCGCACTCACTTAATGCCAAAACTAAAACCAAAAGAGGCAGGGCATGTGGAGGAATCAACCTGTTTGTATCCACAAAACTGAAGACCAAAGTTACTAAGCTAGAACCCTTGCTGCAGTTAGCCCTTGCTACTCTTATCACATTTAACTCTACCAAATACTTACTATTTAATGTTTATCTCCCACCTAGGAAAATTAGAAGTTTAGTCAAACAAGATTGGCAAAAGCTTGAGGAATATATTGATAAATGGGCAACCACATATCCCGATGCACTTGTGATAGTAGTGGGCGATTTCAATGCCAGGCTGGGTCACAATGACACTGACCTCTTCGACTTTTCCACCAAAACCATTTAAAATCTGATACCGCCCATCCAATACCAGAGAGAGAATCTAAGGACGCAGGTCACAACTACGCGGGCTATGCTTACTACATATGTCCAATAATTTAGATCTTGTAATCTTGAACGGCTCTGTGACTGGTGACAAGCCAGGGAATTTACCTATATGTCAGGCTCACGAGCCTCAACAATTGACTATATATTAGTTTCCTATAGAGGACTGGATCTAATCGAAAACTTTAGGGTTGACAAACAGCTGACCAGTGACCATCTACCTTTAGCACTCAACCTAAAGACCTGTGACAGAAATACTTATTTGGAACAAACTCCCTCATGCGAAACACAAGAGGGACCAAGGACTATCAGAGCAAAATGGACACACAATTTAGATATGGCAGTTAAGAGCAATCTGATGCTCTTCTTCAAATACACTCACAAATACTTCAAACTACCCAACCAGATGACGTGATGCCACTCTACCAAAATGTGATTGCACAATTACAACAGTTATTGACTACCAAGCACTGCAATAATATGAATAGGAAAGTACACACACATAAACCTTGGTTTGACAGTGAATGCAAAGCCCTTAAAAAGACATGATGAAGATATATAAAACATACAGAAGCAAGAACTTATGTCAGATACCTCAGGATTGGTTTACCATAAAAGCAAGATATAAAGCAGTAATTAAACAAAAGAAGTCACAAGCCCAGAAGAGTGACTGGGATAAATTAATTGCAGCTGCAAAGTCCAATAATTCAGCTCTGTTCTGGAAAATCGTTGCAGGAGATATCAGACATGGTGCCCTCAGCGTAGGCTGCCACATTACAGCACACTCATGGGAAGAACACTTTAAAATGTATATATGTCCAGCAAGGTTACTACGAGGAAGGGCAATCCGGACATAGATTCAACATCCAGTTGGCCCGGGTAAATGAATCAGAGATCAAGAATTTAATTAATAGGTTAAAGCCTGGTAAGGCCCCTGGCTGTGACAATATAACGGCAGAACTTTAAAGACAAACAAGGACTGGTGGATACCAGTCTTGGCACGATCTGTTTACCAGGATAGACCAGACAGCCACATTCCCTACAGAATGGGGAATAGCCACAATTATCCCGATATACAAAAAGGAGAACGTTCCAACCCAGCAAACTACAGACCAATCAGTTTGCTAAGCATTGTTAGCAAACTTTATGCTTCTCACTTACATCTAAAGCTGATGGACTGGATAGACCAAGAGAACATTCTCGAGGATGAACAAGCTGGGTTCAGAGAAGGACGTTCTACCCTGGATCAATGTCTAATCCTACAGCATCTAGCAGAAAAATACTCTGCCCCGGACAGAGGAGCATTATACAGCTTTCATTGATTTCAAATCTGCGTTTGATCTGATCCCGAGAGACAAACTATGGAAGAAACTAGAGTGCTCATCAATAGACAGAAGACTCTTAATCTTAATACAAGGGCTATACCACAACACCTCACTCAGAGTAAGATGTTCCCAGACTGGCCACTACTCTGGAATAGTTTCTACCAACAGGCGTTAGGCAGGGATGTATTCTGGCCCCCACCTTATTCAATCTATATATAAATTCTATGGTAAAAGCCCTGAAGGGGATCATTTCCACCCACGCGTCTAGCCTACAGACCAATCTCCATGCTGCTATACAGATGACGCGACTATAGTATCGTACTCACAAATTGGTCTAAAAGGCTATTACTAGAACTCCAAAGATACTGTGATAAAGACCCCTAACTATCAACTACAGTAAAACCAAAATAATGATTTTTACCAGGCGAAAAAATCAGACCAAAATGGACTATCAATGGATTACCCATCGAACAAGTAGACAAATACAAATACTTGGGGATCACATTCCATTCCTCGGGTCGGTGGAATGAACAGATAAAATCTGCAACAGACAACGTGCAAAGAGCTTGCAGAGCCATTAAGAATTTTTATTTCACCAAGGAGGCCAATATATCCCAGCTGTCACAAAAGTGTTTGCAGCGAAAATAATTGCCCAACTTCTGTACGGCGCACAGGTATGTGCCTTCAAAAAATTGGACACTTTCGAAAAAGTCCAAACCAAATTCCTGAGAAGTATCCTAGCAACTCCATGCTGCGTCCCGAATAACACCCTACGCCTAGAAGCGGGCTTACCTTCCATGGAGGCACGAGTCCAGACTCTTACACTAAACTTCTGGCTAAAGTTAAAACACTTACCCAAAGGACTGGCCCTCTAACCTGACAGACTCTTTTAGGTCCACATGGAAAAACACGATTCTCAGAAACCTCAAACTATCAGGGTTACAGGAAGAAGAACTAGACCTCTTGGGATATACGAATGCCAGAGTAGCAGTAAGGCGCAGAACAATGGATATAGATTACAAAAAACACCTAGCCTGTGCCAGATACCAGCCACTATTTAAATGCAGTACTAATGTACCCTTTGCTACACAAAATTATTTAACAAATCTAACAAACCCGAAACACAGGAAAGTGTTCACTCTGGCCCAGTTAATGCTCTGCCAACAGCTGTGCTACTGGGCAGGTACACAAAAACACCCTATCATGAACGTATATGCCCCTGCGACGCAGGGTGGTTGAATCTATAGAGCATGTGTTCTTTCACTGCCCTCTGTATGTGGATGCCCGCTCTCCTTAATCTCGCCAATACTGTCCCGCTTACCTGGCAGATCTGAGGAATTCTACCTATACTGGCTGCTTTCGGCGACAAACACAAGGAGACAACCAACCTGGTGGCCAAAGATCTCATGGCCGTTCTAGCTACGAGGAACCAGCATATTAAATTGAACGCAGAAACACAATAGGCTTGATACTGTTGGTGTTAAACTGTAGAGTTGAACGGAGTTTTAACATTTATATTGTTTTATTTTCTGTACAATGTGACGTTGGTCCTTGACCGTAAATAAATATCTATCTATCTATCACTAGACCAGCCAATTGATCTAGTGAGCCACCATGCCCTTCTCTCACCACGTTTTTTCCATGTTGGAAAAAGAGACAGAATCCTTCCCAGTTTTCCATAATTTACATTTAGCCACAGAGGAAACATTGTCAGAAAATCAGCCAGTCCAGGCATGGGCAAACTTTGGCCTTACAGGTGTTTTGGATTTCAACTCCCACAATTCCTAACAGCCTACCTAACGGCTGTTAGAAATTGTGAGATCTGAAGTCCAAAACACCGTGGGGGTGAAGTTTGCCCATGCCTGAGCTAGACTATAGTGTGTGAAAACCTGGGGATTCTGGAAGCTGGATTCCAAACACAACCAGGTATCAGAAAAAAGGCTCTCCTTGGAAACTGAAATGGCCTATGGTTAGTATTCACAAGTTATTGGTTTTAGTCTCAAGTCCCCCCGGTATCATGAAGAACTCTAAACTGTCTCTTTAAAAATTGTATGAGGATGTAGAAGATTACATTGTAATGAATCTCAACTTCTTAGAGAGCATATAAAACCAAATAAAATCATGGTTTGTTTTTCAGATCATCTCATTGAATGTAACACATACTTCCAGAAATCTTGTCAGAGAATACTATTAATATGAATGGCCAACAATAGTAAGAAAATGAAAAGTAAGACAATAGTAAGAAAATAGTAAGAAATAATAAAGAAAAACCCTCTTCCTATCAAAACTGCAATTAATAGGTTCCATGTGTTGTCGAAGGCTTTCATGGCTGGAATCACTGGGTTGTTGTAGGTTTTTCAGGCTGTATGGCCATGTTCTAGAAGCATCCTGTCCTCAGAGGATGCCTACTATAGATGAGGGTGAAACATCCGTAGAGAATGCTTCTAGAACATGGCCACACAGCCTGAAAAACCTACAACAACCTGATAATATTTATTATGTTTTTAATGTCTAGTTCTTTTCATATGGATGGCTGGATAGGCAACCTGGAAATTAAGCAACCCAAGACAGGTTACAAACTCTGCAGATGCCTGCCATAGATGCAGGTGAAATGTCATGAGAGAATACTTTTAGAACAGCCTGAAAAACCTACAAACAACCCAATATGTTCCATATTTCAATGAAATTCAGCATTAAATGACTTCAAACTTTATCCACGATTTGGGTGAATTGAGAATGCTTTGATACACAGTAATCCCTGACATAAACTTTGCAATGAATTCCATTATCGTAGTATTTACAAGATGACAGAAAAACAAAAAAATCAAGGCAATTTTTCTCAGATCTTTTGCAACTTTATATCCATGAAAACTCATGTGAAAATAAAAACAGTCTTAAAAGTACTGCAACATTTATTTTTGTTATTGTTTTTCTTCCCTTCCTCCTTTCTGAAGTGTTCTAAAAACCATCAGAAGACAAGAAACTTGTCTTTAGAACAATAAGCAAAAATATTTTATATAGTTAAAGTAACTTTTGCGTTATGCCTAATAGGGACCAAAGTACAATAAAAATGCCATTTGAACAGTCTGTGATATATGTTTTCTCTAGCCTGAGACAAGCTTTTCTCTATAAAAAACAGGATGCTCTCAGATGAAGCTTTTACTATGCCATCACCTTGTTTTACACTCTTGTTTTTACAGAAAGTCGATAGAACACTGGCTTCGATTCATATCCCACACACACACACACACACTTTCTGAAAAAATGATTGGAGGAAAGACTGAATGGGTGATTATTAGCAAGTGCCTGGAAGCACCCACAGTCTGTCTAGGCTTTCTCTCCCAAGAAAGTGAAAAAAGCTCATTACCACACAAGAACATTTGCAGCTTTAAAAAGTGGGCCCCCTGGTGGTGCAGTGAGTTAAACCCCTGAGCTGCCGAATTTGCTGATTGAAAGATTGGCAGTTCAAATCCTGAGAGCAGAATGAGCAGTTTACGAACAGAATGAGCAGTTTGTAAACATGCAAATGTGTGATCAATAGGTATTGCTTCTCCAGGAAGGTAACAGCGCTCCATGCAGTCACGTCAGCCACATGACCTTGGAGGTGTCTACAGACAATGCTGGCTCTTCGGCGTAGAAATGTAGATGAGCACCACCCCCCAGAGTTGGACTCAACTAGACTTAATGTCATGGGAAACATTTACCTTAAAGTGCAGAAGGATCTAATTTTTCCTTCAGCAAGATAATTTAGAGCGCATATAATCCCTTCACATCAATGGAAGAAAATTTTAAAAATGGTTGTTTTCCCTACATCTTTTCTTCCATTTCCTCACTTCACTGACTTTACTTTTTTCCTAACTGTGAGAAACAAAAGCACCATTTACATCCTCACTAACCTTTTAAAATGTTCATGATGGTTAATTAGGTAGTAAACTGTGAAAAGGAAAGCCCATTATAAAAGTTTGTTTGCATTTCTGAAGAAACATGCTAAATGAAGTTGTTAGCTTCAATATATAGAACACATCAAGTCAGAGCTTTGGAATAGTTTGCATTTCACGTACTTACCAACTCAAGTTTCCTTATGAACAGGAAAGTGCTTATACTGTCTTGATCATCCACATAGGTTTGGACAGTCCTTGAACCTATAAAGAGGGACACCCCCAGTCCATGTTTTTGACCATTGGTCATGATTAAAAGTCAACTTCAAACATTAGATCTGATTTACAGTCAAGAAAAGCTTATTGCATGGAATGTAAAGAACTGGGCATGTTTCGCCTGCAGAAGAGAAGGCTGAGAGGAGGCATGATGGCCATGCATAAATATATGAAGGGAAGTCATAGGGAGGAGGGAGCAAGCTTGTTTTCTGCCGCCCTGGAGACTAGGATGTGGAACAATGGCTTCATACTACAGGAAAGGAGATTCCACTTGAACATTAGGAAGAACTTCCTGACTGTGAGAGCTGTTCAGCAGTGGAACTCTCTGCCCCAGAGTGTGGTGGAGGCTCCTTCTTTGGAGGCTTTTAAACATAGGCTAGATAGCCATTTGTCAGGGGTGCTTTGAATGTGATTTTCCTGCTTCTTCGCAGGGGGTTGGACTGGATGGCCCACGAGGTCTCTTCCAGCCATAGGTTTCTATGACTTTATGATTCTAATGGAACACTGTGGAGTCCCTTAAAAATAAATCATGGCTTTCTTTCTATGCTTACAGCAGAGCTGCCACTCATAAAATATCTCTTTATAGGTAAATAGACCGTCTGAACCTATGTGGGAGGTCAAGGCAGTATTGGCGCTTTTGTGTCAAAAAGGAAACATTGGTTGCTGAGTGCATAGGTTGAGAATCATGAAACCCTTTGTGTGCCGTTTAATCCCCAGTCCTAGCACTCCAGTGATGGAGAATGTCCAGAGTTCCCATTCAGAAACATCAGGGTGGCATGAATCACATCTCAATCAGGGGAAGGGCTCCTCTACCTCAACTGTGATACAAAAATGTATAGCTAAAACTGTTTGTCATGAAGATTTGTCCAAAAACAGCAACTCATTAAGTATGAGAAGAAAGGCTGTGATCACCCCACTTTTTTTTTTAAAAAAAAGAATGTTATGTCAGGATTTTTTTTCCTTGTGATTACAAAATAGCCTTTTATATTCTCACAGCTGTTTCAAAATCTGGGTAATAAAGTATTTTCAATACAAACAAAGGCATTAGGAGAAATTTGGCACTGTATTCTAGATCCTTTGATAATCAGAGTAGCAGAAAATTATTATCTAAATATCTAATGTCAGCTAAAAACAAATGTTTAACTGGGAGCCAAGAAGTACTTGGAGTCTAAATTTTAAATAGCTTTGCTATAGTGCAGTCGTTCCCCAGGTGTTATGTCCTACAACTTCCAGAAATCCCAACCAGTTTACCAGCTGTTAGGATTTCTGGGAGTTGAAGACCAAAACATCTGGGGACCCACAGGTTGAGAACCACTGATTTATCTGATCGGGTTTTGAAAGAAGGAGAACAAGGAAATATTTCCAAAAAGCATGTGATTTAAATCAATCACAGCTCTGGGAAAGCATCTGCCAGCCATCACCCTCTTGGCCCCTCACACACTTCTGTATCCTAACAGAGCTTTATGCTTCACCAACTTGAAGCCTCTGAAATTCTTAGGGTCAATATGGCTGCAATCCTATCCATTAAATAAATGAAACTGAATGCAATGGGACTTGGGTGCTTTGTGTGCTTTCGAGACATTTCTGATTTATAGCGACCCTAAAGCAAAGGAATCATGGGGTTTTCTTGGCAAGATGTGCTCAGAGCAAGTTTGCCCTTGCCTTCCTTGTCTAGTGGGCTTCCATGACTGAGCAAGGATTTGAACCTTGGTCTTCAGAGTCCTTTTCCAACACTCAAACCACTGCAACATGTTGACTCTTTACAACAGACATACTTCTTAGTAAACAGGCAATAAATGCAAAATGGCTGTTTGGTATTGCTGGTCCACAGCTCTTCCTCTCCTTTTAGTCCGAGCAGCAAGGACTCATTGGGAAAGGGTGCAGCTCTGGGAAAACATCTGCCAGCCATCACCCTCTTGGCCTCTCACGCACTTAAGTATACTTACAGAGCTTTATGCTTCGCCAGCGTTAAATAGGATCTGAGTTCCTGATAGTGCCACTGGCTGCTGAATCTATCAGACAGCCATAATAACATTTTAGACAGCACTTGCATTCCTGGGCACTTTTTAAAATTAAGTGCATGAAGAGTGCACAGGAGAGATGACACCTGACTCTGTAATATGTGAAAGAGGCATACATTTTTAAATATAATTTTACATGGCACAGAAACTTTTTAATGTCTCTCCTTTCTCTTGGTATGAGGCTAAAAGCAGCTGATTTATTATTATTTTACTGACACAAAAACACAGTATGTCACAGTATATAAGATATATATGCTGGATTTCGTATCACAAAATCACAAGTCGAACATTTCCCAAGTGTCTAGGACTGTGTGATGTATTTTCGAATGATGCGCGCGGATCCAAGTAAGGTGGCCTTTTGCAGTTGACAGATCGTGATTTTGTCAATGTTTATTGTTTCCAAATGCCGGCTGAGGTCTTTTGGCATGGCACCCAGTGTGTCGATGACCACTGGGTCCACCTGTATTATTATTATCATTATCATCATCATCTTTATACCTCACTTTCTCTACAAAAGAGATTTAAAGTGGCTTACAGGAAAACTAATGCAATACAATTTAAAACCAAAAAATATACGAACAGAATTAAGTATTAATGGTATTAAAATAAACAGTTTAAATCCTAAAAAACAGATTAAAACATATTCAAAGCTAAAACCACAGCACCCACTGACTTGATCTTAAAAACCTCCTTCTTTAAAAGCCTGCTGCTGGAAGGAGAGAATGGAGGGGTCAATCTGGCTTTCCTGGGAAGAAGGAGTGGCAGAGTACAAGGTACATTTGGTCATAGAATCCCAAAGTTGCAAGTGATTGCAAAGGCTACCCAGTCCAAACCCCTTCTGCAATGCAGGGATATACAATCAAAGCACTCCTGAGAGATGTCCATCAGGGAAGGAGCCCCACCACACTCTGAGGCAGCAGATTTCAAAAAGGTCTTACCATCAGGAAGTTATTTCTATTGTTTTGGTGGAATCTCTTGTCTTGCAATTTGAATCCATTGCTATGGGCCTTAGTCTCTGAAGCAGCAGAAAAGCTTTCTTCCTCCTCAATATGACACTCTTCGAAAAATTGAAACATGGTTATAATGTCCCTTTAAAACATCTAATAATACAAACATTTTCAAACAAAGTATCACTGCTTCCCAATAATGTAAAAAAAACCCTTTAAAAATGACAACAGTAAGTGTTCAGACGGAATAAAATATCAACAGAATCCTAAAGAAATAAAATCAACACAATTACAACTTAAAATGATAATTTCAAACAAAGAAGGCTATATTCAATCATGTACATTGAAACAAAGAACCTGTTAAAGGCTGTCTAAAATAAAGCTGCGGTGACTTATTTTTTCTTCCCAAAGTCAACAGCATGTCAAATGGAGGCATCTATCAGAGAGCCAAGACTGCCCAGAAGGTACACTCTGTGGCAATTTTTACTCCACATTTTAATGCACAGTCATGTTGGATGTTTTCTGGAAATCCAAGTGATTTTAAAAAATCTGCAAGAGCTATCTCCTTGAATTTCTATTTTCAGTGATATAACATAACCAGGGCATCATCCCCCCGCCCTCACCAAGTTTCAGAAAAATTTGCACATCCACTGATTTTTAGTGAATTTTAACCAATATAAATGTAACTATTATTTCACTAGAAGACCCCAAGGGCCATTCAGCCCAACCCCCTTCTGCCAAACAGGAAAAGCACAGTCAAAGCACCCCCAAAAGATGCCTATTCATCCTTTGAAATAATAATAATAATAGGAAACCTACTAGGTAAACTTTGGAGTTACTGCATCCCAATTTTGCCTTCCTCATAGGGTTGATTCTACTCCCAACAATCCCCTTTTATTTCAAAATCCCTTTAGAAAATGAACACAGGTTTTTCCCCACCAAAACTTTCAGGAAGGAGGAGGCAGCACAAGGAGGTAAGTAGAATTCTGGGAAATGTAGTTTGGGAAGGTGAGGACTCCTGTGGCAGAGAATTTAAAAGGCCCTGCCCTAAACTACATTTCCCAGAATTCTGCTTGCTTCAAACATTAAAGTCTCTGCTTCTCTCTGGGCCAGCCATGTGCCGGAGAGGCTTCTTCCTTGCCTGGTCATCCAGCCAGGCATCCCTCCTGGGTGGAGGGGGATTCTGCTTTTGGGTCCTTTGGGGTTATTATATTTGTGCTTATTGTGCTTTAGGCATTGTTTGCCTTTTTATTTGTTGTAATCCTCCCTGAGTCCCCCATGGGAGATACGGTGGAATATAAATAAAGGTTGTTTATTTTTATTATTTTTATTATTATTAAGCACTGAAGCATCATGTTCATGAAGAGCTATGACAATAACTATATGGGAAACTTAACATATAGGTCACAATCCATTTGGTAATCATTCTAGTGGGATCAGTCCTTTCTCATCTGGATCTTAGCGTGCAGGACGTGGGAGATGTAAGCAGGAAAGGGACTGTCAATTTGGATTAGGGAAAAGAAAATGATCTTGAAGAGGGCTTTTAAAACGTTTTCCACTCATGACTCCTTTTCATCCAAGAAATTTTTACATGGCCCCAAATATATATGTAGATACAATAGGTATAAAAATGAAACATTGGCTGATAACAAATTCATATTTGCAAGGCTTACTAAAGAGGCTGACTTTCCTTTTTGTGAAGTACAGCTGCAGCATTTTCTTCAGTCTACTGTAAATACTGCATATTACTGCTAACAGATTTGTGTAACTGGGTAGAATTCAGAAATCTTTTACTGTTGCCCATTTTTTTATGGTCCCGAACACTGAGCTCAAGGGAACCCATTTGGAGTCAAGTATCCACAGTTTAAGAAGCAGTGATCTCAAATTTGTGAAACAGTAAATCAAACTCATTGTCTCAGATAACATATTGTAAATCTTGTGAAACTAGTTGATGCAATTTCCGTTTTTATTGTTTTGTGCAGGGAAATGCTGATGAATTTTATTGCTGTTTATATATCCTTATTGCCTTATTCTGGCTGCAAGTAAGACAAAATTCACACTCTACACAGTATTTCAGAATAATAAAGGCATACAAAAATTCTTGGAATAGAGTAAAAATAAGACTTTATTGAATAAAACATCCAGCAAAATACATGATTCAGGAACAGCACCATTATACACAACATAATTAATCTTCCCACTAGGTATGCACAGTAGCAGCAGTACAAAGTATTTGCTTGCAATGTACAAATTTAGGCACAAATAAATACACATTTAGTGATTTAGTGTATACATACAGACATACGCAAACACCTTTAACAGCCTTGAAAGTTACTTGTTTAAAAATCATATTGTGGATCATTTTTATTGGGATCCCGTCCCCACTGATTCAAATTAATATATCTCTACATTTAACTTACCCCACTATTTGTTTGCTTCATTCTGTACAGCACATAAAACTAAAACAAAGATAATATTCTCTTCATTACAAAAAATTACTATCAAACCATTATTCTAGGTCAGTGGTTCTCAACCTGTGGCCTACAATTCCTAGAAATCCCAGTCAGTTTACCAGCTGTTGGGGTTTCTGGGAGTTGAAGGCCAAAACACCTGGGGACCCACAGGATGAAAACCACTGTTCTAGGTAATCCATAGGTAAAACCCAAAGCTCAAGGGTAACTTCCTGGGATCTTAGATTGATCCCAAAGAAAGAATCTGCCGATGCAAGAGCACACTTTCTCATGGGATTTGACAGGAAGATTAATAAATGGAGTATCCCCATTTCCGTTATTGTGCAAATACATCCCATAGCATAAACTACAATATTGGGGTCCTGTCAAGAGCTGCTGGTGAGGAACCTGATCACTAATGCTCCTCTTATAGAAATCTATAGGAACAACCAAACTCCACTTTGATTTCACATACATACATCACATAGTTCAGCCACTGATTTCTTTGAAATAAATAAAGCAAACCAAGTTCAAAGCATAGGTCCAATTTAGAACTGAAATGCCCTTTTACCCATTGGTAATATATATATTAAAAACACACACATAACCACATTAAGTGACTCTCATGGAGAGTTCAAAATCAGACTAGTGTCTCCGCTAGGCTATAAACTACTTTGAAAAGTATGTCAAGTAGTAGTTTCCTATAAAATGGGGGGTGGTTCTGACCTTGACTTTCTTGACTTCAGTTGACAAGTCACTAGGTAAACAGTATATACTAAAATTCTGCCTGTTCAAAGTATGTTCCATTCAAGGAAGTAAAATGCAGCCCCACCTTCCCTAATATACTGAAGTGTGCCATTTATCACCGTGTTTGGCCATTGGCATGCTGGCTGGGGTGATGGGAATGTAGGCTACAACATGAGGAGTGTGCCAGACCAGGAGAGGGCTGGTCTATTGAAAAAGGAAGAAAGAGAGGGGGGAAAGGGGGGGGGGGGGAAGAGAAAGACTTCATAATCCACAAACCCATTCAAGCAAGCAATATTAACAAAAACAATGAAGGTTAGCCCACCAGATACCATCTTTATGATAGAAGACACAATTAGCAAAAATCCTGATAGTGATATTATATGTGAGGGTTTCCCCAACCCCATTAAATATTCATGAATGTTAAAGCAATTAATTATGTAAGAGTCAAGTGCAACTTTCTCACCAAAAGGTGAGACTTCAAGCAGTATAAAACAAAGATTTTTTTTAAAAAAACGTGTTATTACAGAAACATTGCAAATGATAAACTGAGATAAATATTTCAAAAATAATGATGAATTTGGCTTTGTTTCTCCAAACAGCAGTAAATCAATGTGCAACAGATATTAATGACTGAGCATTATGGCAGAAAATTAGCCAAGATACCTCCTTAGGAGAGACAGAAAGTTAGCCAAGGTAAAGGGGGATGCCCTCAAAAATACTACAAAACTTCCAGCCATTGGATCTTCTGTAGAACGAAAATGGGAAGAATTCTATCTTCAAAATGGTAAAACTGCATTCTTTTCCAGTAGGTTTTTTAAAAAATGAGCAAATTCAGTTCTATGGCATGCATTAACTAAAAAAGCTAACTGTACATCAGAGTGAAAGTACACAAACAAGCATTTGTAATGATTGCTTTGCCAACCTGTTTAAGTGTCTCCTTTTCTACTTCTTACTACATCCCTTATTTGCAACTGGTGCTGGCCTTTATCAACTCATGGATCCCTTTACAACTCAAACCCAGGAAGGAAGTTGGAATCAAGAGTATGAGAGTTTGACAATTGTATCCAGAAAAAAGAAAGTTTACTTAGTTCCAGTGAGGAGTTCCTGCTTTCAACCAATTCCATTTTGTCTACTTTAATTCCTACTAAAAACTGTGCCATTAAACTTGTATAAAGTATCTTATAAAAATCTTGCACCGTTACCACATGACTTACTAAACATCTACCTAGTGACTGAATATGGCTCCATTCTGATCTGTAAATTTAAATAATTTTGACAAATATTCCTGCATGAAACTGAAGAGACAGTAAACTGAATGTGTCAATTTCTTTTTAAAATGTATTTGTAATCTACTGCTTCCCTTGCCTTGCAGAAAGAGAAATATTTTCTAATAAAATCCAGCACACCTCAGAGGATATATTTGTAGTTTTGAGGTAATGAGAAAGTAGATAGGAAATTAAGTTCAATTTCTCTTGATATCAGTATCAATGTCAGGAAATTGAGTGAAGTGGCTCAAACATCATGATTACATTTTTACAAAGGCAAGAGTACATCAAGACAGACAAAAATCGTTCACATATTGCTCACACACAAATGTACCCAAATCAAAACCATTATAGGGGCAATGTATTGTTGAAGGCTTTCGTGGCCAGAATCACTGGGTTGTTGTACGTTTTTCGGGCTGTATGGCCATGTTCTAGAAGCATTCTTCCTGACATTTTGTCTGTATCTATGGCAGGCATCGTCACAACCTCTGAGGATGCCTGCCATAGATACGGGTGAAATGTCAGGAGAGAATGCTTCTAGAACATGGTCATACAGCCCGAGAAACCTACAACAACCCATAATAGGGGCATTTTGTTGAAGAAACAAAGCAGGAGTTACTTTTGAGTAGACATGATAACTGCCCTATAAATAATTCTTGCCAAGTCCTATATTTAGGAGAAAATAAGGCAGGTCTGGAAAGTTATTTACCTCATTTTGCTTTTCATTCCAGGCTGCTTATGAGAACTCAGCTTCTTTATGATAGGGCCCTATAACCTGCAGCTGGAATTCCCTTCGCTCTCCTGTCATTCTCAAGGGACTCTAAAAATCCAAGGTACGGCCAATTCAGAGCAAATTTGGGGAAACGAATGCACAGCAAAGCTGCTCAGGGAGAAGCCATTCTACAAGCAACTGCTATACAGCAAGCAGAATGCCAGTACAGATTATGAACATTAACTCATATCAGCAAAGGAGAAGGGAAGGTCCAATACCTTTTTCTACATATATTTAATATATATCTGCTTGATTGAGTCACGAGATGGTAGTTTGAAATTAGTCACCTATACTCCCTCTGAATATACAGTACAACCATAAATAAAATTACCTGCACCTAAAATTACTTCTGTAACTCACACCAAAGTCTTGCATTTGCATGTATGTTTCTTCCAAGGTACCTGGTAACCAACTTTTTGACAAGGTCTATGTGAGACAGTGCTTGATTTAGCAACACAAACTTTGATCTCTATGTCTGAAAACAGTCCAATCAATGTAGGCCCGAGAATTACTCCTGATATCATTGTGTTAATATGCACACAAAAACAGAGAAGAGGTATGGTAGAAAATAAAGAAGAGGATGCCACACTGTGGCATCCATTTTAAAAGAACTGTAAACAGACTCCCATTTGCCTCTCTCCTATATCCTGCCCATTTTCTCACCATTTTCTACAACAAACAGAAAAGTTTACACTACAGCATCAATAGATTCGTAGTCTTTGCTGTCACCTTTAAGCTATCAAACAAACGTGCTTCAAAAGTGCAATCAAAAAGGAAGTGGTGGTGATTCTTCTTAATTCCCTAAACATTTACTGGTCCAGATTCAGAAAGACGTAGTGTGGGGTTAAACCCAAGGTTCTTCTACATCATTCCTTGCCTAATAGGGACCGGTCACTGTTGAATAAGCAACATTGTTACATCCCATTCTAATATCCCATTCTTGTCAAAGGTCAGCCTTCAAACCATTAAAATCTCTCAATCAATAGCAGACTCATAATGAAGAATCAAAGACACACAATAGATGCAAGTGCTATCCATTTCACTGCATCCATGCCCCTTCAGCTGCAAATAAACTTACTTGGGAAGCATGAAGGAGGAAGGAGTCCCTGCAGTTTCTACAAGAGGAAACCAGGACTTACTGAAACATTCATGACAGACTGGGAGTAGAAGCTGTGGCAGGTTAAAAGGGTCATGGCAAGGCACTGGTGACGTTAGAAACCGTTGGTACAATGAGTTCGAAGAGAGACTCATAAGTCCCCACCACAAATCCAACAAAGCCTATGACGCTGATGAGGATATCTTTGGCAATTCTGAGCGGGTGCATGCCTTCGGAGTAGAAAGTGCAGATCTCCAGGAGGGGTGGGATGATCATGGCTAGAGCACTGCTGCTCACGGAACCCACCAGAGATATGACGATGTCCAGGCGGGGGATCAGGATAGCTAACAGACCTAGAAAGGAAAGGAGGGGCGGAGAAAATGTAAAAAATTGTTAACAGTCTGTACTTAAAGGCATCCATATGCAAATACTACAGGTTGTTAGAGTGGGAGCTTGAGGCCACTTGAGGCCTCCTAGTCCTAAATCATGACGGAAGAACGGAGATGCCCCGCTGCCTCCAGAGGACCAGGAACAGAAGCAAGTGCTCTAACCTGAAACTAAAGTACAGTATTTGGAACGTGGCGGATTCCCTGTTCTTCCATGAAAGTAGACAGATTGCTAGAAAAAGGTTTATCAACACAAAGCTCAGCAGAATTCCAAACAAGAAACTATATATGGACCAGCTTCTCAGTGATATGTTTCCCTTGACTTCATTTCACATTAGGACAGCTGCGCTGCCAACCACAGAATTATACTGGCTTGGCTGAACCATGTGAAATGGTGCCACATGCTTGTTCAGGGACTTTTCTCTTTATGTCTCCATATTTAAGGTAGCATATCAGGAATGCATTTCTAGTCCCAAATTGCCCATTTGTTCTCGTACCACTATACTTTGCTTATTGGTTGTCCTACATCCAATATAATGCTGCAGTGTGAGAACTTTTTAATACGGGCAGGCACCTTTCCTTTATCCTTGTTTAGTCAGAAAATTGAAGAGCATTCTCAGCTTTAAATAACCATTGAAAATATAACTGTTTACACTTTTTCCCCCCAAGTGATAACTACTATATTTTTATGTATGTTTGGTATAGGAGAAGTCATTTACTATCTTTTTAAACTAAACTGTTTAAAATCATTATAGAGCAAACTGAATAAAATAAATTACCAAGAGATATGCACAAGCAAGCAACCAGTCAGTCAGTCAGTTAGAAACTGTAATGTACTGAATCCGAGCACTTGCTCCGTTAGCCCAATACTATCTACACTGGCAACAGATTTCCAAAATCCCATTAGATCTCCAAACTCTGAAGTGAGGATATGTTCCTTTCCTTTCTTTGTTACCTGAAATGCAGTAATTTGAAGACATCAGAGATCACACAGAGGACTGTATGCAGGCAAAATCTACATCATCACACAGTAACAATTTGTTTCAGTACAGCACTTTGTCCTCTTTTGTGGGACAGTATCGTGAATTTACGCAAAACATTTTAAATAAGTACTAGGTTACGCATATTTATTACTTCCTAAAAGAATAAAATTGCACACTTTTTGCTGCTATAGCACTGAGTTTTGGGAGGGGGACTTTGGAGGGGGGAATGCAAATACAGACAGCAGCCACAAATGATGTAAAAATATATATTAGTGATTAATTTGGCCTCCGACTATTGAGTTTTACAGCGGAGTATATGGATCACTCCTTTTGTGCTTCCTTGTTTTGGGTTTTTCAACCTACTTTGAATACCATGTGGATTTATTGCTGCTGATTCTACCAATCATTGAATCCCATTGGACTGGGAACCGCCACTCTCCTGGATGGACTATAATCCGGTTTATTTGAAACCGGGGGACATTTCTCTATACGAACTTGTGTCCTTTGATCTTTTTGCCTATTGGGACTACTTACCATTTGGTAATGTACGAGAGTGCGATTCTCCTTCATTGTTTATATTACTTATAGATGTACAATCAGCATGGAATTAATCACTAATATATATTTTTACACTTTTTGATATAAGCCGACTTGTCTTTGTAGCACTTTGATACACCCTTGCTCTGTAGTTAAGCATTTAGCATTCTCTGCTAGAAACGTCTAAGTATGTCACCCATCTGCAAATCCCACAATTTCACAGAATGGAACTGTGACCGTTAAAGTGGAATCAGAGTGATTTTCTTGGGTAGTATGAAAGAACCCCAGGGTCCATCCTACCCACTCCTTTCTCCACTGGTACAGGAAATCCATAAAGGATAGTAACAAAATTTCTAGCAGAATTTTGCATAGCTGCCCATAAACAGATAGTGAGATATCCCTGAAGAAAAAATAACCCAGAGAATGTCACCATGATGTGAATGCTTGGTGCAGTCACCAGGCCCAAATAAGTTGAATGACAGGAAAAGAAGACAGAATGCAGCATCAGGAAAATACTCAAGATTTTTTTAAAAAAAGATATTAAGTGGTCCATTCATGCAGGCTGAATTTGAGCAAAGTGAGCCCCTCCTCTTCCTTCCACAGTCTCACTCAAGGGAGATAACAAGGAGCCCTACATTATAAACCAAAATCACAAACTATTTTTTTTAAGTTTACACAGTGGGAAGGAAAGAAATCAGTAGAGAAGTGCCGAGGCAATTAGTTGAGAGAAAAACACTTGAGAAAAACTAGCCTGAACAGTATCTCTGCTTTTAATGGGAGCGATGTTAATGGGAGCAATCTAAAATTAAATTGAACATGCTGGTGTCAGAGCTGTTATGAGGTCAGCGAGGCTTTTCTGGAGCACGGGACAGCCATACTAAGAAAGTTGGGCCACAGAAGTTAAGCTGAAGTGCTGAACGTAAGATAAGGGAAGCAAAGGGTTTGTGTGCTCAAAGGGATCTGGTAAGGGACAATACATCTGAAGAGTCCAAAAGGACACCAGTGAAGAAATGTTACAAGGAGGAAAAAGGAAGAAGCACACAGAGAGCACAGGACTGTGATTCTGGAGGCCAGAGCTATAGACACCCCTTGGGCAACCTTGAGCATGATGCTCTCTAGCTCAACCTCAAAGAAAGGCAAAGACAAGTCATTTCCGAACAAATCTTACCAAGGAAACCATGTGATAGGGCCATCATGAATCAGAAAGGACTTGAAGACACACAACCACAACACAAACACATACATACAAACACTTGTGAAGAACTTTTTTCTGTCATCATACCAACCTGAACACAGCTGACTTTATTTCAATTTGAAAACTGTATGGAGTTGGGCCTTGTGAGATGGAAATGGATGGGAGACCAATGGGGATTCTCTGGAAGAGCTAGGAAAGGATTCTGCCTGAAACCCTGGAGGTCTGTTACAAAATCAGAAATGACAAGACCGGGGACCAGTGGTCTGACAATAAGTTAAATTTATATACACTGCCCTGGGTTTGCTTGTGGATGAAGGGTACTTCATACATTCTAAAATAAAATAAAAGTGGAAGGAAACATGCATACACAGAGAAGTCTGAGAACTCCAACATTCTCCTTCTCTTTTACTGAGAGAGAAGGGAGGAAGGGAAAAGATACTTCAGTGAGTTCTGAATTGTTTTACTAACTGGATATGAAAACCCAGAGATTAATGAGATGACACCAGATTAAAGTACCTAAAACTTCAACTGGAGCAGCATATCACTATCAGCATTCATGATTATTTCGGGAAAAAGGGAATGCTTGGCTGTACATCGCAGAAATGTTACTACAGTACAACATTGCACCTATGGGACAAGTACTTGCAGTTTCATTTATCCATGTCCCAAAAAATATGTCCTCTATAGAAATGAACTATTTCCATAGTAACCATAGAGTCACACTGGCAAATATGTAGAGAGGATACCTCTTTAGGAATTTTCTAGGTTCTCCTGGTAATTTCCAGAATCTTCCAATTACAATGTGTTGGAAAATACAAACTTTCACTTCATATATAACACCAATTATAATACCACTTTGTATATAACACCACAAATAACACCACTGGAGTAGAACAGTAGTCCTACAGCAAACATGTCTACGAGCCTTCTGTGATGTAATAACACAGACAGTCAGAAGTAACCAGCTAGATACTGATTGTGCTACACTCTAGATTGTTTCTACACCCTAGATGATATAATTATGGCTATGCATATATCCAAAACACACCTACATAATAGTAAAGCTTTTCCCCTGACATTAAGTCCAGTCATGTCCGACTCTGGGGGTTGGTGCTCATCTCCATTTCTAAGCCGTAGACACTTCCAAGGTCATGTGGCCAGCATGACTGCAAGGAGCGCTGTTACCTTCCCGCCGGAGCAGAACTTATCGATCTACTCACATTTGCATGTTTTTGAACTGCTAGTTTGACAGAAGCTGGGGCTGACAACGGAAGCTCACACCACTCCCGGATTCGAACCTGCGACCTTTTGGTCAACAAGTTTAGCAGCTCAGCGGTTTAACCTACTGTGTCGCCGGGGGCTCCAACATAATAGTTACCTATTAAAAGTGGAACTTTGGTAGCTTGCAAAACTGATCCTTGGGTGGTATTTCCACCTAAACCCAAAAAACCATCTAAGTATTGGTGATTGATTCTAGACAAAACTGTAAACTTTCTCAGTTTGGATGAATTGATGAGAAATTATGTATCAATCAGTAAATTTTGATGTGTACAGAGTCAGAAAGAGCCACAGAAAAATTACACTGTTTACCCACAATTGAAGCAGCAGCAGGCACAGGACATTAGTTAGCAAAACTATTGAATAAGACTCCATGATGTTAAGGGGGGGGGGGGAAATTGACTTTTAGGGATTGTCCCCTGGGTATAAATGGCAGTGCTCCAAGAAATAGAGTTTTTAATGTGATGGCAGAAGCTCAAAAGATGAACAAATGTAAATGAAGCTTATTGAAAGTGGAAACTAAATTAGTTCTGCCAGGCTTGCAGTTTGCTAGCAAGAGGGCAGGATAGAGAACGCTGACATTTGGGAAAAAGTTAAATCACAAAAGACAATGTGTTCTTCTTACAGGGCACTGTTCAACAACAGCTCCGCATTTCACAATCTCTATGCATTTACTAGGTGGATAAGAGAAGAAATTGAATTCTGTCCTATCAGTGATTTTTTTTATTACCATTCCCTGCTCAAAGGTTTCCCAATCAAGCTGTGTAACAGCCTTAAAGACACACTGCTGACATTGCATCTAAATGCAAACGCTTGGAAGAGATCCTAGGGGGACTTCCACAACACATACAAAATTCACACCTTAAACGGAAGACCGGAAACCACATTATTGCATTGAGTTGTCATTGACAAAATACTATATCTATTGCAGGGAAAAAGAAAGCCATAAACCAATGTGTTTGGTGTGCCATGCAGCCAAAAACTAAAAAGAGGAATGTCCATAGGTAACACAAAAGTCCATACTTCATGGCAGGCCTGCACAATATGTGGCCTCCAGCTGTTTTGGCCTCCAACACACAGATTTCCTGGCAATTGGATAAGCTGGCTAGGGTTTCTGGAAATTGGAAGCCAAAACAGCTGGAGGGCTGCAGGTTGTGCAGGCCTGCTTTATGTTATTGGCTTTTTCCGTTTATCTTCCACCTTTTTCTTAGCAGTTAGAAGCTAACAAAATATGAAATTCTACCAGAGACCAGTGTGTTGACCATGCAGCGCTTTTCAAAACGATATATCACAATCACCACCACTTCCATTGACCTTAGCACTTGCCCTTGTTCTCAAATCCGCTTGGCAGATGCTCAATTCAGCAGGAGAGCTGCCACACGGGGAGACCTCTGCCGCCCAATGAATCTGAAATGTGCAGCAGTGTAGACACCCTACAATGAAGCCAGCTTTTGTCACACGGGAAAGTAGGGCATTTTGAAAAGCACTATCACAATGGGCACAGAAGAAAGGAAATTGGTTTGTTGGTTATTGGGTTTGTTAAAAGACTGCTTTAAAGTGCGTGCCTGTGTGTATTTTGAAGTAGGTTTTTGAAAATTCTAAAGAATTCATATTTCCCAGTGAGAAAACCCATTTCCAGAAGCCTGGGAAACAAGGGCAAGACTAAACAAAACACATTGGGAAAGAGGTAGGCTACAATACATTGTTACATGTTTTGTTGGAAGAGTTCAGCTGCTTTTAAAAATAATGACCAACTATAAAAGCGGGGAACTGAAATATTTGCAGAACAGGAACCCAGGCTGTGCTTGGCAGAAAATGAGGCCTATTCAGATAGAGCTGAGCTCCAGGAAATGATTTATTTTATTTATTTATTTCGAACACTTGTACCCAGCCCTTCTCAATCCCCTGGCGACTTCCAATCGGCAGCGATCTAATGCCACTATAAATACACAATAAAATACATAATAAAACAAGCAATCAATTATAGTTAAAACATTAAACATTCCCTATTTATTTATTTATTTACTATATTTCTATACCGCCCCTCTCAGCCCGAAGGTTCTCTGTTCAGCTGACCCCCTTTTGTCTTCTTGCTCAAGTATAGAGCCCTCTTTCTCTTCATTTCATATACTGTTTCATTCTCTCATCTATCTTTTCAAGGGAAAGAATAATCTCTCCACTCCATGGCAGGCATCCATCTCTGTTTCATTTTCCTATCAACCGCTTTGTGTGTGTCTAGACACATTTCTACTTCTACACTAAAATTCTGCTGGAAGTCTGATCACTTCTGTGCAGGTTCTGGAAGACAACAGGCCTAAACAACTTGACAGTGATCCTTCCCACGTTACCCATGCATGGCATAGCTGCCAGAGGTATCCAGGCAAAAATCAACAATATGATTTTTTTTTTAAAGGGGAGGGTTAGAAGGAACATAGATGGGACTCTGAAAGAAGAGTGTTGGCACTACCAAATAAAGACTTATGCACACTTAGGACTTGCTTGTTAAGTAAGCACACACAGGATCCCACTGCTGCTACTCAGAATGTACTCCAAATGGAAAGCAAACACATATGGGTTAAGATGAGAAGTGTGTTAATAATGCCAATTGGAAATAGTCTAAGGCAGATTTCCATTGCGCCTCTGCCCATCTCGATAACCCTCCTCTAAAGACATCAGGGAGTACTCAGTTGGACCGGAAGAATAACAGTCTGTCAAAACTGCTGCATCAGGAGCCCCTCTATGACTCAGCCAACCGTCACGTCTCACAATGAATAGGATTTTAACACCCACTAAAAATATAAAATGAAAGAGGACAGGCAGCAAAACGAAATTACCCAGCTGCATATCCTCCGCCCTCAGGGGACAGCGATTATGCTCGCCATAGATATTAATTCAAAGGGCTTTTGACTAGACCTCTCTTTCCGTTCGCTTAGCACTTCAAAAACCTAAAACTCTATCCCCTCTTTGGACACCGAAGCAGTGACGCAGGCTTCTTCTGAGGCTGTGAGATCATTTTGATTAATATTCATGCAACCCACTTAATTGCTTTTATCCTTGCTGAGAGCCCGGTCAGTTTAAATTCTCTTGCCTCTGAAGGCACAAAACCTATCAGGGATCTCTGCACTCAAAAGGAATCGGTGTCCTTTCTCAGCACCTTTCTGACACATGACTAATCCCTCTCATCCAGTGGAGGGAGTAGAGAGGAGGAACTGACTTGCTGTCATCACACACCATCAGCTGCCAGAAGCCATCCACTTTAACACCTTGTTCTTTCCCAGGTGCTTTCTCTTTTGGCCTTTGTCCCACTCCTGCCCATCTCCCTGAGCTCCTCTGTCAACTCTCCCAGCAGCTAGCTGATAGAGGCCAATAGCCCTTAGTGATGCCCTGCTGATGCTGTTAGCAATTGAGAAATCATTTCCAAGGCAAGTAAGGCTGCATGTGGCATGTTGCTCCAGTATTGTATCTGTACTCCAACCAGAAAATACAAGTAGAATTTGGGCGGGGGGGGAGGACACCAGATTTGCAGAAAATTATTTCACTTTGATAGAAATAGATTTACTGAGGGGTCTCTTTGGTTTAGTGAGAAATACTGGGAGTAGGGAAAGAGAAAATTACAAAGCACCACAGAGAAAGTTCTTAAGGAGTCCAGTTAAATGGAAACACTCTTCCTGCCAACACACCATGATGAAACAGCTCTTCATTGCTCAAAGTTTAGCCTCACTCCAAATGGGAGTAATTTACAAGGAACTAATTTAGCTGTTGGGCAGTGGCAGATTTCTTTAAGTAGTGCAGATCTCTTTCCAGCCTGTGACTGCCTTCCTTCGCCTATTCACAATCATAAGGACTAGAAGCGTTTTCTGAAAAGGAATGGTCTCCTTTTCAGTTTGTCTAATTTTTGGTAATAAAACTCCCAGAATGTATATGTACAACTTTCTTCCCAAACAACCAACAGTTTTTGTTTACAAGGACTGTGCAATCACTTTCCTTGAAGTCTTGTGTAGTTTCCGGGCTCCATGGTTGTGTTTTTAGCAGCATTTTCTCCTGATGCTTCACCTGCATCTGTGGTTGGCATCTTCAGAGGATCATTGAACATGCTTAAGTCTCCAACACTCCAAGTGTTCTTAAAAAAGCAATTCCGTAAAGACTTCATATATTTTTCAGCTGGTTTAAGTCCCTTTTCTACACTTTCTAAATTTATTGTGATACTCTCAACTCTGTAACTGAACTATAGAAGAAGAAAAATATTTTCAAAGTTCAGGTTTGAAAAGATTATGTGAAAACATGGTCTACGAGTAACTTGCAACTAATAATTCTCAAAATATGTTGCTGCCAGTGGAAAAATGTGAGTGACAAAGCCATATATTTTATCTATCTTGTAATTATTAATGCTATCATTTACTTTGTTTGATCAAGAGAGAAGTAACTTAGGTGCCGTAATGGCAACTTCAGGTATAATATAAATGCTCTGGTGCTTATCAAGTTATGACCTCTGGCAATACAGTGAAATAATTTGGGTTGAAGCACCATGAAATATTTTTCCTATCATATTTTCAAGATGCAAATGTGAGACATTAAGGCACTTAGAATACAGACAACATGGCTTCAGAGAAGAAATAGAATGTATAAAGAACAAAACATACAAGGAAAGGTTGAGGGAGCTCAACATGCCCAAGCTGGTGAAGAGAAGACTGAGGGATGGCATGGTGCACTTTTAAAATATGTAATGAGAGGAGGGTGCAGGTTTATTATCTGCAGTCCTAGAGTAGTGCTTCCCAACCTTTGGTCCCTCAGGTGTTCAACTCCCACAATTCCTAACAGCTGGTAAGCTGGCTGGGATTCTGGGAGTTGAGGTCCAAAACATCTGAAGGACCCAAGGTTTGGGAACCACTATTCTAGAGGTAGCACCTAATCGTTTTAAGTTATGGAAAGGTAGATGTCAACTGAACATCAGAAGGAACTTCTTGATGGTAACATCTCCACCTGAGAAAGTGATTAATTTAAAAGAAGGGTTCTCCTTCAGGACCCAGGCAGGCTTGCATTCTCTGTCTGATATCCTAAACCTAAGTCATATAAAGGGTCATAACCAGTACTTTGGGTTTGGCCTGGAAAAAGATGTGCAGCCAGTGAGGGGAATGTTTTATTTTAAAGGAGAATCAATGCTTCTGAAGTTTTTTCAGGTATGACAGTCTAAGTCAGTGGTTCTCAAAATGTGGGTCCCCAGATGTTTTGGCCTTCAACTCCCAAAAATCCTAACAGCTTGTAAACCGGTTGGGCTCTCTGGGAGTTGTAGGCCAAAACACCTGGGGACCCACAGGTTGAGAACCACTGGTCTAAGTTCTTTAACCAAATGGTTCTGGGCATTTTTTTTAAAAAAAGCTAAGTGAATGGCTCATGCAATGACAACAATGGACAGGGGACTTCAAGAGGCCTACAAGCTACATGGTGGCCATTCAGGGCTACAAACTTTTTCTGGAGGAGGGCAGAGTGTAGTCAATTTTAGCAGATGTGTCCTCGTGTTTGAAGTCTTCCACAGCATCTACCATATTGTTCAGAAAGTCCCCCAGACTCTCAAAGCACATTTTGAGGACACTGGGCAGCAGGAATGGAAGACAGTCTCAGAAAAAAATGCCTCCCTTCTCAGCCTGATTCTACATTAAAAGAGGAGTGTCCAAGAACCAATATCACTGAATCACTGAAGTGAATTTTGTCATAGGAATCCATGCTTACACATTTTGCTACACATTCAAAACATTAAATAATTTCCCAGCAGCAGAAAACATTACCTTTGAATGCCTGAGCAATGGCTTTGACAGAGAAATATTACCTTGCATAAAGCTATCATTACAAGGCATTCTACTGGTTGCATCTCTTCTACTTGAGACATTAATTTGTTGCAAAATGAAAAAAGGAAAAAGTTTGAGTCTTTTACTCACATGTTACGCACACCAGGCATACCCTCAGCAGAAGGTTCAACCACAATTTCCACCGTTCAGGAACCTGGGAGAGAGCTGGAGGAATTATTATTTCAGCAGGGACATAGAACTGCAGCGCATAAGTGAAGAAGATCCCAATGGAATAGAGAAGTTTGACAGACTGGTACAACCTGCAAAAATAAAAATAAAATGATACAGGAATCAGCCATTAAATCCACTCAGCCTCCTGGTAGAGAAACTTGAGGCAGACACAGAAGTGAACACATCTCAGGGACAAAGGGAATTTAGAATGACTGCACTCCCTTATATCCAAGGAGCACCAAGAGACTTTGGCACACAGCTAATGTCCGCAGAGATAAAAGAGAGTGCTGTTCCTGATCCAGGACTTTGCAGAAAGGAAAAGGCACTTCCCTTGAACAAGATGACTTTGCCGCTATGCAATAAGGCACAGAATTCCTAGGGCAGATCATGTATTTTACAGAGTCAAGAAGACGAAGACTGAAGAACTGCTTGTCCTTGAGTGACCTGACAACTACTGAAGTTGTTATTCAAAACTAAGTACAATTTCAATGATTCTAGGCAGTCAAATATTCTGGTTGGACATAGACACTGGGAACAGTTTTTCCAGTGATGCAGAGACTTTGGACTAAAAATATTCCCTTCCTACCTCCAGTGGTGAGAGACTTCAGCTATGCACGTACTTTCTTTAAGTGGAGCCTTAAAAAAATAAATCCCTTAAAATGGAAGGGGAGCTTGTGCAGGGACATGGCCCAATTTAATAATAATAACAACAACAACAACAACTTTATTTATACCCCGCCACCATCTTTCCAAGGGGACACGGTGTGGCTTACATGAGGCTAAGCCCAACAAAAATACAGCAGTATAAACAACAAAACAAGCAGGCAAAGTAAAACACATTACAATATTATAAATAACATGTAAGCAATAACACAAGAGATTTAAAAACACTGTGGGCGGGCCAGATGTAGTAGAATAAAATTTTAAAACACTGAGCATGAACAGAAATAGGGTATATCTAAACAGGGGGGGGGGGGGTTAGAGGGAATGTAGGGAGAACAATCCAACGGTTAGATAAAGTGCTTCAGAGGACAACTTTCCTCAAAATGACTCCACCACATGTTGACCCAAAGCAAACCTAACCCCCATCTTCTCTTGAGTCCCCCTCAAAAAGGCTATAGGAAGTGAAGTTTTGAGAGTGACTGTAGATGAAATCAGATATTAGGGAGCTAAACATTCATTATAAAATAGAAATATTGTGGCAACAGGCCACGGCACAACTCAGCAGGATTGTGTTGACAGGATCCATCATAACTACAAAATTAGATGACATCATTCACAGAAACGTGCTGGGAAGGGAGTGGAAAAGCTCATATGTCTTCTTTCTGTACTACCCAAAGTGACCTGGTTAACTGCTTTCAGAAACTGGATGCTACACCAGTTCATTTGTTATGAAACAGGAAGAAAAGTGGCTGCTTTCTGGAGCAGTGACCTTGAAATTGTTGCTCTTTTCATTAGCTTTTGGAGGTTAAAAAAAAGCTTTGAGGGAAAAAGCATTTTGTGGGTTTGATGTGAACCACCATGCTCGGGAGGATGGTGGTTCACATTTTACATTTTACATGGAAAATTGGAAGCTTACTTGCTAGGCACTAATTATTCAGAGTAATGAAAGAGGGTTGTAACCCAGTAGCAGAGCATATGTATTTCATATAAGAGATCCTGGGTTAAATTAGATGTGTTTTCAGGATGAGCTGTGGAAACCCAGTCTGAAATGTTGGAGCACCACAGTCAACCTCAGATGACAGGACCAGGACATATAAGTCAATGTTCTTGTTCATTAAAGGACAGCCCATTATATTCTTCTGCAATGCAGTCAGAGTTCCTTATCCATGGATTTAAACACCCATGGCTTTAAAATATCCTTCTAATCTTGGGGAAAAAAAGATTTAAAAAAGCAAACATTTAGTTTTCCATTTATTAGAAGGGATGCTATTTTACTATAACTTGAGCATCCATAGATTTCAGTATCCATTGGGCTCCTGAAACCAAACCCCAGCAGATACCAAGGACCTACTGTTTATCCCCTATAGTAGGGCCTGGAAAATCTAAACAAGTTAGGCATATCTGATCTGGAATTCTGAAATCTAAAGTATTTATTTATTTATTTAAATCATTTATACCCCATCCTTCTCAACCTCCAAAGAGGGACGGCTTCCAACAGGCAACCATTCAGTGCAAAACTGTCCACATAGTGTCACTTTTGTTCCTGATGTTCAATGTGCACAAACTTGAACACACATATTTTCAAATGTTGTATAAAATGACCTTCAGACTATGTATATAAGGTGTATATGAAACATAAATGAAATTCATGCTTAGAATTGGATCTTTGTGTGTGTGTGTATTCATATCTATATGTGTAGACACAGGAATTCCAAAATCTGAAGAAATCTAAAAGCACTTCTAAAACTGAGCAATTTGGAGAAGCGATATCCAACCTGTCTTACATCAACAACCCAAAACCCCTGTATTACTTATTTTAATGAAGAGATTAAATATTTTCAACCAATGCTTTTAATCAGCATGGTTGTATTCTAATTTTGTTTCCTTTTTTAAAAAAAGGTACTGAAGCTTACCTTCAAAGCAGTTATCAGCATCAGTCATGAATACCAGTATTTCACAGTTTTTGATTACTCCCTCTCCCCCACAGCCGCACAGTTGCCAACATTGGCACTGGTGAAACATCTAGGCAATTCTGACGTCACAACTGCTTGCACTTTCACCAGCTTGACTCAAAGGCAAGTTATTTTGGGAGCTACACATAAAGCAGGTTTACGTAGAGGGAAGGGTGCAGGAAAGGAAGCGTGTTATATAAAAATGGCAACTTTCAAAAGTTAATGGAAGAATATTTTGATGTTTTGAGACAATCTTCTGAAGGTCGATATGCTGCAGCGAATTAATTTCAGACAAGGGACTGAAATAAGTTATTGCTGCTGAGCTACCTCTTAGCAAGTGGTTTGTTTTTATGCATTTCGGTTTCAATTGAAACCTTGGATACTTATTTCACAAGGGTTAACTAATGAAGCATAGTCAAATTATAAAACAATTGTGCAATTATTGCTATTGCAAAAGGCGATATTTTTTTTATGAATGGAGCCTCCATTTGCTTTAGGTAAGCACCCCACCCCACCCTGCTACAAATCCTGCAAAGGAGTACATAAAAAATGAGAAGGGTGACACAGAGGCAAATAGCTTTAGTCAGGAGAAAGCTCTGACTGGGACCCACGCAAAGCTATTTAAAATGTCATTGGTATATGCAGAGTAAAGGCAAGCCCAGATAGCATCCCATTAAACAGTTAGCTTCAAGATCAAATTGTGGTTTGTATGCTACAGGTAGCATCAACTACCTAAAGCTAAGTAACAAGTGGCACGGCACAGACACATTTGGTTTTGAAGAGTTTCTCCATGTGATGGGCCCTGATTAATCATGAACTCTGTGTCAACCTGAAATGTGCATGGTTAACATGGTGTGATACTTCGCACTTCCATCTTCAAAGCACTTTGGAAAGTATTAGTCCTCACTTCCAGGGGAGCTTAAAATGAAGCAGAATGTTCAAGAATAAAGAAAGGCATTATGGAGTCCTATAATTCCAGTTATAATAGGTGTGAGTGGTAAGCACACAGATAATTAGCAGAATCTGAAAGAGTTTCTGATAGGGCATTCAGTGGTGAAATATCTTTCATACAGGAATCAAGACCATCTGAAAGCCAACCTCATTAAAACAACTTCTCGGGGTTACACAGAGAATTCTGTTTTTACAAAGATGAATTAAGATGGGGAAACTCTTCCAATATTCCACCCTAACAAATCAATCTGGGATAATAACCTTATAGGAGAGCACCTCTCCCATTCACCGTGAAGGGAGAATATACCTGCCATTCTACAATTACTTGAATGTAGTGTTCCCAGGCAACTATATTTTCTAATCAGTACATACATATTGACTGTTTTTTGGGGGAAGACTAGGTTGTTGGTTCCATAAAGTGGCATAATTCCTTTTCCCCAAGGGAGAGGAACGAACTCAAGAAGTCACAAAAACATACTAAAGTTGAGATTGTTCTCCATAATGTAATAAGTAAATGGATCACACCAAAAATGAGCAAATGACACTATGGGCCGGGCATCTGATATTACACTGCTCCTTGCTCAGGAAATCTATTTTAAAAAACAATGCATCACAGGCATAACAATCAATCAATTTAGTTTCTGTCAATACTTGATCAAAAGTGCAAGATTACTACTTGTAGCCCAGACTACAATAACCATATAATCATAATTTCTGAACTTTCTGCTGAGGCCATATTGGTGCCTTATAATGTGTTGCAACCTGTGTACTTATGGTGACCCAATGAGTTTCATAAGAAAGAGTTGGTTCTTTCTCCTAAAAGATAAACCACAGCACCCAGTATTTGATGATGATCTCCCAGCCAAGTACTAACTAAAGCTGATCTTGCTTAGATTCCAATATCAGACAGCAACTGATAACTTTAGGGTATTTAGGCATAAAGTTTGACAACTCATAGTTCCAGAGCTACAAACCACGAGGAAGAGTTTTTAACAGACAGTGGATCCAACATAAGTCACTTAAAAAACAAGATGACACCGTGCAATTAAAGGGTTTGGCCGCTCTGTCCAGGTAAGCCAAAAGGTATGTCCCTAAGTGAAAGTGGCCTCTTTTTGGTACAATACGCCCTACCACACCCAATTAGTTACAGGCCTCTCTGACTTTTATCATCTGTTTTGGACACAAGCATGTCCTCAATTATACACATGCTATTGCTTATAAATCATGTCAATCACCACAATACAGGAAAGCAAAATAGTGAAGAGGTAGCAAACACATCCCACAAGAATGACCCTTGAACAACCTGAATTCATGAAGAGACTTCATATACACATACAAACAAAGGGCTTCTTAACCTTCAGCATCCATCTGTGTGCATTTCCATTCCAAATCACCCCATGAGTGATATGAAGCCCCACCTCATATCTGCCATCATGCTAACAGATGGCCTATTGTTCCAACTCACCAACAGTTAGGTAGATTGAGCGTAATGCTGGCTTGGATGTTAGCTCCAAAGCGTAAGTATCCCAGGGCTCCCAGGCTGAGGTAGAGAGTGGTGACAATCCCCATTCCCACATAGAGAATAATGGGGAACTGCTGTGGGTTCTTCATCTTGTTTTCCAATGGGAGTACCTTAGTGAAAAAAACAAATCACAAACTTTAGTTTTTTGGGGTTTTTTTAAGTACTTGTTTTTATTATTTTGGAAGCTCCCTCATATCCCAACCCTCGGAGAAAGATGGGAAACAAAACAAATCAGTTAATAATACTGAGACTGTGGATATATCATGAGAAGATAGGATTCATTAGAAAAGAAAATAAGGCTTGGTAAGAGAGAAAGCAGTAGGAAAAAGAGGAAGACCATACTCCAGATGGATAGACTCAATCAAGGAAGCCACAGCCCTGAGTTTGCAAGGCCTAAAGGACTCTCATTCAAAGGGTCATCATATGTTATCTATACAACAACAATCCAATAAAAACACAATGCATAATAAATAATAAATTTTAATTGAGTTGATTATTAAATTGAAATAGATTAAAATGCTTGACTAAATACAATGAAGGTCAGCATATTTGATGTCCTTGGCTGCACCACACAGCTTCTGAAATATACATGAAGAGAAAGGTGTTTGCCCCCTGGTGAAATGATGAGAAGGGTGGAGAGCTTAGCCCTTTTTGGAAGAAATTCCATAGTCAAGGAGCAGATGTCATGAACGTCCTCTCTCACATCTTCACCAAAGTACTTCTATTAGGTTCCACCAGAAACTGCCCCCCTCACTGTTCACCCAAAGGATAAAGAAATCTTTTCACACTATCAAATATCTGTTAAATATATGCAGCATTCAATAATACATACTATAGGTAGTAGTACAAGGAGGATATCAAAGGATTCATTTTGTCAATAATCACTAATAGCTTCCAAGTGACAAATTCAATGGTTATCTGCTTAATATTTAAAATACGTTTACACTTATGTAACAGTGAGTTGATTTTTAAAAATTATGTGCAGTGGAAAGAAGCAGCTCCCTATGATTTAAATATGCTGGCTATACATTCTAATGAACATATACTAATAACAAGAATGAAATAGAAGCAAACAAAAAAAACTGCACATGAATAACTGAACTTGATAGCTTGATAGACTTGATAGCGATTGCAACGTTTACGTGAACAAACAATGGTCAGACTCTGACAAGGTCTTTGGATGCTGAATTGGATTGGATTTGGCTACATGTTGCTAATAATGTTTTTACATGGATTTTAAACTTAATGGTTTCATTTAATGTGTAATGTTGTCATATATTGTATATGTATTCTGTACGTGTTGGCATTGATTTGTTGCCGATGCAAGCCACCTTGAGTCCCCCTTCAGGGGTTGAGAAGGACAGGGTACAAATGTTGGAAATAAATAAAAACAAACTTGCCAATACACAGCAAACTTTCTTTAAAACAGTTTAATATTTGTATAATAGCTTTACTAGGAACTATGGTGGCACAACGAGTTAAATCCTTGTGCCAGTTGAACTGCTGATCTAAAGGTTAGCAGTTTGAATCCACAAGATGGGCTGAGCTCCTGTCTGTCAGCTCCAGCTTCCCATGCGGGGATGTGACAGAAGACTCCCACCACAGGATGGTGTAAAATATCCGGGCGTCCCCTGGGCAATGTCCTTACAAACGGCCAATTCTCTCACACCGGAAGTGACTTGTTGTTTCTCAAGTCACTTCTGACATGGGGGAAAAACTAGGCTATGAGCAAAATGTGAAACCACACAAAATAATTAAAACATAAAAGTAATACTGTGTTTCATTGCATAATAGTTACTCTTTTCCCCATTTTTATCAAGAAAAGATGGTGTGACTATTACGTAGTAAACAGTCTAGCTAGGCTTCCACATGTCTCATTGCACTTCATAAATAACAGCTTTGCTTGCCCATCTGCAATGGTGCTTCATTCACTCACTCGCCCTCCCACTCGCCTTTCAGGTATGGCGCTTCACACGGCTGAGTCCAAAAGCACTGGGTGGAAGAGAGCAAGTGCTTTCGGCAGGTAGGCAGGTGAAAGAATGAATGAAACACTCTTGCTGAAAGGGGGCAGATGGATGGACAAAGCTATCTTCCTCCAATGGCTACACTGTATGCTGGCCAGAAGTACATTGGACAATGAATCAAGGATAAGACTACCATGTGGGGAAAGCAACAAATACCAATTTGGGGACCAAGAAAATGAGTGTGACTATTACATGGTGGTGAGCATTACATTACACAATGAAATATAGTGATTAAAAATCATATTTGGAGTTTCTCGTATTTTTCCACCCAACACTCAATTCTGAGCAATACAACTGTATGTGAAAAAGTTACTCAGATTAGAAACTGGTCCTCATGAAAAGCTAGCACCAAGACAGCACTATTATGAGGCTATTAAACTAGCTTTACAAGGTATTGCACAAAGAAGGTAATAGCCTGTACAAATATTTACTAGATGAGATGTCATGACCTTGTTTTTTTATAGATGCTAAAGATAAAAATATATAGCAACCTTAAACTTTAATGAGAACATTATCAGTCAGCATAGTTATTTATAATATATTTTCATAACTGGCACACCAAATACATTTTAAATTAAACATACTGTACACAGAAGGAAAACTGTGGTGTTGTTGTTAACTGTCTTTGGGTTGACTCTGATGACTTATATTGGCCCTATGAATGTGAAACTTCCAAGTCAACCTACCCTCAGCACCCCTATTCAGATCTTGCAGACTCAGAGCTGTGGCCTCCTTGATTGAGCTGAACCATCTAGAGTGCAGTCTTCCACTTTACCAAGCATTACTGTCTTTTCTAGTGAACTATGTCTTCGCATGACATGACCAAAGTATGACAGTCTCACTTTTGTATCTTGGCTTTTAGGCAGAAGTTCAGATCTGATTTGTTCTAGGGCTCATGCATTTGTCTTTTTAACTGTCTATGGTTAAAATTCTTATCCAGGGTTTTCACAACAGACCCTTGGTTTAAATTGTGTGCTGAAAGCTTTTTAATTATATTGTGCTTTTGAAAAGTCACATCCAACTTTAGATCTCATATTGAGAGAAAGGTGGGATATAAACAAAATAAAATAGGCATACTATTCCAGGGGAAAAGTATTATGAAACCAGTGAAAACATTTAATCGCTTCATACATGGTACCTTCATTAACCTTGCCCAAACACACAATACACACAGCTTTGCCACCTATAAAGATTACTGCAATAATGTGCACAGTTTTCTCTAACAATTCTGATATCCAAATGAACTTTGACTTTTACGTTTGAACAGTAGCTCAGTAAAGAGCACAGCACAGTAGTTAAGTAGGATTCCATCCACACCTTCTCTTTCCTCCTCCTTATTTACAAGTGCTCAAAGGATCAACTTTCAGAGTGCTGCACAACTAAAGCAATCTCCCTACCCTGTTTACTTTTTTTTGGCAGAGCTCAGAAAATACAAATGTTTAGAATTACAGTTACCCAAATTCCCTATCCAGATCCCTCCCTATTCTCTATAAGTTTACCCAAAAACTGCTTTTCCTTTCTTCTCTGCCTTCTCTTGCCAGAGACAAGCTGGGGCATGTCCAGAGAAGTGCAGCCAAAATGGTAAAAGCCATGGAAGCCAAGCCCTATGAGGAACAGCTTAGAGAGAAGGGTATGTTTAGATGATCAACATACACACGAAACCGCTGGGAGAGGTCATCTGGAGTTTTGGAGTTTGGTGCCACCTATATGCAGATGACACCCAACTCTACTAATCCTTTCCACCTAACGCCAAAGAAGCTGTCTTGACCCTAAACTAGTGTCTGTCATGAGTAATGGACTGGATGAGGACAAATGGAAACTTAATCCAGACAAGACAGAAGTACTCCTGGTCAGTTGTAAGGTAGATCAGGCCTGTTCCTGCCAGAAACAAGCTGGGGCATGTCCAGAGAAGTGCAACCAAAATTGTAACAGTTTTGTAAGCCAAGCCCTATGATAAATGGCTTAGGGAGAAAGGTATGTTTTGCTGTTCAACATATACATGAAACCACTGGGAGAGGTCATCTGGAGTTTTGGAGTTCAGTGTCACTTATATACAAATGACACCGAACTCTACTACTCCTTTCCACCTAAATTCAAGGAAGCTGCCCTGACCCTAAGCCAGTGTCTGTCATCAGTAATGGACTGGATGAGGGAAATCAAATTGAAACTTAATCCAGACAAGACAGAGGTACTCCTGGTCAGTTGTAAGGCAGATCAGGGAATAAGGATCCAGCCTGTCCTGGATAGAGTCACCCTCCCCCTGAAGACACAGATCCACAGTTTGAGGGTCCTTCTGGACTCAGTACTGAACCTGGAGGCAGATGTGGACAGGAGTGCCTTTGCACAATTAAAACTTGGTGCCAACTGCACCCGTTCCTTGAGAAGCCAGATCTGGCCACGGTGGTACATGCCTTACTTATATCCCGTCTGGATTACTGTAATGTGCTGTACGTGGGACTGCCTATGAAGAGTGCTCAGAAACTTCAGCAGGTCCTAAGAGCTGCAGCCAGGTTGCTCACTGGCGCTGGCTACAGGGAGCGGACAACCCTCCTTTTGCAGAAGCTCCACAAGCAGGCAAGCTGTTACCAGACACAACTCAAAGTACTGGTTATGACCTTCAAAGCCCTAGACAATTCAGGTCTGGGCTATTTGGCTGGCCGCATCCCCTTATTCGAATTTGTCCGGACCCTGAGATCTTTAGGAGAGGCCCTTCTCTCAGTTCCATTCACATCACAAGCATGATTGGTGGGAATGAGAAAATGGGACTTCCTTTTATGAGGCTGTCCTCGACTCTAGAACTCCCAGCCCAGGAAAGCCAAAATGCCACCCTCTGCTATCCTTCTGGCTACAGGCTAAAACCATTTTATTCAGGCAGGCTTTTAAAGATGAAGGTGTTTAAGACCATCAAGGGCTGCTGTGATTTTGTGATGTGATTTCATATGCTTTTCTGGTTTTCACCTGGATTGATTTAATATTAATGTAGTCAAATACTGTTTTAATATTTGTATATTTTTATATTGGAGTTGCATTGAAATGCTTTTTGTTGTGAGACACTTTGAGTCTTTGTATGGAGATAAATAGTCTATATATATATAAAAAGAGAAGGTCTGGTTTTGATGCTTATGCACGGGAAAACTATAGGCCCCCCAACCACAAAACCCACCCAACACATTCCCCCAGACCACAAGGTACATTCGTGGCACAAAAAACCCACCTCCCTACCTTTCAACCCCCAAAAACTGCCCCCATTCTGCACTGGCCGCGGCGCAGGAGAGAGAGCAATCGCGCAGGCACACTCAGCCCCCCCAACCCACCAACCCATCCCGTCGCCCTCTCTCCTCACTCACCGGGACCTTCGCAGCCACACCGGCGGCGCCCTAACCCCCTCCTCCTCTACCTCCTCGACCTCCTCGCCCGTCTCCCTGCCGTTCCCAGCCCCGGCCCGCTCGGGTGCCACCGGCACCACCTGGGAAGCGAGCGAGGAGGCCGCGGAAGAGCCGGCCACAACACCGCCCACACCACCCGGTTCCAGCCGCGGCCCCCGGGTCCGGCAGCCCCTCGAGGACACTGGAGGACGCCTAAGATCAAGCGCACGAGGCAGGAACGGCGCCACCCGCACGTCCCCCATCCCGGAGCAGCTCTGGGGCGCCGCACTACACTTCCCAGAAACCTCCGCAGCCGGAAGTAGCCGTGCGGGGCCTTCTGGGAAGTGTAGTCCCGTGGAGGACTTCTCCCCTTCAAAGTCTGAAGCTCAAGCAGTAAGGAGGTTTCAGGCAGGACACATGGTTAGGGTCCTGTCTGAAGTCACTGGCCTGACAAACCTATTCACCTAAATCCACAATTAACCAAGGAAAAGTTGTCCCAAAAGAACCGAATTCTTGTGCATTTATAGCCAAGTAAACTAAATGTATACACAGAGCAAGACTTACCACTCCAATGCCTTCAAAAGCAAAAATGGCTGTGCCAAAAAACAGCGGAAACGTCTTCCATGGGGCCACCATAGGCAGATGGGTGGGATCTGGAATATCCTGGTAAAAAACAAGAAGATAGTTTAGATTTGAGAGTGAAATGCTTGGGAGAGTTACAGCAGGCAGCTGTCTTAACATTGAGTCAGACTCACCTAAACCAGGAACTCACCTCACCTAAACCTACACAGGCTGGAAGTGACCTCCCTGTTTCTCAGGCACAAACTTTTTGAGATGCCAAGCTGTCCGGACTCATCGCTAACCCAATGTCGGCGGTGACCAGGAGTGGCTTTGCACAATTAAAACTTGTGTGCCAGCTGTGCCCGTATCTTGAGACATCAGATCTAGCCATGGTAGCACATGCCTTATTTATATCTCGACTGGACTAATGCAATGCACTCTGCGTGGTGCTGCTTTTAAAGAGTGCTCGGAAGCTTCAGCTGGTCCAGAAGTCAGCAGGCTTCTGGACCATATCCTTGCTTGTCCCTCCTCTGCTCCGGTTTATATAAAAATGCTATCTGTGGAATGCAGAAATCTTTCTTTTTCAAAATTTTCCCAGGCCAGCTCTGTGTACATTCAGGCATGTAGCCGGGGGCTAAGGAGGCTTCAGCCCCGAAATTCTCAGGGTGGTCCGCAAAAAGGCCTTTCTGGTACATTATTTAAACTGTTATGTTTATTCATATCATGATCTGATCACCATGCTCATTATATCCCACATTAATGGGGTTATTGGGATAACAATACAAAGGTTTGCTAGGGTAGACCCTCTTCCACCCAGTCTCAGGCCCCCCCCGAATCAAAATCCTGGCTACGGCCCTGTGTACATTGGTTGTGATATATTAATAAACATGCTTCATCTACTGAACCCCACATTGGGGCCACAACAGCTTCAATGCCTTATCTACAAATAAAACAAACCATTATAAATAGCACCACTATTGCCAACATTTCTAAATGAGTCCCATGTTAATACTTCCAGACTGACATTTGTACGTACCCTGACGATGTACTGGTATATCATGATCAGGCTGCTAAGCATGAGAAGATTAGCCAGCATGGAGAAGATGGAAAGGATCTTGAGATTCTGGATGAAGACAAGCAGTACCACAAATGGCAACAAGCACAAGATGTATAACTGGGAGCTCATGGTTGGTGCCAACAGTGTAGTTTCATTGGCATTGCAGTTGTTAGTAGTACCATTAGCAGCTGATATCACCTAGAGATTCATGAGGAAAAATAGTTTTTGAGCAGGCTTTTTATTGCTTGTGGTTGAAGCAACTGAATAGGTTAACAGAATGCATTTAATAATAGATTAAATGTTTCAATTCAAATCAAGAGATTATAAGAAGCCAAGACTGCTTACACACAATTGTCCTCTAAAATCCCTGTGGCAACTACACTGTAATATCAGAATTGAAGAAAAGTTGTGCTTTTTTATCTTCCTTGCAAATGTAACTCAACAACTCAGACACAGATACTAGTTTAAAGGGGTTCAATAGTCCTTTACATACAGGTAAGAATTGCTCACTATATAGAAACAGAAGAAGGCATCTGATCCCATCTAATCTCAGATGGTAAGCAGAGTCAGGCCTGGTTACTATGTGGATGTGGTATCACCAAGGAATATCAGGATGTATTTCAGAGAAAGGCAATGACAATCACGTCTAAGTATTCCTTGCCTAAGAAAACCCTGTGAAATTGGCAAATGACTTGACAGCACGCATGTATGCAGGCACACACATATGGAGAAACTGAACTTGGGAAGTTCCAGAAACCAGAAAGTTTTGAAGGAGTAGTAGTTACTCCTTATAGCTCCACTTTCTAAAAAAGATCTCTCCACTGTTCTATTTATCAAAACTAACTCTGGTGGTCCCTTTAGTTATGTTTCATTCTACTATTGGTTCTCCTTCGATGCTGTATCTTCAAAGGCAGTATCACAAGGATTGACATCTGAATCAGAACAAGGCATTGCCAAGTTATATTATGCAAGTGCATAATATAACTTGGCAATGCCTTATTCTGATTCAGATGTGTTCAACAAGAATGTAACTCTTGGTAGAAAGGCTTGAAGGAAAATTGGAAGCTGAGATAAATTGGATACAAGGCCCTTCCAAAAATGCCCTATACCCAGGATCCGATCCCAGGCTTTCTGCTTTAACCTGGATTATATGAGCTCCCACTGCTGGATAATCTGGGATAAACAGAAAACCTGGGATCAGGTCATGGGATATAGGGCCTGTCTGGAAGAGCCCTCAGCACCAAAAAGAAACTGTTCAAGAGGGTAAGTCAAATATACTACGGATGGGCAACCACAGCACATCTGGAGGCTCATTTTCTCCCATAGGAACTGCCAATGGGATACATGGAGAGGAATTTGGAAAAGGAATATAGGTGCATCACTCTGCGCCAAATATAAGGAAAATTGGGTAAAAATAGTGTATAGATGGTACCTAGACCCGGCAAAATTAGCAAAGATATATAGAACATCTAAACCAAATTGCTGGTATTGTGCAGAAAAAAATGGTACCTTTTTTCATATGTGGTGGCTCTGTCGGAAAGCCAGAAAGTTTTGGAGTATGGTGAATAGAGAATTAGAGAAAAATTTTAAAGTACAGATGGAGAAGAAACCGAGTAATCTATTATTAGGTATATTCGACCCCAAGACAAAGCTTACCGAGAGGGAAAAAAATATATACTTGATATTAACTACGGCGGCAAAGATATTATATGCTAAGTACTGGAAATCGGACAAGTCCCCAACAAAGGATGAATGGGTTCTAAATATAATCGAAGTCATACAAATGGAATGGCTATCAGAATCAATTAAAGAAAAAAAAGGTTGAAGCAGGGTCAAACAGGAAACAGGACTGGAAATGTATACAGGATTACTTTCAAAGGGAATATAACACCACTTTAAAGCTGGAATGGGATTGATACTATATATAATAGTAAGAGACCACTATTAAAGGCTTAGGGCTAAACCAGTTATGCTTTCTCTCCCCTATGCACCACAGGCATCTTGCGAAGCTTCAAGAGGAGAATATAGGGACCTCTGAAATCGTGGTTGTTGAATAAGGATAATCCACCCACCCAGAACTTTGTCAATGTCTATATCCATTTTTTTCCGGCACTCTTTTCTTGTATGTGTTGGGAGGCAGATTGCATTCCCCCCCTCTTTTTTTTTTCTTCACACTTTTTCTTATGTACCCTTATATGTGATGTGATGTTTTGTTTTGTACGTTCAATTATTGTGTTCAAATTGAATAAAGACTTTATTTTTTTTAAAAAAAGGAACTGCCAATGGGCACAATAACTCCCAAAGCAAGCCCCACAAAAATGCAGATGGCTGGACATTAATTTCTAATGTGGAAAAAGAGACTTTTGACAATATTAAACAGTGCAGAGGAACATTGCTTGCAGTGTACCCCTGAATGTAGTAACTAATGTTCCTCTGAACACCGCAACCAATTTGGTGAAGGAAGTTTCAAGAAGAAAATAATTATTTTGCTGTTGTTTTTTGATGCAAGTGGTCCAGAGAGCAAAGGGGCAACTCTGCAGGAAAAGAGATTCCATCTGAATATGGGGAAGAATTTCCTGAGGGCAAGAGTTGTTCAGCAGTGGAATATTCCCTTGGAGTGTGGTGGAATCACTTTCTCTATAATTTTTTTAAGATCCTGGAAGGCCATCTGTTGGGAGTGTTTCATTGCATATTACTGCATGGCTGATTGGTCTGACTCTATGATTCATAGAACCCAAGACTGCATTTTGCTCATCCTTGATGTTCACCTATGAAATGAAGGCATTTTTGTTTATTAGTGTTCAAAGGGGATTGATGTTAATGGATACATATCTAACTTTTGATTTCCACAGACCAACGAAAAGCAACTAACAGTTTACTGGACACCAGAAAATTAAAAAGCAAACTCTTTTGGATGACCATCTGTCAGGGATGCTTTGAATGCAATTTTCCCTATTTTGGCAGGGGGTTGGACTGGATGGCCAACAAGGTCCCTTCAAACTCTATGATTTTGTGATTCTATCATGCCGCATCACCATTTCCTCTATATCCAGTGAACTCATACTACGAATAAATCCTGGCTCTGACCAGGTTTTTTTGAAATCATGGTGCAAGAGAATGCGATTGTTGTGAGGAAAGTATAATTAAAACCCTAAAACTTTGATGAATTAAACAGAACATGTAAAAATTAGTATTAAAAATTTAAGTTTTTGAGAAGCCAATAAGCAGCAATAAATTAATTTTAATCTAGCCTAGCTGGATCTGAATTACATACTGAATTATTTAAATGCAGCCACATCCTGAAATTGGCTTAATGGATTTGCCACATGCACGTGATAACCCCACAGCAGTAATTTAATTACAAACTAATCTTATCTTAAAGGCATTATTGTAAACAGCGCGAGAAGCTATGAAAGTGAGGAGGAGAGGAGAACACATTATGAGGGTACGATCTCAATGTAAAGGAACTGTCATAAACTTTATGGCATAAAGGCTAACTGTGTTCTTATAAGAAAGAGACTATGCCAAAAGATCAGGAAACCTCTAGCCAGCCTCCAATCTGTAGACTGTATTGAACAATCCAGAAGTTAAATAATAGCCCAATAAACTACACTATCAGGTCTTATACACCAATATGTTATTTTCAATAATGACATGCTGCCTTCAGTAACAGATTGTGAAATGTTACTCAAGACTGGGTTGCTGTGAGTTTTCCGGGCTGTATGGCCATGTTCCAGAAGCATTCTCTCCTGATGTTTCACCCACATCTATGGCAGGCATCCCAGATTTTGTGAGATTTGTTGGAAACTAGGCAATTTGTTGGAATGTCCAGGGTGGGAGAAAGGCAAGTGTAAATGTTGAGGCTGGCCACCTTGATTAGCATTTAATGGCCTTGTAGCTTCAAAGCCTGGCTGGGGGTTCTTTGTTGGGCGGTGTTAGCTGGCCCCAATTGATTCTTGTCGGTAATTCACCTGTTTTTGAGTGTTGCTCTTTATTTACTGTCCTGATTTTAGACGTTTTGAATACTGGTAGTTAAATTTTGTTCATTTTCATGGTTTCCTCCTTTCTGTTGAAATTACTCAAGACTTCACAGCAAGGTAAGTCAACCTCACCTGTCACAGCACTTGGGGTTGGCTTACTCCCATCAAATGTGTCACCACATTGCCAGATTTTGGTGGCACTACAGAAACTAGCCTCCACCCCATACTTTCACCTTAGAACAGGGATATCAGTCATGCAGATCTGTTGGACCGTGAGTTACAACCAACAGTGAAGAATGCGGGGGAGTTGTAGCTTGACTATGCATCGGCAATGTAAAATTAATACAGTTTGGCCCAATTTTAGTTACGATGGCTCAATGCTATGAACTCATGGGAACTGGAGTTAAATGAGGCACCAGCACTTTTTGGCAAAGAAGGCTAAAGAGCTTGTAAAACCACAGGAGGCATTAATTCTGTACTGTAGATGCACCTAATGTCTGGAGAGCCACATAACTTCCACTCCTGTCTTAAGAGCAAGTGCACGAAGAAGACATGATTTGTTCTTAGAAGCGCAACTGACTATACAACACTGTTGCTGGCAGCAGGAAGAGCCCCCTAGTGTGTTGCATGAAAGCAACATAATCCTATTCATGTCCGTCATGGCTTGAAAGTATAAAACTGTGAATATGAGTTTATTGGCATTTACATAGTATTTTTGTGATTGTACAGACTGTACTGTATCTGTTGGTTACTACAAAACTATTATGTCCCACTTCTGCTGCAATCCAGGTCAAGATAATTATAATACATGACACCGGGTAGAACTATATTTGTAAGGCCTCAAAGTTCATATATCATAGCTAAGCCTCTCATTTTTCAAAAACATAAATGAATGTCTCTTTGCCAGCTTTGTCAGCTCTGATGATGGACATTAACCCCTTCTCAGCCTAATAGTATCTTACTCTTTATAGCAATTATCAAAATGCTTATATCAAAATAACTCACAAACTCCATAATTCCAACCAAAACTGTCTACAAACTTGAGGCCACATTACATTATTTCCAACCTTACCTGTTTCAGATTGTCAGCCAGGAAAACAAAATACACACAGCAGAATCCCAGCTGAGTAAGAATCAAGAAAAATCCCACTAGGTACCTCAAAATTAAAAAAAACAACAAATTAGGATAATAAAAAATCACAACAAACAGGTTGACGTGTGAGAAAAATTCCAGTTCAGGTTTCAAAAATATTGCTGGAATATTCATATTCATTAAAAATAAGAACAAACCATTTCTAGCCTTCATAGTTACAAATCTTTGCCTGAATTAAAACTTGTGCACCAAGTGCACCCACTCCTTGAGAAGCCAGATCTGGCCACAGTGGTACATGTCTTAGTTACATCCCATCTAGATTACTGTAACACACTCTACATGGGGCTGCCTCTGAAGAGTGGTCCAAAGAGCTGCAGCCAGGTTGCTAACTGGGGCTGGCTACAGGCAGCGGACAACCCCCCTGTTGAAGCAGCTACACTGGCTGCCAATCTGTTTCTGGGCACAATTCAAGGTCCTGATTATGACATTTAAAGCCCTAGACCAGTGATTCTCAACCTGTGGGTCCCCAGGTGTTTTCGCCTACAACTCCCAGAAATCCCAGCCAGTTTACCAGCTATTAGGATTTCTGGGAGTTGAATGCCAAAACATAAGGGGACCCACAGGTTGAGAAGCACTGACTTAGACTGTCATACCTGAAAAAAACTCCAGAAGCATTGATTCTCCTTTAACATAAAACATCTCCCTCACATCTTCCAGGCCAAAGATCGTCTAGGTCCAGACTATTTGGCTGACTGCATCCCCTTGGACGAACCTCCCCGGACCCTAAGATCATCAGGAGAGGCCTTTTTTTTGGTCCTACCCCCATCTCAAGCGGAATTGATGGGAATGAGAGAGTAGGAGCTTTTCAGTGGCTGCCCTCTCAACTCTGGAACTCCCTGCCCAGGGAAACCCGAATGGGCCCCTACCTGCCGTACTTCCGGTGGCAGGCTAAAACCTTTCTATTCAGGTAGACTTTTAAAGATGGTGTTTAAAATTTAGTCAGGGGGTGCTGTGGTTTTTAACTTTCTGAGGCTATCTAATGAGGAGGAACAGCAAGTATTTTTCGCAGTGTGCCAGGGAGCAAAGACTACAATTTTTATTTCCTTCCTGGAAACTCATTAGGGACCAAGACCATATGGCTCGGAAATCAGCACTGGTCCAGGGACCACCACTATGAGTTGCACTGACCTACAATCCAAACCTATCCACACTCTTGCAATATAAGTATAAGGTCAGTACCTTCCCCAGATGGAATGATTCCGAAGCCATGCACTGGGCGCTTCTTCCAGCCCATGCATCACAGCATCACCATAATCAACGAATGGCTTCTGATGCCTATTAAGAAAAAGTAGTGAAAGGGGAGAGAAGTAGCTAATTTCCATAAAATACTGGCATATGTAAAGGGAGGACACACCATTAGCATTCACAGACATTTTAGACCGGTGTGGCATACCAAATCTATCGCCCTCCTCCTCTTAAAAGATGGGTTAGAGAACAGCCTGCTTCGGAAATATACACCATTTCCTTTGAATAATGTGAGGCCAGAATGTACCACAATATTGTTGGCTAAATTAGTGGTTACCAAAGTCTATTCCTCTCAGTGTTTTGAATTTCAACTTCCAAAAGTCTCAGCTCCTTTGGCCAATAACCAGGGATGCTGGAATCTAAAAATTCTAAAATACCTGAGAGAGTAGAGTTTGGGAAAATAATTGATGTCAGAAAGTTCTTCACACAAACTAAGCAAACAGAGCTAAATAAATCAATAGTATCCAAATATACAGTACACAAGGGTTCTATATTTTTTGTGTTCAATCAATTCTGTATTATATATTTACAAAACATCGGAGCGTGGCTAGCGAAAGAGTCATAGTCCATACGTTCAGCACATATTGAGGTTCAGTGCCTGGATTTACTCACAACGGTAGATCTTGGAGCGTTCTTAAATCAAAAAGTGTCCTTTGCAATGTCCATGGTAAAGTCAATATCCAAAAAAGCACAACACTCCTTCTCATTGGATTATCATTTTTTGGATATTGACTTTACCATGGACATTGCAAAGGACATTTTTTGATTTAAGAACGCTCAAAGATCTACTGTTGTGAGTAAATCCAGGCACTGAACCTCAATATGTGCTGAACGTATGGACTATGACTCTTTCGCTAGCCACGCTCTGATGTTTTGTAACTATATAATATGGAATTGATTGAACACAAAAATATATAGAACCATTGTGTATATTTGGATACTATTGATTTATTTAGCTGTTTGCTTAGTTTGTACCTTGTGGAACTTGTTTAGGCCTTTCTATATTAGTTCTTCACACAAAGCCAGCAGTGTAATAGCTTGATACATCATGGAGCAGTGCTGTATATGATAGAAGTGGGAATCAGATTTATTTTGACTTTGTTGAATTTCCTTCCATGCATTAAACACTGGCTATATCTGATTTTTCAGAAAGATTTATTAAGTTAACAGAGGGGAATAGGCTTTTATGTCCACACATTTTATCTCATATATTATCTTATACCATGCAGTTCAATTTATGTTCCATTCGAGGCTTGCACTGAAAAGGAAAATAAAGCTGAGAAACACCAACAATTGAGATTTCTTCTTACTTGTGGCAGAAGTGGTGGGCACACTTAACCAGGATATCCATACAGTGCAGTGCAATTATTCCGATCACAAGCAAGCTAATAGGGCCCATCTGAACAGTGAGAGAGGAAGAAGCAGAATTAAGAGCACACTCTTGTGGCTGAAGAAATAAAAGCAAGATGTATTTCACAAAAACCAAAGAATATTTTTCCACCAAAATCTAGAAAAGGCTATCATGTAGGACAGGGCTGTCCAACTGGCGGCCCGGGGGCCGTATAAGGCCCCCCAGCCCCTTCCCTCCGGCCCCCTAAGCTTTTTAATAAAAAATAAAAATTGAAAAATAAAATAAGTAATAAAAATTAAAAAAAATACCTACTTCCGGGTTCGGAGCAAGTTTTGCGAGAATATGCAATCCACATGGGATTTCGCTGTCAACGCGAGATCACGCCGCCGTTGACAGCGAAATCCCATGTGGATTGCGTATTTTCGCGATACTCTTCGGCTACTCTACTACCGGATCGCTGAGGCCCACAGACGCGATTAGGACCTTCTTCGACTCAGTCAGTCGTCACCTCTCTCATCGTCCGGGTACTCCTGGATCCTGCGCGTTTGAAAAAGGTAGGCGAAGCAGGGGGCTCCTCAGGGGCTCCTCATTCCCTCCCCATCTCCCCTCATGTATTAAATATATAATTAAATATATTTAAAGATGAAATAAGGGAGATGGGAGGATGGAATTAAATATATTTAATATTAAATAAAAATAAGGGGAGAGGGCGCGGGGGAGGGGCGGGAGGGGCGGAGCCAGGGGTGGGGGCGGAGCCGAGGGGCAGGCCCTACGGCCCTCCAGGTCATCAGTGACCGGAATTCAGGCCCCTGGGCTGGTAGAAGTTGGACAGCCCTGATGTAGGAGAAAGAAAAGAACACCACCTTCCAAGAGCTAATAAACTTATTTAACTTTAGTAGCTCATGACTGACGATGGTATATACCTCAGAATTATTGATCGAACAATCAAAATAATACAGCATTTGTACAAGACTTCAAAACACTTTACTTATATGACCTTGAAATCTCTCCTATTCCTGTAAAGTGAAAATTATTTTCCACATATAGTAGAAGGCATGGATGACATTTCAACTGAGGACTTCTAATTTGTAGCTTTTAGATGCTATTTTGCATCAGTGATAATTACAGAACAGTCCATAATTGGTGGGACAATACACAAAACATCCTACAAACTATAAAACTATAAGCACTTGAGGGCTTAGCTATTGTGCAAATGACTATTTCTTACTGTTCCTTCAATAATCCACTGATGGATTTACTACTGCAGCTCTGCATCCTTTACGCAGGCAGGAAGAACATTGTAGGCAATGGTTCTAGAAAGAATCAACTCTCACTCTCTGCTAGACAAAGAAGTCCCTTCACATGATTTCCAAAAATTTACCAGCAAGCCATTGTTACCTTTCCAATAATTTACCAGCAAGCCATTGGCAACAAAAAAACTGCTCAGCAAATGAAGGATTAAGTCGGACAGTCCCTTCTTAAGATTACATTTAGGAAGAAGGAATACGGAGACTTGGCTGAAAGGGTGTCTTTTCCTTGGACTCCTGGTTCAAAAGCTACATACACAAAGCTCAAAAGTAGCCGTTTATGTGTTTTTGTATGTCCTTGCACATAAACAGAACTTTTGTTTCTAAAGAAGAAATCAAATGTCCCAACACCACAGAGGTTTTTGTATGTGTGAACATTTTATTTAACTCTGAAGGAGCTGGGGGAGGTGATGGCCGACAGGGAGCTCTGGCATGAGATGGTCCATGAGGTCACGAAGAGTTGGAAGAGACTGAACGAATGAACAACACAAGGAAAACTTTTCTCTGCCTTTTTAAGTTTAATTACTGCCTCATATTTATATCTTTTGAGTCTAAAAACCTCCCTATTTATGTTAGGAATTCAATGTTGCCTGTGTTTGACTGTGGGCTTCAGTTTGTTTGTTTGTTGCTCACTTTCCACAAAAGATGAAAGACCCATTTGAGTGACGTGAACATGGGATAACCCAATGGCACTTTTATAAATTCATCAGTAAAAAATAGTAGAAGTTTTCATGGATTAGAATTCACTTTATGTGATAAGTAGCTCAGGATAATACTTCACTCATTAATGAAGTAGGCTGCAGTCTGCTCATGCCAGTATAGTAATGTATTTGCAAGACTTGAAGACGTCACAACAGTCCTTGTTGCTTTATTACAACATACTTGCACCTTTTTTGGAGTTTCAGATATCTGGGCTTTCTCCTCTATTTAATTCAATTGTCCTGTTTTGTTTTATTTTTTACGTTAGCAGTAGATATGCTTTACTTTATTGGTTTCGCTTTCATCCCCCCCTTTTTCAATCCTGGTTAGTATTTTCCTCTTTTAAATGGGGCCCTTCCTCAACTGTGGATTGTGTGTGGTTTTTCTCTATTGAAGCAACTTCCTCCTGATCCTCTTATTCACTCTCAAAGTTCAACTTCCCACAGTTAACTAGCAACTCTGTTTGGTTTTAGTCTGCCTCCTCCCTGGAGTAGCTGCTTCTAATTTGTTCCTATTTCCATTGTGTCCTCATTGCTTTGCAGTTTGAATGCAAGGCAACACAAAGATAGCAGAAACAGCAAAAAAATATTCCCAAGTATGGCCATTCCCTCTTTTGGTATTTGGGGTTTTTTATCTTTGATTGGAGTCCTTTAAAAAAATCAGACCTGCCATTTTTAAAAGTTGGATTATTTTCATGCTCTTCCTCATTCTTTTTGGTTTAATCTTTTCCAATGTAACCATCTTTTGTTGCTGAATTCAATTACCCATCTGATTTCCTCTAAGCTAAATTCTGACAGTTTCTTTTTACTCGTATGTACATAATCAGAAGAAGATGGAAGTGTACATTATTTCCACTCTTAAGACAAGTTGGTTTGTTTGGGTTTTTTTACATTATGTCTTATATACTGGATCACCTAGGGAACTGTTCCATATAACAAACACAGAAGAAGATTTATTTATTTATTTAAAACTTTTATATCCCGATCTTCTCTACCTCCGTAGAGGGACTCAGACCGGCTATACGGAGTATGATTTCCACATGTGGTTTTTTGGATGTACACAAGATCATCTAGACAATTGTTTCATAAAACATATTAGATTATGTAGATAATTATTTCCATTCAGGTTGAGCTAGAGTGATGTTGCATAACATACAAAGAGATACTTTCCTGCAATTAAAAGGCATTGTTAGAAGGAAGGAGAAGATAATAAAAGCAATTCTGGCTTAGATGTTTTTGATGTCTGTTTAAATTAGAAGGAAATGCAAGGACAGGTAATCATAGAATGGGCTTTCTCTGTTCTGCTTTCATCCTTAATTGAAATAGGATATTTGAGTAAGACTAAAAGCATTCAAGAGTAACTGCCAGCACTGCAATTCTCAGTAGTGGGAAACAAAATAACGTGCCTGGTTTCCTTTTCCTTCCTTCTTTGTCTGTGGTTGTTTCTCCATACCCGGCCTCAGCAGGAGGATATTGAAACACATTCAAAGATGCAAAAAAAGATTCAGCAGTATCTTAGTATACCTGGTCTGAAACAACTGGTCTAAAGTTGGATGACTAGGGAGAAGTGACCCATGTTTTTTACTTTGGGAATCTCAAGCAATTATTCTGTAGATATCTGCTCATCAAAGGCTAAACAAGCAGCCTACCAGTCATCAGATAGCAACATTTTATCAATGTGGTAGATCAGCTAGTATTACAAAGCACAGTTCAGGCAAGAAAAAACAAATTTCCCAAGCACAAATTTTTTAAGCCAGTCAGCAAAAATGTCATTTGTTAAATAAGGAAGACATTACAGGTATAATTATACATATATGCTTGCCTCTTATAGAAAGTTATCAAAAGTGACCATCCATCCCAGCAATTGAAAATAAACAGGAAGGCAGAAAGCTTACCACGATGCCAGCATTTCTGATGGCCAACGGAAGCCCCAGCAAACCTGTTCCAATGTTCCCTTTCAACAGGTGTATTAGGGTTTGAAGCCATCTGAGGAAACAAAACCGGATCTCAAAACTGGAGCAGAGAGACTGCAGAGTATGGAGACAAAGTATACTTTGTTTTCATTTAGAATCATGAAATCGATTAGCCAGAATTGGGAACAAAGCCAAGGTTCAGATGGGACATTTCTAAACCAGGGCTGAGGGACTTTTGGACTTCCAGATATTGTTGGACTGCCCGAGGCAGCACTCCCAGAGGTGAGAATAGATAGGATTTAAATTCAGCCCACTTCCATATTCTAGACCGCCTTCTAGAGAAACCCTGAAGTACACAACAGTCATTGCATGTTCATTGTATTTTGCATAGCAACAGATCCTTCATTTGGGAGTGTACAGTTTGGGTATCAAATGACCTATTAAAATTCACTCTCAATAATAGGGGCATGTTACATAGGTCTATACCTGCCACAAATATCTACATTTACATCCAAAATCTGAAAGCCTACATCTCCCACATGAGTGTGATCGAGTTTTCAGGGGAGGGGTTTCTATGCATCCCATCACTCTCCCAGGCTCAGCCAGTAAGAAAATTAGCCTTCAACCTTAGCAGTCCAAGGTGGAGTGGTGTTCAATTAGATGAGCTTCTGGGGTATTTTAAATATTTTAACTGGTTTAATATTTCAAATATTTAGTTGAGTGCACCTTTTTAATTTTTCCATATTATCTTAAAGGTTTAATTTATATTGTAAGCTATTTGGATCCCAACTCAGTAAATAAATCAATGCAACTAGAATAACACTTTTATAGAAAAGGGCGATGAGGCTAGTTTCCAAATGATTTTATAATATCAGAGTCACAAGAACACAGTGACATGCATCAGAAGTTTAATTTTAAAAGAGGGCAGCACTACTACCATTAGAAAGGTGGGCTAAAATCAAACCAATGTAACATTTTTGAGCTTTCATTTCTTTGTTGTGATTTCTCTAGTAAAGTCTTAGCTTGTTATATGGAAAAGGGCTTCCAATATGGAACTTTAAAAAATCCTAATAAAGAGACTAAGTTCAAAGAAAAACAGAGTCATGGTTTTAATTGGCTTCAGTACACTAAATAAAGGTGAAGAGCAAGCTTTCCATGTCTGGAGCAGTTTCCCAGACATAAAGCGGATGGACAGCACCTCTTTGAAAAATGTATGCTTGGAAGTTGTGATTTCCTCAGGGAAGAAGGGGCAAGAGGAATTCTAGTTCTATGAATCTTCACAATATTGTGGCCTGGCTGAATTCATACTTCTAAGGATCAAAGAAAGTGGCACAGCAGCCTGCCCAAAAGCCACAGTGACTACCAGGTGAAGAACTACAGCCCGAATCTGTAATTAAGTCAGGGAATCTTAGCCAAGTATAATTGGGACACATGACTATGACCTTGAGTCTAAATTAAACAGCTAATCCTGTCCAAAGACGACCCACTGAATCAAAGGCAACTTGACAAACCAGCATTTTATACCTATTTCGTTGTTTCAAATAGACCTTCCCCTGAAGGAATTAGCAACTGGATTTTAGCTATAACTTTTGGACTTCCGTCATGAAAGGGGAAAACATGACACATGCTTTCTTGTGATCTCACTCTCTTCCCTAGCTGAAAATGATATACACCCAAGAGGCTTCTTATGGAAAAGAGTAAAGTCACTTACGTTGTCCCGTTTGCCTCTCCAAACCGCTGGTAGGATGATGAACCAGAAAAACCTCCCTCTGGGGGGCTGCCAGCAGGAGACACCTCTGTAGAGCTGTAGTCATTGTAGTCTTCACTGCGCAGCCTCTTGGTGGACATGGTGGCTATGGGAGAAAGAGTGTTAGAAATCATCATCCCCGTTAACTCAATGCTCCCTCCTGGTGTAGCTTCTGCTGCGTTCATCGCCTGAGGTTTCTCCAGATGAGACATTGTTGCCCTGCAAATGTCCTGCTTCTCTTAGTGGAACAGGTTTCTGCCTGGAAGGGTTATATAGTGCCACACCTCCTGACCCACACACTGAGTTGCAACAGTAGCAAATTAAGAGGGGAAAAATCCAGATCAGAGGCGTGATTTAGGATCAGCATTTACGTAATTACCCTGGAGTCAAAGTGTAACCCTGCTAAAGTCCATAGACACCTACACTTTCCCCTTGAAGAAATAGAGATATGTGTTCTTGAGTGATTGCCAAAAACTCAAACAAGATGTAGATTTTTAACTACAAAATCTATATCAAGTTTTCTTCGACAATCAAGACAAATGGCACATTCCAAAGCACAGAAAAGAGCTGCAGAAGAAAGCATCCACTTCTTGAACTTCCCACATATTTATTCCCTGAGAGATATGAGGACAATTTAAGAAAAACCAGGGTCTATTCATGTGGTCCAGTTGAAAAAGAGGAATGTGGCCTTGAAGTTCAGGAACTGAGAGTTCTGAAAGAGAAAATATGCAAAGATCAAAGGTCTCTGACTCTTTTCTTCTTCTGCGCACATGGACACATTCAAGTACAAAGCAGCTCCCACCTACCAGTAAGGTAACTACAACCAAATCTGCCCCTTATCCTTTCTATGTTAAATAGTAATACCTACTACCACTTTCACTTACCTATGACTAAATATTCCTATTTTTAATATGCTACCAAATACATCCTCCCATAGAATCATAGAGTTGGAAGAGATTACAAGGGCCATCTTGTCCATCTCCATTCTGCCATGCAGAAACACACAAATATTCCTGACAGTTAGCCATCCAGCCTCTCTTTGGGCGCTTCCAGACAGGGCCCAAACTACAGGGCCTGTTGGGTTTTTACTGGAAGCATCCAAATGACGCCTCCAGGAAAAATGAATTAATTTGGGACAAATTGGGTAAACCCTGCTTTGTTCTGAATAAATGAGATACTCCATTAGATCTGGGCCTTCCTGCAAGGCCCGGATCTGTGGGGACTCACATCGTCATCTCGCTTCTTCCAGCTTCCAAAAAGGCTGGAGGAGTGAGCTGGAGCCTACCCTCTTCCCCAAAAACTTCCAAATCAGCCCTAAAAACTTGTAAAAACTTATCAGGCCACCATTCCGGTGGTCCTGGAGTCCTCCTGGCATGTAGAAATGATACACCAGGAGACAGGGAGGGGCAAGGAGGAAAATTGCTCTTTATCCCCCCCCCCCCCCAAAAAAAATCTTGTAAAAACTTATCAAGCCACCATTACAGTGGTCCTGGAGTCCTCCTGGCATGTAGAAATTATACACCAGGAGACAAGGAGGGGCAAGGAGGAAAAATGCTCCCCCCCCCCCCCCAATCTTCTGACTCATCATTTCTATGCTCCGGGAGGACTTCAGGGCCATCATAATGGCAACCCAGTGGTTTTAAAAAGTTTTTAGGGCTGTTTTGGGGTGGCCCCATGCCATCCTAGTAGTAACCAGGATGGCATGGGGACACCCCACCGGGAAAGCCCAGGTTTTCTGGGTGGGCACGTGGATTTAAATCCACAACAAAACAGGGGGGGGGGGGGTTTAGAAGCGCTTCGGCATGGGTTTAAGCCATGTCTGGACGTGCCCTTTGAAAACTCCAACTGAGACTCTGCCATACTCAGATAGAATATTCCCCTGTCAAATAGCTCTCTTTGTCAATAAATTCTTTCTAACATTTAGGTGAAATCCCTTTTCCAAAAGTTTAATCCATTGCTTCATGTTCTAATTTCTGAAGCAGCAGAGAATCAACTTGCTCCCTTTTTAATGTGACATTAAATATTTAAATATTATGTTATTTGATTATATGATTTCAAGACCTTTGACCATTTTGGTCAACCTGCTCTGGACACATTCTACGTTATCCATATCCTTTTTCAATTGTGGTGCCCATAACTGGACACAGTATTCCAGGTGAGGTCTGATCAAAGCAGAATAGAGTGGTTACTTCCCTCAATCTACTCACTAAATTTCTAGTGATGCAGCCTAGAGTCATATTGGCTTTTTAAACCACTGCATCTCACACTGTTGATTTAAGTTCAGCTCCTGGTCAATTAAGACTCCTAGATCCCACTCCAAAATAAGCACTCCAGGGTAGGGAATCAGATGAACCTCTGAACAGGGCAGACCCAATTAGCATAACTAGTCAGAGTACACCTTTAAAGCCCTGAACGGTTCTGACCCAGGTTACCTGTCCAAACTTATCTCCTGTTATGAACCATCACAAAGCTTAAGATCATCAGGAGAGGCCCTGCTCTCGATCCCATCACCTTCGCAAACGTGGTTGGTGGGGACGAGAGACAGGGCCTTTTTGGCAGTAGCCCCCCACTTGTTGAACTCCCTCCCTAAGGGCATCAGATTGGCCACCTCCCTCCTGTCCTTTAGAAGACAACAGAAGACCTGGCTCTGGAACCAGGCGTTTGACTAGAGGGGAATGGCAATATGAAAGAGAAACTTTTTTGACATTGTAACACTGGATTCTCCTGGCTTGGCTTTGGCGTATTGGCATGTTAATTTATTCTTAATGAATTATTGAATCTGTATATTACTTTTAAATGGATTTTATAGTTTTAATTGTGATTTTATTAATATAAATGTATATGTGGATAGCATCTTCGGATGCCTTTATAGGGCTGCCCCGAGTCCCCTTGTGGGGAGAAGGGGGGATAGAAATGTATGTAATAAATGCACATGAGGTGGAATAATTTTTAAAACATATTCTTAAAGAAAGTGATGACCTGTGCCTTTCAATGGTCATGATGTGCTTTCTTGAAAACAGTATTTTCTTGGAAAAACAGAACTCTTGGTGCAGCTACAAAGAGCCATTATCCCATGGGTACAGTAGAGAATAAAGAGATCTATTTTTCCAGCAGTATGCTGATTCTGATAGTTAATGCTGAGTCTTTTAGTTCAAACTGCAATGTATTGGCGTTATAGGGAAAGTCTCCTTCACTCATTTCATAGAGTAATATTTCTTAGTCTGTAACCTTAAAAACGACTCAATTTTCCTGCAGCTTAAAAGCAAATAAGGAAGCCAGCACAGACTCTAGGAGACAAGGGTTTAAATCCCCTTTGAAAATGGAAACCAACTAGGTCGTGCTCTCTCAGCTTAACATGATGGCACTAGCAAAAGCATCTTGTCAAAAAAATCCTGTGATGAGCTCACGAAAAGTCAGAGTTGGCCTGAAGGCACCTAAAAACAATAATAGTCTGTGTTGCCATATTCTAAAAGTAATCTATGTGTGGCTTGCTTGCATATAGTCTACAGGTTATTTGGGGTGAGTGAAACAGAATGTGGACTGGTTGATGTTATATGCTTAATAACCATTGGCAGGGCCAAATTCTTGGGGCAACTGAAAGTAAGATAAAGCAATCATAGAGATAGAACTGAAACCATGGATTAAATTTGCATTTGGATGCTGATGTATGTCAGGCAACAAGTTTCTATTGCAGATGGCACTGTGATAGTCTAGATGGGTAAATTAGATACTGTAGTTACCACTGGCAATGAATTTGAATTCCAGCAAGGCAAAAACGTACACGCTGGACACAATGAAAATAACACACAGATGCCAATGGAATGACAGTTGCCTAAAGAATAACAACAAACAAACTAAAGCAGGAGACTAGCATGATAAAAATAACTCAGAACAAATATAAATAAGATCAAAACTTAAAAGATATGTGAATTCTAAAAAGTGACTTCTGTATGCCTTTCTGGCCAAACTGAGTCAATACAATACAATACAAAACAAAACTTTATTATGGTCACTGACCAGCACAAAGAAACTGAGTCAGAAATGTACAGCAAATATCAATTCCAAAATCAGGACGGTCCATTGTGGTCCTCCAAATTGTTGGCCCAGAAAGATCAACATTTCTCACCAGTTTGGATGTTGAACTAAGGCTGCCTAAAGACCAGGCTTCAAATCCCTGCCTGGCCATGAAAATGCACTAAATGATCCTACAAAGTCACACCGACAATTATCAGGCTCAGAAAACCCTGTGAGAGGATTATCATAAGTCAGAAACAACTTGAGGGCACATGACAACATATTTTCCTTCATTCCACTTATAAATATGGGGAATATTAGCTAAGGTGGCTAGTTGAGGAAAAGTTCAACAGCAGCTACAGGGAAGCCAATTAGCTAGGGATGGGGAGGATACTTTGGAAATGATTCCAACAGGGTACAAGTAGAATGCGGGCAAATGCTGCACTAAAGCAGAATATGTCAGAAAACAACACAGCTCTGTCTTATGTGGCAGGAGTTTGAGCTTGTTGTACAATATCATTTCCACTGTTGGCAGCACCACATTTTCTAAAATTGCGCTTTCGGACAAGATGTGATTTCTGTTAGGTTCTGGGAAGGAGACTGTAATTCTAAAATAAAGGGATGGTGATAAGAGGAGGGACATTTGGTATCAACAAACTTACAGGTCAAGTAGGATCACAATGAACAACTAATCTAAGAACAACTAATCTCCCACTAGACATGACACTGAATGTTTGTGCACGCAGTAGGGAGAAACCCAGTCTGATTTAAAATGAGGAGCAATATGTATCTGAAGACTGACACAGAACAAAACAAACCTGTGTCCCCTGCAATAAGTAACATAGTTTGTAAACAACCCAGGATAATTCCACAACAGGTTCCTGTGTAGACTGGATCCCTCAAGTACCAACAGAATGCTGCTTCTTAGCAAGTAATGTTACAAATATAATACATTTATTTAGTAAATTTAATAAAATAATAACATTAAATATGTGCTCCCGCTATACCTCCAATGGCCAAAATAGGAAGTGTTTAATCCCCCAAGCATAGTTAGAGGATTTTTTTTCGTGTCAGGAGCAACTTGAGAAACTGCAAGTTGCTTCTGGTGTGAGAGAACTGTCCGTCTGCAACGACACTGCCCAGGGGACACCCAGATGTTTTGATGTTTTACCATCCTTGTGGGAGGCTTCTCTCATGTCCTCGCATTGGGAGCCAGAGCTGACAGAGGGAGCTCATCTGTGTTCACCCCAGATTCGAACCTGTGACCTGTCGGTCTTTAGTCCTACCGGCACAAGGGTTTAACCCACTGCACCATCGGGGGTTAGTTGTTAGAGGATGATCCAATATCACTGTGAATTTTCTGTTAAAATGCCCACAGTCCAAGAGTTACAGCACTCACCTAGTAATGATAAAGTGATCCAAAGACCCTTTGGCCTATGCCAAGAACTCACACTTCTGCCAATAGGTAGGTCTCTTGAGATCACCAGCCCAATCCCAATCCCTTTTGTTAGAAGAACAAAGTAAACACAGAATAGAGCTCAAGAGCAAAGTAATTGTTTTCCACATAAGGAACAGTATTTTACAGTATATCATAATAAGACACCCGAGATGCCAGCAGTCTCAATCTAGGGTTCTATTGAAAAGTAGGGTCTCTCTGACAGGCTGGTCAGTGAATAAGAAATAGGGAATATTCCATGATATTGTAAGAAAATAGTGTTTCTATTCAGATATAGTTCAGATGAGCCACCATAATTTGGAGGGAATCACTATGAACAAAGGATGGTAGGGGAATAGAATGTGGAAGTACTTAAATTTGCTACAAATTCTGAATTGCAAGAAAGCAGAGGCAAAATAACAGTAAAGCTTGAGTCCAATTACAGCAAGGAATAAAACAAAGACAAGCCAAGAAAGCAAGAACAGATATTTTAAAGTCATATCTATCTTCACAAAGTGGAACAGCAAAACATATGCATACCGCTCCAGTTCACATATCTTTGCTTGAGCAAAATATTACCAAACCCCCTACAAATATATCATAAATAATAGACTTGTAGACCAGATCTTCAAGTGAACTCTCCTTTGCTAAAAACTAAGCCAGTAGCAGAAGCCACCATACACTCTGCAACTTAAAGGTAGAACCTGTACAGACCTGTAGTTTGATCATTTTTCCTGATGGGAAAGGCAAGGGTTTTCATGGGAAAGGCCTCTTTAGTCTTCTGTCTAGAAAGGCGTGGTTCATTTTTAATTGATGAAGACACTGTGTCCAAACGCATTAGCTTTCATTAATATAGGTAGCAATTTATGCCAAGCTGTTTTAATTTATGGAATAGCTGCATAATGACCAACATTTAGTTGAATTTCAGACTATTCTGTATATCTTAAGTGCAGATCAACAGTTGTCCTCTAGGTGTTTTTGATCATCCAGATGTTTCTGTATTGCAACTCTCAAGAGTCCTAAATAGCTTAGACCCTGCTTAAAGGATTGTGAGAAATGCTGGGAATTCTGGATCACCAACTTCTGGAAGGTCAGTATGCCTTCAGTATTGGCCTTTATTATGCGAGGTTGTATGCAAGATCAGGTGTGCAGCAAGATGCTTGATTTCAAAATGCAAGCTCTTCTCATATATTTTGTGGCTATTCTGCAGGCAAGTATTTTTTCATTGTGTTGTGACTTGCATGTATGTTTCTGGTACATTGAGCATGGTCCTGCCTTACTGGAATCAGCGATAATTATCCAAATTTTATCCTTACACCTCACATCTGCAATCTAAGCATGTTACTTGACTTACTTCACTGTCTTTATGTGAACTGACATAAGCAAGGTTTCAATTTCAAGGTTACCATAGCACCCAATTCAAAATTGCTTTATTTCCCTTTTGAGCTGTCCCATTAATCTGCCCTGGCAACAAATATTAAAAACTGACCAGTATCAGTCATTTCATAGGGGAACAAAATTCAGTCCCAGTGTTCCAAAATAATTTGAAACGAATACAAAAGCAAGAATACAATATATATTACTAAGCTGATGATTAATGCAGCTGTTTCTTAGCTTGAGTACGAAGAACTAAAAAAATCACGCCAATGAGAGATTATAATTATACAGCAATGGTAATATCACTGACTCTTACCTTGTCTATTTATCATAGCCTGGACCAGAAAAGTCAGCAACTAGGCTTTGGAATATGAGCAAAGCAGATGAAGATAGAGCTCTTTAGTTCTCCAGCATACTGAGGGCATGTGCCTCTCTATGATTGAAATGAAGCTCTACTCCTTTGAATTGCAGGCAGGAAAAGTACGCTGCCTACTAAGCATACCTCTGGCTGTTTCTATATTAGAGATTGCAAAAGTAGCAGGAAGATCAAGAGCCCAGTTCTACTACAATCAGCCAGAAAAAATGCTAGAAAAGGTGGATCCTGGAAAAGTACTAGGGGAAGGGTTACAAGCTTAGATAGGAGGAATGTTTATAAAGCAAAGATCTGGAAATCAGGGATTACCCATGTTCTGTCCCTTTTTATATGAACTTACATATATACACACTATCACATTCAAATGTACAGTTCAACTCTAAGACGCTATTCTCAATGTAGTCATTATTATGATTTTGCTTTCAGGTCTCCAGTTTTGCCTTTAAAATCAATATCAACATTGTTTTATGATCATACACTGTCTATTCCAGTAAAAATATCAGTAGCAACAATGATAAAGAAAGAATACAGCACATCTTTATTGCCTCTCTGGTTTACTGCCTCTAAAACTTAGTTAAAGCTATTGAAGGGTTATTTTTCAAACTCAGAAGGACACAAAGAGCAGTATTGCTGAGAAGCTCCCTGATGGTCTACCTGAATGCACTAGTAAGTCAAAATACAAACAATGTCCTAAGTAAGGCTGCAGAGAATGGGTTTGGGGAATGGAGAAGCCATGGTGGGTTTATCATTTATTTGCCTCTGTTTCTAGCCATCTTTATTTAGAGGTCTGGTATTTTAACTGTGGCTTCTTCTGACATTTGTTGCTTGACCACCAACCCAACCATCCTCAATTACTTTCTACCTTTTTAAAAAGTTTTTATTATAAACAACTATACATAACCACAATTACCATGCCTTTTGTCCTTTTTCATCCCCTTCTCCCCCCCCCCTCTTCCCTGTTGACAATGAAGTCCTTTTTTCTCCGTTACATGAGCCTTCTTTCGATTCTTTCAATTTTTTTCTTCCAGCTTTCATCATCTGGTTTAACGACCTGTAACCATCTTTTAAATGGAGTCCAAATTTCTTTAATTTTCTTCTGTTTGTCTGACCATGTCTTTTTGCTTCTTATGATGTCCATAATGTCCATAATATCTAGTTGTATTTGGTCCTACACATATTCATACCATTTTCAAGTGTCCATTTCTTTTTTTCTTTCCATCCCCAAGCGATTACTGCATGTGCTGCTCTAAACATCATCATTAATTCCTGGTCTTGGTCTTTAACTCTTCTATCACCATATATTCCTATTAACAAAATTTGCATATTTATATCAAATTTTATTTTAGTATGTAATTCTACCTGGTCTAGAATTTGACTCCAGAATTTTTGTATCTCTTCACATTCCCACCATAGATGTGAATACCATGCTTCCCGACTTCCACAATGCCAGCATTTGGGATTTAATCCCTGAATCATGTGTGCCAGTTGAATTGGTGTTCTATACCATTTCGTTATTATTTTCAGTTCTAATTCCTTGTATTTTCCTATTTTTATTTTATTTTATTTAAACCATTGATTATTTTTTCTATTTTTTCTCTTCCTAGGCCCCCTTCCTTTTCCCACTTGTTTTCCATTATTCTATATATAGATTCCTTATCTTCTATCATTCTTCCATATATTTTGTTAAGACCTTTTTTGCCTTCGAATCTCTCTTCTAATATCTTGTCTATTATATTCTCTCCCTTACTACTTACTTTCTTTTTAATTTGTTCCCAAATTCCTCTTAGTGTTAACCAATTTATCCCGCCCCCTAATGTTTCCAATTGTTTCCATTCCATTAATTCCTTTTTTTCATTATATAAATCTTTGATTTTACTATATCCCATCTGTTTCAATTTTTTAATGATACTTTCGTCTTCCTCATTTCTTAAACTACCTATCGGGGCTTCCTTTGATAAATATGGCATCCATTTCTCTTTCCATTTCCCCCATATTTTTAATGCTCAATTACTTTCTACCACGTACTTCCTTTTGCTCACTCACTGCTTCCTTTCCCTCATTAGGGCCCCTGTACTGTTCTCTCCCACATCAAAGATGGGCCAGTTAAAATCTTTAATGCTGTGTAATGTAGGCTTCAGTATATAATTATTATTCTCACTGACACCGGCAAATAATCACATTACAAAAAAAGAAGACAAAACCGTATCTAACATATTCAAGTCCAGGTCTTTCTGAGGCTCCACAATCTCTATCTCCTCCTACTGGCCAATGGATACTCCGCCACAGACATCAGAAGGGCTGCAAGTCCAAGAACAAGCCATGAGAGTAAAGACAAAGATCCACTCAGAGAAAAAGTGTTCTTACCATACATCAAGGGAAACACTGACCGCATAGGGAAGCTGATGACAAAACACAACCTAGAAACTATCTACAGACCCACTAAGAAAATGCAACAAATGCCACATTCAGCAAAGGACAAGAGGGATCCTCTCACCTCTGCAGGAGTCTACTGTATACCATGTAGCTATGGACAAGTTTATATAGGGACCACCAAATGCAGCACACAAACACGAATCAAGGAACATGAGAGGCACTGCAGACTAACTCAACCAGAGAAGTCAGCCATAGCAGAGGACTAGATGAACCAATCTATACACAGCATATTATTTGAGAATACAGAAATGTTGGACCACTCTAAAAATCAGCAAGTCAGACTACACAAAGAAGCCATTGAAATCCACAAGCATGTGGACAATTTCAACAGAAAGGAGAAAACCATCAAAATGAGCAAAAATTGGCTACCAATATTTAAAAACTCTAAAATCAGGACTGTAAATAGAGAACAACACTAAAGAAACATGGGAATTCCAGACAGGAAACAATCAGGGCCAGCTAACACCTCCTAACAAAGGATTCCCCCAGGCAGGAAGCAGCCAGGCTATTCAATGCTAATCAAGGTGGCCAATTGCAACATTCATACTTGCCTCCAACAGACAAGAGTTTTTTCTCCCACCCTGGACATTTCACAGATATATAAACCCCAACTGCCTAGTTTCCAACAGATCTCTCAACCACTGAAGACGCCTGCCATAGATGTGGGTGAAGCGTCTGGAGAGAATGCTTCTGGAACATAGCCATACTTCCCAGAAAATTCAGTGACCCAAGAATAGCATTCTCTGTGGCAGATCTTCATATAGCTATGAACAGTGCCTACAACAGATGAAAGCAGTAGCTGTCTCCAATATCTCTCACTGAGTATGCAGGAACAAACAAGAGAGAAAGAGAGAAGGCAGGAAGTGAGAAGGAAAATAAGTCTCCTTCACAAGCTATCCTCGGAAAATAAAAGAAGCATAGATCGTGATATGTTTTTATCTAGCTGTGAAAAATTGAAAAATTGATACCCAGAGAGAGATCATAGAAAAATAGAATTGGAGAGGACCACATGGGCCATCTAGTCCAACCCCCTGGCATGCAGGAAAACCACAAAGTACCCCTGACAGATAGCCATTCAGCCTTTGTTTAAAAGCCTCCAAGGAATGAGTTTTCACAATACTCCCAGGATGTCAGTTTCACCGCTGAAAAGTTCTTACAGTCAGGAAGTTCTTCCTAATGTTCAGATAGAATCTCCTTTCCTGTAGTTTTCACCCATTGCTCTGAGTCCTAGTTTCCAGGGCAGCAGAAAACAAGCCTGTTTCCTCTTCCTTATGACATCCTTTTACATATTTAAATATGCCTATAATGTCTCCTCTCAACCTTCTCTTCTGCAAGCTAAACATGCCCTGTTCTTTACGACACCCCTCACAGGGCATGGTCTCCAGGGCATTGATCATTTTAGTTGCCCTCCTCTGCACACCTTCCAGCTTGTCAATCTCTCTCTTAAACTGTGGTGCCCAGAACTGGACACCGTATTCCAGATGAGGTCCAACCAAAACAGAATAGAGAGGGACCTTGATTTCCCTTGATTTAGATACTATACTCATTTTGATGCATCCCAAAATCCCATAGGCTATTTTAGCTGTTGCATCACACTGCTGGTTCATGTTCAACTTGTTGTCCATGAAGACTCCAAAATCTTTTTCACATAGACAATTGTTGATCCAGATGTCACCCATACTGTGTGGTTCATTCTTTCTGCCTAAGTGTAGTATCTTACATTTGTCTTTGTTGAGATTCATTTTGTTAGTTTTGGCCAGGCTCACCAATCTATTACGGTCACCTTGAATTCTGATCCTGTCCTCTGGAGTACAATCACAGAATCATAGAGTTGGAAGCTTGGGCCATCTCATCCAACTCCATGCCATGCAGGAAAAGCACATTCAAAGTCCCCTTGACAGATGGCCATCCAGCCTCTGTTCAAAAGCTTCCAAGAAAGGAGCTTCCGCCACTCTCTGTATTAGCTATTCCTCCTTATTTGGTGTCATCTGCTTACTTGCATGCATTTTGGAAGAAGCTTTGAAGTGATCTCTAAAAAGTTCAAAACATTTTTTATTTACTTACAAGGTTTACCTGACCTGGTTGTTTCATTTCACTTGTGCAGACTGTTAGCTCTGAGTAAACAATATACCGGAACATGCTGAGTTACTCTTCTATTTATGGTGTAGAAACCTATCCCTACACTTTCTACATTATTTCTTTCTCTGGACCATTTTTTCTATTAAAGAAGTTATGTTGAGGAAGATTCATACTTTGTTAAGTGAGGTGTACCTCCATATGCTACTTCTTACCACAGACAGTTGGGAAATGACCAATGTGTGTCTACATCACAACTGTACACTGAACAGGAAGCTGCTTGGGCTGTTGCAAGTTTTTTGAGCTGTATGGCCATGTTCCAGAAGTGTTTCACCTGCATCTATGGCAGGCATCCTCAGCGGTTGTGAGCTCACAACCTCTGAGTATGCCTGCTATAGATGCAGGTGAAGCATCAGGAGAGAATGCTTCTGGAACATGGCTATAAAGCTCAAAAAACTTACAACAACCCAGTGATTCCTGCCATGAAAGCCTTCGATAATACAAGGATGATGCTGTTAGTCCAGTAACTTCAATACTCGGGAACCTGGGTTTTTTTGGTGCAATGTTTAAGTACCATAAAGTTCTTGTCTTTTCCAAAAATCTTTAAGAGCATGCAGAACTCCACTGAAGAGGATGAAAAATGTTATTATGGAAAATCACAAGTTTATGTATTGCCCCACTCTTAAATACCCATAATCCACACTACAATTCAAAACCTAGACAAGAAATGCCCCTATACAATACATGGAAAAGCTTCACACTGCTCAAATAGCAAATCAAGGCAACTGCTAGCTTTTCTGGGAAGAAGGGAGTTCCACAGTCAGTTCTCCAGGTACGGGTGCAGTTGGCACACAAGTTTTAATTGTGCAAAGACCCTTCTGGCCACAGTGATACCTGGGCCTCTAGGTTCGATGCAAAGTCCAGGAGGACCCCCAAACTGTAGACCTGTGTCTTCAGGGGAAATGTGACCCCATCCAGAACAGATTGATCCCTATTTCTTGATCTTCCATCTGACTGACCAAGAGCACCTCTGTCTTGTCTGGATTAAGTTTCAATTTGTTTGCTCTTATCCAGTTCATTGCGAATGACAGACACTCATTTAAAGTCAAGACAACTTCTTTGGCATTAGGTGGAAAGGAGTAGTAGAGTTAGGCTTCATCTGCATATAGGTGACACCACACACCAAAACCACAGATAACTTCTCCAAGCCATTTCATGTATATGTTGAACAGCATGGGGGAACCTCACAGGATAATGGACAGGGGTTTGAACAGGAGTCACCCAGCACCACAAAATGTTATACAAAATGTCTTCAGGGTTGCTTCATCCTAACACAACTTGCTTCCCTGCTACATCAAGAAACCGTCTACTGTGCATTTGTACACATTGATTTATTTATAAAAATATTTATATATATTACCTTATATGAATGTATATCTTCAAAGAGCACAAGCAACAGAAAATATTACAAAGTCAAAAGCCACATAAAAATTGAAAACAAATGAAAAACAAATGAAATGGGACAAAATTTCACAACTGAGTGTACTGTGGTTTTTAACTTTTAATATGTTTTGATGGATTTTAATTAAATGTTTTACTGCTGTTTGTGTTTAATTCTGTTTTAATTTTTGTATATATGTATATTTTGAAGTCTGTTCTAATATTTTTATGTCAAGCTGCTTTTAGTCTCCATTGGGGAAATAAAGCAGGGTATAAATAACAACAACAAAGTGTCTGCACTGCAGAATAAATGTAGTATGACACCACTTTAACTGCCACTGCTCCAAGCTATGGAATTCTGAGATTTGTAGCTTCTCTTTGGAAGAGAAGGCTTAAGGCCTTGCAAAACATCACCTCCTAGGATCCCATAGCATTGAGCAATGATGGTTAAAGTGGGGTTGAACTGCATTAATTCTGTGGTGTAGATGCCCCCTTAGCCAGGCCGTGATCTGAAAAAAAACCTGGCTTTTAAGCAGGAGAAAAAAGATTTCAGCTTTGCTGTACAACCTTGTCCACTAAAAATGTAATTCTCCTAAACCTAATGCAATTGGGAAGGACTGTCAGTGAAGAAATCTCAAGGGAACTACTCGGGGCCGTTTCATCGTCGGGAGTAACACTACATAATTGTAATTATATTATGTTGATAAATGTATTTCTAATAGCGCAACGAAGCCGCGACACTCAACGCGTTCCATTCAGGACACCATCCCCGGTCCAGAAGAAGCCTCCCCGGGCAAAACGATTCAGCGTGGGCACTAGCCCGATTGTCGACTGGATTGAGCATCAGAAACATACCCAACCAGTGGATTATTGACTGAATTTGGATTAATTTTGGAGAACATTGCTTCCAACTGAAACTTTTAAGTTGCCTGAATGCTCAGGGATTCTCCTATGGAACCACACTCTGAGGAATTTCGTCTAAGCATTCAACTGTAGGACTTTACATTGCCACCTACCTGTGTGTAAGTAATTATATGGATTAATATACATGAGTTATATGTTGAATTATTGAAATCTACTTTCAGCTACAGTGTTGTGCCATACAATAATAGTGATATAAGTGAAAATACAAACTATATTTAAATGGTTTCCATGCTCCTTTTGAGTTTACTTTGCTAACAAGTGGGACTACAATCAGTTTGCTTTGTTAGTGAAGAAATCTAGCAAATAAATGTCTTTTGTCTTTAAAATGCAGTTGTATGGTTTTTAGATTTATATTAAGAGACTGCAGCTAAAGCACATCTATATATTTTTTCCTTGCCCCCAGTTTGCTGACTGTCCTTATCTCTTGCTCAGATCAAAGGCTGTCTTTGGCAAGAGATAAGGACAGTCAGAAAGCTGGGGGCACACCTGAAACCTTGTCTTGCACCCCTTCGCCACCAATATGGATATTGCAAGAAGCCCAATTTCAGCTGCTTGAAGAAGGAAATCTTTCATACTCCCAAGCAAGCTTTAAAAAAGAAAATAAGAGCTGGATGTTGCACAGCAATGAGTCATGGCAGCTAGAGTTTGACCAAGGCAATATTGCAGGATTGTCTGCCTTATTCATCTGTATTATATGACCGTGTGGAAGGGCCCGAGGCGACCTTTGGCTTAAACTGAAACCAGGATGTTTTTGATGAGCACGAATCCCCCCAACTGGCGATCACTGCCCCCCCCCCTCTTTCTTTGGGCAGCAGGCTTAACAGAAGTTGTAAAGTTATATTTGAATTGATAACGCACAGGGATAGGATTGGGTCTCTTGGTTGAACTTGGATTCAATTATATTGCTACTGTTATTAATAATGTTCTAAATGTTTTAAATGGCTATTTTATAATTTGATGTTTTAATCACTGGGAATCTGTGTTTATATTTGATGGTGTATGTCAGGGGTGCTCACACTTTTTCAGCATGTGAGCTACTTATAAAACAACCAAGTCAAAATGATCTACCTACCCACTACAAAAATATGAAACATATAACACAATATCTGCTTTGAACTGGGTTTTCTGAGTTCACACTGCCATATAATCTGATTCAAAGCAGATAACATGGGATTTTATTCAACTGTGTGGAAAGGACCTCAGATAACCCAGGGCTGGCAGCACTTGGATGGCGTCAGGAGCCTGCGGGGCGGGACTGAGCCTTCCTCCCGCCCTGCCTGCGATCTACCAGGATGCCCTACGCCAGGGCTGTCCAACTGCCGGCCCTGCAGGTGTTTTGGACTTCAACTCCCAGAAATCCTAGCCAGTTTACCAGCTGTTAGGATTTCTGGGATTTGAAGTCCAAAACACCTGCAGGGCCGGCAGTTCGACAGCCCTGCCCTACGCGATCTACCAGTAGATCATGATCTACATAATGAGCACCCCTGGTGTATGTGTTGGCATCAAATTGCTGCCGATTGTAAACTGCCCTGAAACGTCGTCCCCCCCCAGGGGTTGAGAAGGACCGGGGCTGTGGTGCAGCTGGCTGGGAGTCAGCTGCATTAAGATCACTACTGACCGAAAGGGTCTGAGTGAGCTCCCGACCAAAATTGTGCAGTTTGTTGTCGACCTTTGCAGCCCGAAAGACAGTTGCATCTGTCAAGTAGGAAATTTAGGTACCACTTATGCGGGGAGGCTAATTTAACTGCTTTATGAGGCCATAAAAATCTCCAGGAAGTCTGTAAAGAATTAGGAAGCTGGAAGGTTAAATGGCCTCTGTGTGTCTGTCTATATAGGTTGTGCGTCTATGGCATTGAATGTTTGCCATGTACAGTATGTGTACATTGTAATCCGCCCTGAGTCCCCTGCGGGGTGAGAAGGGCGGAATATAAATACTGTAAATAAAATCCTACAGTGTAGACCAGTGTTTCCCAACCAGTGTGCCGGGGCACACTAGTGTGCCATGAGCGATCATCAGGTGTGCCGTGGGAAATTGGAACCTCCGGGGGGGGGGGGGGGGAGTCTAGTGTGTTGAAGTATAAAAACCCTAAGAAACCTATCTCAATAAAGGCACAAAATTACAAACACCACCCTCTCCCCACCCGTTGTCTACTTGGTCTCTCCCTCTCCTTGCATTGGGAAGGCCCACCTTCCTTTCCCCAAGTAGAGACCTCCTCTTGCCTCCTGGGGCTTCTGTGTGAGAAATTTGGCCCAGTTCTATCCTTGGTGGGGTTCAGAATGCTCTTTGATTGTAGGGGAACTATAAATCCCAGGAACTACAACTCCCAAATGTCAAGGTCTATTTCCCCTGAACTCCATCTGCGTTCATATTTGGGCATATTGAGTGTTCATGCCAAGTTTGGTCCTGATCCAACATTGTTTCAGTCCACAGTGCTCTCTGGATATAGATGAACTACAACTCCAAAACCCAAGGTCAATGCCCACCAAACTCTTATAGCCTATTCTCTTGGTTATGGGAGTTCTGTGTGGGAAGTTTGTGTCTTTCTGCCATTCCTGCCAGGATATCTACGTTGTGTTCATCGAAACAGGCCTAGGATTCACACTGAGAGTATAAATACATTTAAAAACATATTAACTATATGTATGACTGCGTTAGAGTGTCATTTTGTGTCATTTTGGTTGGTGGTGTGCCCCAGGATTTTGCAAATGTACAAAGTGTGCCGCGGCTCAAAAAAGGTTAGACACAACCAAAAAGAGATGCAACACCCAGGCCGCCTTCTCTGCATGCACCCATTAAATGACTTACCAGGAGTGTCTAGGTATTTTTTAAACAACCCAGCAACTCGTTTCCCAGCAACACTGAACTGCATCCACGTGTGGGCCCTGGCCCTCTGTCCTTTCACCCTGGCATATGTGTGTGTGTGTGTGTGTGTGTGTGTGCATAGTTATATATCTTTTCCCTTCAGCTTATAAGCCCCCATGCCCGCCCCCTGGGCCTCCTTCCAATCCGTAGGGGCCCCCCAAGGCCCGCCCCCCTGCTTACCTGCCTGCCCCTGCTTCCCCTTCGCCGCCTCCTGCTCCTTCTCCCTTTCCCTTTCACCGGCTTTCCATTTTGGCCTCTTCCTGGGGCAGGTCAGCTGACCCAGCCGCCTTTCGCTGCTCACGTGGCTCCGTCAGATGCATCCAGGGTCAGCTGACCGGGTTCCCCCAGCGTGGAAAGCTCCGATCAGGCTTCTTCCGCCCAAACAAGAAACACCCAGGAGGAGGTGCTGAAGCTGCGCAGGCGCATTAGCAGGGATTTCGTAGTAGTCCTTTTTGTTAGGGACTCAGCTGCGCCACCTGGAGGACGCTGTGTACCTCGCATCAATATCTCTCTAGTACAGTGCTTCTCAACCTTCCTAATGCTGCGACCCCTTAATACAGTCCCTCATGTTGTGGTGACCCCTAACCATAACATTATTTTCATTTCTACTTCATAGCTGTATTTGTGTGTTGGGGGGGCGTGGGCGTGTGATTTTGTCATTTGGAAGTTGTAGTTGCTGGGATTTATAGTTCACCTACAATCAAAGCATTCTGAACTCACCAACAATGGAATTGAAACAAACTTGGAACACAAAACTCCCATGACCAACAGCAAATAGGCCTTGATTTTGGGAGTTGTAGTTCCCCTACATGCAGAGAGCACTATAGACTCAACAAGGATGGATCTGAACCACACTTGACACAAATCCTCAATATACCCAAATGTGAACACTGGTGGAGTTTGGGGAAAATAGATCTTGACATTTGGGAGTTGTAGTTGCTGGGATTTATAGTTCACTTACAATCAAAGAGCATTCTGAACTCACAAACAATGGAATTGAAACAAACTTGGCACGCAAAATTCCCATGACCAACAGCAAATACTGGAAGGCATTGGTGGCCATTGACCTTGAGTTTGGGAGTTGTAGTTCACCTACATCCAGAGAGCACTATAGACTCAACAAGGATTGATCTGAACCACACTTGACACAAATCCTCAATATACCCAAATGTGAACACTGGTGGAGTTTGGGGAAAATAGACCTTGACATTTGGGAGTTGTAGTTGCTGGAATTTATAGTTCACCTACAACCAAAGAGCCCCTTGCACCCCACCAATGATAGAAATGGGTCAAACTTCCTATACAGAACCCTCATGCCTTGAAGGGACTAACTGACGTGAGCCTCCATCCCACCTCTCACATTCTCCCTCACCCACACATGCGCATCATGCTGCCATGCGCCAAGCACACCTGTTCTCCCCTGCCTGCTTGGAGTATCAGAAACAGCCCTCCCCTTGGCTGGGAGGCCTGCCAATCACAGCAAAGGAGAGCTTTAGGTGGGAGAATTCGCAGTCTGTTTCCAAAAAGAAAGAGAAGGACAAGCGGAGAGATCTTCAACCTTCTCTGCCAAAGCGCTTCCTAAGACCACCAGAAATATATGTTTTCTGACGGCCTTTGGCGACCCCTCTGAAACCCTCTCGCGACCCCCCTGGGGGTCCCGACCCCCAGGTTGAGAAACACTGCTCTAGTATCTCTATCTATCTATCTATCTATCTATCTATCTATCTACAGCAGGGGTGCTCACACTTTTTCAGCTACTTATAAAACAACCAAGTCAAAATGATCTACCTCCCCACTACTCAGAGAGACATAAAAGCAAAATATTTGGAAATTTATTTCAGTGAGAGCCATATAATATATTTAAAGACTGAATTCAACTAAATGTGAGTATAATAAGCCCCAAATAGGTTCCTAGAGTAGAAGGAGACCTCCAAGGGCCACCCAGTCAAACCTCCTTTTGCCATGAGGGAAAAACACAACCAAAGCACTCCTCACAGATGGCCATTCAGCCTCTGATAATAATAATAATAATAATAATAATAACAACAACAACAATGGGGGTTCCCCTGATCTACAGTGTTCCTTCACTTATTGCTGGGGTTAGGTTCCAGGACCTCCCACAATAAGTGAAAATGTAGGAATGCTCTTATTTATTTTAATATTTATACATTATTTTAGTAATTATACACTATTTTAAGTCTTTATAAATAAAATAAAGTGAAGGAAAGGCCTTTCCAGGATGGAGGGAGGGAGGACTGAGGAGTGAAAGTGCTTTGGAGAGCGGCGGCAGCAAAACCCCATAAAACAGCGAAAATATGATATATATTTTAAATATGTTTTTGAAATCCGCGAAACAGCGAGTCCGCAATAAGCAAACCGCAAAGTAGCGAGGGAACACTGTATTGGGATTCCAAGGAAGCATGTGATTTGACTGGCAAAGATGTATTGCTGTTGGAAAGTTCACGCATGAATGTTCCTTGCACTTGTAATATAGCCCAGATAGCCCTGCACGTTACGCTTGCAAGGAAACATCGCAGTTGTCTATTTTGCTCTATTTGCCAAATACCCACTTGGTTATGAAAGGCAAACAGATCAGGATGAACCTTTGGGACCAATGTATCCTTGGGATCTTGCAAGAAGTAGCAAAGGAACACTGTTTCTTCTTCGAGAGCTCTGTGAATGCACACTTATGAAGTTTTCGGCCAGCAGCGGGCTTCCAACGGAAACTTTTCCAGTTTGAAACTTTTTGGCGGTAGCTCCGCCCAGCCGACCCGGAGGGCATAAAGCGCTCCAGCGCGCCCACACCATTCCTTTGTTTTCCGCCACTTGGGCAACATCGAAATACGGCTGGTTGTGTGAGCATAGCATGTCCACAACCAGTTTCAAAAGGTGCTTATCCTGCGGTAGCAAGATCCCGGATTGTGACGGTCACCGAAGTGCCTTCGGTGTCTCGGGAGGGACACGCCGTTCCTGCCTGCCGGCACTGCCAGGCCTTCTCGACCGCCACTCGAAGAGCGAGAGCCCGCAGGCTTCAGGCCTACTCACGGAGCGTGCTCTCTGCCCTCCACAGATGGCGACGGCTGTCCCATCTGCCTCCTTGGGATCCGAGGCGGCTGCTTCGGTCCCCGCCGTGTCGACCGCTCACCCGGCCGGAAGCGCCCACGGAAGGAGAAGAACACCACCAAGTCTGTCTCCTCGAAGACATCAAAGACTTGGTGTCGAAGAGGCCTTGCACCGTGACCACCGAAACGGTCGAGCTGCCTCCACCTCGCAGACGGTCGACAAGCTCGATGGCGTCGGGCTACTCCCAGAGGTCGACCATCTCAAGGACTCCTCGGATCGGGCTATGGAGATAGCCTTCCAGAGGTCGGAGCAAGAAGCTCAGAGAGCCCAGACCAGAGGCCTGGTTCCTGTGACTCCGGGCAAGTCTCTGGAGGCCGCTGCCTCGAGACCCTCCTCACCAAAGAGGCGCAGGACTCTGACGTCATCGTCTTCAGTCTCCTGCCCCGACTCTTCGCCTACCCCTGTTCTCGCTGTGGAGACAAGGGTAGAGCACCATCTATCTACCAACATAAGTGAAAATATGGAGGGAGAGAGCAATGTCCAATCTCGATAAAATAGTGAAGAGTAGAGACGTCACACTGGCAACGAAGATCTGCATAGTCAAAGCAATGGTATTCCTCTTAGTAACCTATGGATGTGAGAGCTGGACCATAAGGAAGGCTGAGCGAAGGAAGATAGAAGCTTTTGAACTGTGGTGTTGGGGGAAAGTTCTGAGAGTGTCTTGGACCGTGAGAAGATCCAACCAGTCCATACTTCAGGAAATAAAGTCTGACTGCTCATTGAAGGGAAGGATAGTAGAGGCAAAGATGAAGTACTTTGGCCACATCATGAGAAGAAAGGTAAGCTTAGAGAGGACAATTATGCTGGGGAAAATGGAAGGAAAAAGGAAGAGGGGCCAACCAAGGACAAGATAGATGAATGGATGGATGGTATCCTCGAAGTGACTGGTTTGACCCTGAAGGAGCTGGGAGAGGTGATGGCCAACAGGGAGCTCTGGTGTGGGATGGTGCATGAGGTCACAAAGAATCAAGAGCAACTGAACGAACAAACAACAAATGGAGGGAGGCTTATCCACTTACACAGACAAGCCTCCCTCCACAATCAGCTATATTTCCCACTATGTATTTATCGTATCACAATTTATTTATTTATCTTATTTGTATACCGCCCTTCTCAGCCCTCAGGAGACTCAGGGTGGTTTGCAGTGGAAACGATTTGATGCCCCAATACACCATAAAAGATTTTAAAACATTAACACATAATATAAAACCATAACAGGTGTATTAAAACATCCATCAATTACGTCTCCAAATAAAAACATTGTCCAATCTCATCGTCAAGTTGCTCCAATTCCTATGTCATTTACCTTGCATTTTCAAACGCTTGCTCAAACAACCAAGTCTTCACTCTTTTCCGAAATGTTATGAGGCAGGGGGCCAATCTAATGTCCCCAGGCAGGTTCAAGAGCAGGGCCTCCCTGGACAATCTTAAATCCTAGCAGGTTCATAAGGGATGATGCATTCAGACAGGTAGGTTGCGCCAGAACCGTTTACGGCTTTATAGGCTAAAGCCTGGTAGCAGACTGGCAGCCAGTGGAGCTGGCGCAACAGAGGAGTTGTGTGCTCCCTGAGCACCATTCCTGTTAGTAATCTGGCTGCCGTCCGTTGGATCATTTGAAGCTTCCGGACAGTCTTCAAAGGCACCCCCATGTAGAGCGCATTGCAGTAGTCTATATGGGATGTAACCAGAGCGTGGACTACTGTGGCCAAGTCAGACTTCCCAAGGTACGGGCGCAGCTGGCGCACAAGTTTTTAGAAGCAAACCTGAACATTAGGAAGAACTTCCTGACTGTGAGAGCTGTTCAGCAGTGGAACTCTCTGCCCCGGAGTGTGGTGGAGGCTCCTTCTTTGGAGGCTTTTAAGCAAAGGCTGGATGGCCATCTGTCGGGGTAATTTAAACGCAAATTTCCTGCTTCTTGGCAGGGGTTGGACTGGATGGCCCACAAGGTCTCTTCCAACTCTATGATTCTATGAACCAAGGGTACAGTTGCAATGTATTTTTTTAAAACTACTCAAGAGACACTAATGGCCCTCCCTCCAATGACCTTGGGGGTGAGTGCTGTGAACATGTCCAAGAGCCCTGCCAATATCCTTCACAAACAGCATACCGCCCACCACACAAGTGAAGTCTTTCACACGGGGACAGTTTCATCCTAAATTTCATGTGTTTCCTCAACCACAGGCATCCCAGTGTTTCTGACTCTCTCCATTGGTGTGGAATTTGCACAACCCCGTTCACTGCCGCTCCCGTAACCCTTTCCAATACTTTTCTATGGCAGTCAGCAAACAGAGGAATTGATCAACAACGGAAAATACTAGAAAGGTTTGGGGAGAATTCACCATGATTTATAGGAATTGTGGATACTGGGATATATAGTACACCTTTAATCTAAGAGCACTCTGAACTCCATCAACGATGGACCTGGAACTAAGTTGGCACGCAGAACCCCTGTGACCAGCAAAAAATACTGAAAGTCTTCGGAGGGATTTCTAGGAGTTGTAGATAGATCTGGACCAAGCTTGGCATGCATACCTGATATGCCCAAATTTGAATACTGGTGGGTTTTCAGAATTTGCTTGGACTTTTTGGGGCTGTAGGTAGTATGATTTGTAGTTCACCTGCAATCAATGAGCACTCTGAACCCCACCACAGAGGCAATTGGACCAAAAATGGCACACAGAGCTCCCATGACCAGCAAAAAAAACCTGGAGGTGTTTGGGGAAAATTCACCTTGGTTTGGGGGAGTTGTAGTTCACTACATCCAGAGAGTACTGTGAACCCAAACACTGATGGATCTGGACCAAACTAGGCACACATACCTGATATTCCAAAATTTGATTACTGGAGGGGTTTGTGGGGAACTGACCTTTCTTTCTGGGAGTTGTAGTTCACCCATAACCAGGGAAACTGTGACCTCCACCAATGATGGACCTGGACCGAACACAGAACCTCCATGACTAACTCAACCGCCTGGAAGGGTTTGAAGGAACTGACTCACCATAGTGGGAGTTGTAGTTTACCCTACAGCCAGAGAGCACACTGAAACCCACCAATGATGCATCTTGCTACGTTGTTTGATATATCATATTTATTATTATACATGTAATGTGGCATTGTATGTCATGGACTGTAAGCTGCCCTGGGGTGAGAAGGGCAGGGTATAAATGTAGAATAATAATAATAATAGAGTAAACTTGCCCAACATAACAAAGTACTGCCCCAACCATATTTCAATTATACAACACTATCATGATCCTTGACTGAATTTCCATTATCCTGTAATCTGAAATGCTCTAAATTCGTCTGCATGGATGGCTGAGATACTGACGCTTCTGTTTTCTGCTAGTTCAATGTGCACAGACTTTATTTTATGCACCATTAAAATATTGTGTATAGACTTACCTTAAGGTTAGATGTATAAGGTATATATGAAATATACGTGAATGTCATGTTCAGACTTGGATCCCATCTCCAAAATGTATTTCATTATGTATATGCAAATAATTCAAAAGATAAAACACTTCTTGTCTCAAATATTTTGGGCATGGGATATTCAACCTTTATGGTCAGTTTTTGAATGGCCCGGGGACTTCTTTCTTGGGACACTGCTCTACCGCATTTGCATTTTCCAGTGTGTTCTGATTTTAATAGTTTGTCTTATACTGTCTTGTGAGCTGCCTTGGAAGGGGTGAGGCAGCCTATGAAGAAGGAAATAATTGTTTTTCAAATAGGCTGGAAAATCAGCTGCTTGGGATCTCAGGCTGAAAGGGCAGCAAACTGTTAGTTTCAATGGGCCCTTACACACAGCCCTGTATTCCAGAATATCAAGGCAGAAAATCCCACAATATCTGCTTGAATTGGGTTATCTGGGTCCATACTGCCATTTATTTCAGTTCAAAAGAGATAATGTATTTTATTCATCTGTGGGGAAGGGGCCTAAATGTATTATATTGCAGTAATTTGCAGTGTCTGGGAGAGGGAAAAAAGAGGTAGTTGTGGGAAATCCTGCTTCAAATGTCCCTATAATTGGTATTGGATATTATGTACTATAACGGTGGAGGAAGACTTGCTGCTCCGTCTGAGGGCACAAAAAGCCTTGGCTTGGCCTCAACTCTGTACCAAAAGACACTTCGGGGTTTTGCTCCTTAAGATAATTTGTTAGACTGAAATTGAGAGGGCATCCTGGCGGAGAGTGAAGTCCACCGCATTTAAAGTGGTGTCAAACTAAACTGTATTAATTGTATAGCGTAGATTCACCCTTACTTTCAGTTCCAATCCAGGATGTTTAATAGGACATACACACAAAAGAACTGGGAGTTTTACAGCAGAATCCTATGGACAACCACTTGGGAGTAAACCACCTTGGAAATATCTTAAGAATCCTATACATTGACAGCAAGGCAGGAAATGTCAGTTTATGTCTAGCATTATACTCAGAAGAAAATTGCTATTATGATGATTTCTGTAAGGGAAATTACGGATGAAATTCATTAGCATCTTATCTTATGGAGCCCCCAGTGGTGCAATTGGTTAAACCCTTGTGCTGGAAGGGCTCAAACTCCCCATGCGGGGACATGGGAGAATCTCTCACACGGATGATAAAACATCACTACGTCTGGGCGTCCCCTGGCGTCCTTGCAGACGGCCAATTCCCTGACACACAAAAATGCATCTTCATGGTAAGAACTTGTAAAGTAGATTAAGGTCTACAACAATTCCTCACTATCTGGCTCTTATGATTGGCCTTATGTCCATCTACAATACATCTAGAGGTGCACAGTTGCCTATCCTTGGTGTAATGGCATTTGCCTAGACGAAAAGAACTACCAGGGGTACGTGAGCCAAACTCACATCATTTCCATGTCATCTTGTGGTTTTAGCCCCAGTGTATGTACATCAACCAGACATAAACACAGCTTTATCAATAAAAGGATTTATTCAATAATTCTTTAACGCTCCATTATTAAAGGCCACTTGATTTTTTCAACATGAAATTGGACACACAAAATCAGAGCTAGTTTGTGATAAACATAATGAACATAATCATAGATCAATTGAACAGGATTCCTAGAACATAGCAGAAATCAGTAGAAAAGTTTATAATTGTTTACAGATTGTAATAATGTACCGTGTGACCCCTATATCTATCTACTGGAAATATGCAAAACTGGATAATAGCAAACCCTATTGAAATGAAGGACTTCTGGTCCAAAAATAACATAGAGTCATGCTGGAAGACCTAGAAAATACCTGGAGAGGACATATTTTGTTGGATGTTGGCAGTGATCCTTCAGACATGGGTGTCATGCTGTATTTTTAAAACAATAACTAAGCAGAAAAATAAACAATGTGCCATATGTTTTCACATCTATCTATATAGCATTGGGATCTGCTTAAATCAAGGTTTACAATATTCTTTAGAAGTAGGTTATACAGAAGTAGGTTATAAGGGGTGAGAGGAGGTTGCCACATCTCAGACAACTGAACACAGGATCCTCATGGGCCACTCATGACTTTATCACTTGAGTTGTGGATATATATACTGTATATATACACAATAGAAAGATGCATAGACATAACTATGTACAGTGCAACCCCTCATCCATGGTTTGATATCCCTAGGTTCACTTACCCACATGCCCCAGAAGTGTTTGTGGGGCTCTCTAGATCCTCCCGTACCCATTTATGGTATACTTCTCATCATAATTTAGTACAAAAATATAGGTTTCAGGTATCCACGAGGTTTTTGGAATCTATTCCTTGTAGATATTTGTGTGTGTGTCGGGGGCTGGTGTGTTGTACCATGTATACAGTTTTAAATATTTTTAGCTTAACAACTAAAACTTTGAAAGTTTAGCTTGGAGTGTTAGTCACCTATGTTTCCCCCACAGATTTAGTATGTATTTTAATTAGAAGGAGACAGGGTACTCAGTGAGGAAGACACAGAAACATGTTGAATACCATAAGAGGGCCACAATGTAAACACATTGTATATACAAAATGGCAGCAGGTTGTGAAATGATGCACACAACCCACATTCAAACAAAACAGAATGGCACAAGATAAAGAATATTATTGCAGTAAATATGAAAACACCTGAAAATTTTAAATGCAAAAGGCAGATCATGTTATTGACATCTAGGTCAATGTATATAATATCACCTGTGATGATGGCTACAGGTATAAATTCACAGGAACCTGCAATGTCTATGATGAGTGCTGTACAAATTTAAGAAAAGCGAGGGTGAGAGAAAAAGCCTGAACACATATATTCAATCCTACATCTGTATTTAGGGCAGAGTTCCCAGTGTTTCCAACCAATCAGCAACACTACAGGAACTAACTCTTATGTTTATCAGTTAAACTCTAAAAGGTTGAGATATTTTCTCCAGCTGGAGCAGCTTTTTGCCAGTCCATCCCATGTAACATATACCAAACATATTTGTTCATAGCCTCTCAGATCCACATGGCAAATAATAATAACGTAAATAAAGATCTAACCATCTGTCAAAGGGAACAAGACATGGTACTCAAACTGTCAGCATGTAGTATAGCAACTGTACATTATATTTCATGAATAAAAGCTCGGTAACTTGTGCTTCCAATATTCACAAGACAGTCAGATTGCTTAAAATATTCCCTTGAGTGTCACGACTTCTATCAGAACATGAGTCTAATTGGTTCCTTAGGAAATTGAAGGTCAGCAAACATCTTTCTTCCTCTAGTTAGATGAGAAGAAACAAAATTCGAAATAGAAGGAAAGGCGCCACTTTATTCATTGGTACATACAAAATACTCTAGACCAGCAGTTCTTAAGCTGTGGCCGATGGATCCCTTGCTCTACTACTACTGACAGTGGTAGAAATGCATCTTTAGTGACCAAAAGACATGGCGGTGTGGTCCACAGCAACAAAATATACTTAAAGAGGGTCTGTGACAAAGAAAAAGTTAAGAACCACTGCTCTAGATACATCCGTTCTCAATTGAGAGCTGCCAGAGGCCCATCCCCATTCCCTTTGCAACCATTAACACTGGATACTGTTAAGGAAGTAAAAAGGACCATATTTCTCCATCATAGGCAAAATGCCACACTTCTCAAACTTTTTGAACTGCATTTTTTCCCTTGACGTTTGCTATACATTACAAACTACCTTTTCCCCAAGCAAACACCAATATTACATTCAGAAAGCAAATCTATAGTCCCAAGGCAAACCTGGGTAAGTGAAACAGTAGTTCGGGATCTCTATCTTGCAGATTGTGGATACTGAAAGTTTGTGGTTTTTCAGAAGTGGATGACTCCCTGACTTCCTCTTTCATCGTCTTCTTTCTTTTGCTTGGCTCCAATGTCCCACCCTTGGAAAGTGATACCCAGGAAGCACAAGGTGAGATTAAAGGAGCACTCAAAATTGCCTACTCATCCAGTGTATGGAATAAAGGATAATGAAGGAGCATCTCATCTGGACAGATGGACTAGGTAAGGCAAAGCTTCTGGGTACTAGGACCTACTTGGTTAATCAAGGCTGTGATTCAAAAGAGAAGAAATTGGCTTTGTCCTTCATGTATATATTGGTGAATTCCTAGCCAGGCTATCCTGTCATCAGGACACATCCCTTTTCCACATCCCATCTCTCTAAGGTTCCATTATGAGGAACCAGGAATGCAGTGGAATTCCATGAATTTCGCAATGTGCAAATACTATGCATGTATTGTTTTATTGTATGTAGGCATGCTTGGAAACTGCACTGACCCCATGAATGTTATTCATCCTGCCCTCTCCCATGCAGGACAAATATCTTAAACTATTAATAAACACTGGTTGGTCATACATTTCTGATTAAAATATATATGATCCTTTCTTCACTGCATCCAGCTGTCTCTCTGAGTGATTTAAGAGCAATCATTAAAAACAAATCCCATTTCCCCCCCCCCCAATTTAAGGCTGCAAAATTAGTCTTAGTATTAATATCAAAAGGACAGTAAAAGCAGGAAGGAAATCTGGCACTTGGACCCAAGGAAGTTTGCATGATGATCACCAAAGCCACCACTTCCCTGAATGTAAAGCGAAGGAGATCTTGCTGCAGGAGAGTTCTTGATCGCCATTACTCAGTACAACCTGAATCCTGTAGTCTCCGTTGGTAAGGAAAGAGGGCAACTCCACGTCAGGTATGTAGACTTGAGAGGTTGGCAAATTGTAAGTACCCTAAAAAGAAGGACACACACATGGACTCACTAACAAAATGCTGTTGATCCTTATCAGTCTGCAAAATCAGTACCATTCTTGTTTGTTTTTTTAATAAAGTTTTTATTGCGTATAAAAAAGGACAGACAAACAAACAACATCCATTCTTGTTTATCTGTTAGTACAGAAGATTTTTGTTCCTTGATCAAAGGCAATAAGCCTTTGATCAAGGCCTATTGCAATAAAGAGTTCTTGGCAATCTTTAACATGTACCAGTGATATACTTGCATGCACTACCTCACCAGCTCTGCTTGCAGTAGAACAAGTAAATCAATGCTGAGAAAAGTTCGCCCCGTGGGCCACACACAATCTCCTCAAGATTTTTTTCAGGGCAGGATTTTGTCAAGAAAAAGGTAGTTTTTCCATTCCAGAATGAGAAGTTCTCAGTGGAAGGAGGTAAATCCCTCCTTCAAACAAGAAATCACATTTCTGAGCTTACTGGGGCCTGTGGAATGATCCCAGAGGCCCAAAACCCCGTAAGTGGCCCACTCCTGAGCAAAACAAACCTTTAGAACAATATTGCAATGACAATTTGGAACAGTCACTGATGATTTTGGATAATGTGGTTTTAGAAGTGTTTAAAGGTTTGATATGTTTTTAATAATTGTTTTAATATACCATATTTTCCAGCATATAAGACAACTTTTTAACCCAGGAAAACCATCTCCAAAATGGGGAGTTGTCTAATACGTCGGGTATCGTGGGGTCCCTTTGGTCTCTGCTTCAGGTGTCCTGCTCCAGCAGGTGGGCAGCTGCCCACCTGCCTCACCACACCCGAGCAGCAGAGTCTGAGGAGGGAGGAGGAGGAGCAGGCCATGTTACCACAGAGACTGGCTGGGGGTGGTGGCTCGCTGGGCTGTTCCTGCTGCCACCGGCCTGGTGCAGGCTCCACTGCTGCCAATCTGGTGCTGGCTCTGCCTCAATCCTGGAACGGATCCTCCTCCTCCTCAAGCTGCACTGCTCGGGGATGGGGAGGGAGGCGGGGGGTGGGGCAGGAGCAGCCAGGGGGATCTCTCCCCCTGCCCCTACCCCCGCTGCCCTTCTCCCTTCTCCTGGCTGCCTCTCACCCCCACCACCCTCCATCCATGCACTCCAGCCATGTATTCTTCCCATGTCTGGAGAGGAGGGCAGGGGCTGCAGGAGCATAGGTGGGCCTGAGGTGGATGGACACCTGTCGGGAGGGCTTGGATTGTGTCTTCCCGCCTGACAGGAGGGAGTGGGGTTAGACTGGATGCCTACTGGAGTCCCTTCCAACTCAAGAGTTGAATTATTATTATCATCATCGTCATGCAGAATTGGGGTCCCTTCCAACTCAAAGGTTCCATTATTATCATCATCATCATCAAGCAGAGCTTGATGGCCACCTGTTGGGAAGGCTTGCATTGTGTCTTCCTGCCTGGCAGGAGTGAGTGGGCTTAGACTGGATGCCTACTGGAGTCCCTTCCAACTCAAGGGTTCTATTATTATCATCATCATCATCATCATCATCATCATCATCAAGCAGAGTTGTATGGCCACCTGTCATGAGGGCTTGGATGTGTGTTCCTCCCTGGCAGACTGGATGGCCATTGGGGTCTCTTCCAACTTTTGGGTTCTAGTATTGTTGTTGTTCTTCACATTAAGCAGAGCAGGATGGCCACCTGTCGGGAGGCTTAGATATGTTTTCCTGCCTGGCAGAATTAGGATTAGACTGGATGGCCATTGGGGTCCCTTCCAACTCTAGGGTTCTATTATTGTTTTGTTCAGGAAAGGAAGTTGGGCTCACTCTGGGTAAAGGTTTTCCCCTGACATTAAGTCCAGTCAGTCCGACTCTGGGGGTTGGTGTCCATCACTACCACGCTGATAGTCTTGAATTTGAAATCAAATCTGATATTTTTTTATTTTTTTATTTGGTGTGCGTTAGAAGAGGAGTAGTCTTATTTGGTGAGTATATGCCAAACTCTGTATTTTAACTGAAAAAGTTGGGGGTCGTCTTATACGCCCAGTTGTCATATACGCCGGAAAATACGGTATATGTTTATTTTCTTATATACGTATGTTTACATGGCATCAAATCATTGTCTATATATGTAAACCACCTTGAGTCCCCTATGGGGTAGATAAAGACAGGGCATAAATAGGGTAAATAAATAAATATGCAAGAAGTGCTGCAACTAATATTCTGTCTTGTCCTTCTTCATCCTTTCCCAATTGCCCCACTGCAATCCCCCCAAAGGCAACTTCACAAATCCTGCATTCTTTTTCTGTGCTGAGGATGGTAGGGATCTATCAAGTTAAACCAGCCACAGATCAAAATCCATAGTTTATTTAATCAGTTTCAAAGTGGTATTCTCAGAAACCAAGGACAGAGCCAATAGAATGGACTCCCAATCCCAAGTGGGATTTATTTTTTTAACATTGTGTTGTCGAAGGCTTTTTTAAACAATTGCCTAGACTAAACGGACATAGATTAAAATGTGGGCTTACCGCCTTAAAGGGGCAATGGCAAGGAATGCCATAAGTCAGCAAGGGTTCTGGACACGGTTGGCCTGGAGGGATAAGATCGTCCAGCTTGGCACAAATGTCCTCGTATGTGCAGCTCCCGAGTTCATCCACGCAGGGGATCTTTAACCACATTTCACCAAGTCTCTTCTCCAGAGTAACTACTGCCTAGAAATAGATATTGCACAAAGTGTGAACACAGCCCATCACCAACCTTCCCGCAACACAGGTCTGAACAAATTGCCATTCTACACACAGGCTACTGTTCAGCTGTCTGGACATGTGCAACAGATCTGTGAGACATGAAGGAAGAGTTGGATCATCTTGCATAGCAAGGGAATTCAAAGTGAGGTCTGTAGGCTTATGGAGCCCCAGAGCTCTTTTTATAGTCCTAATGAGTTTTTAAAAAACCCTTTTCAAAAAAAATTGCCCTAAATTGTCCCAAAATACCTTGTAAAACATTTTTAAACAGTAAGTGATTTTTTTAAAAGGTCCCCCTTGAGCCCAAAATGGAAGACGGTCGGGTAGGAGATAGTGAAAATGCCTCTTATGCTCCCTTTTGCATTTGGAGACACCCCAAATATGATATTGAGGTCAGGACAAGAGGGATGCCCTTCCAAGGTCTCCTAGGGCAGTGTTTCCCAACCAGTGTGCCAGGGCACACTAGTGTGCCGTGAGCGATCATCAGGTGTGCAGTGGGAAATTGGAACTTCCAGAAAAGGGGGGGGGGGGAGTCTAGTGTGTTGAAGTATAAAAACCCTAAGAAACCTACCTCGATAAAGGCGCAAAATTACAAACACCACCCCTCCCCACCCGTTGTCTACTTAGTCTCTCCCTCTCCATGCATTGGGAACACCCGCCTCCCTTTCCCCAAGTAGAGACCTCTTCTTGCCTCCTGGGGGTTCTGTGTGGGAAGTTTGGCCCAGTTCTATCATTGGAGGGGTTCGGAATGCTCTTTGATTATAGGGAAACTATAAATCCCAGCAACTACAACTCCCAAATGTCAAGGTCTATTTCCCCTGAACTCCATCTGCATTCATATTTGGGCATATTGAGTATTCATGCCAAGTTTGGTCCTGATCCAACATTGTTTGAGTCCACAGTGCGCTCTGGATATAGGTGAACTACAACTCCAAAACTCAAGGTCAATGCCCACAAAACTCCTATAGCATTTTCTCTTGGTTATGGGAGTTCTGTTTGGGAAGTTTGTGTCTTTCTGCCATTCCTGCCTAGGTTTCACACTGAGTGCATAAATCCATTTTTTAAACATATTAACTATATGTATTACTGTGTTAGAGTGTCATTTTGTGTCATGGTGTGCCCCAGGATTTTGCAAATGTAAAAAGTGTGCCGTGGCTCAAAAAAGTTGGGAAACACTGTGCTAGGGCACTAATGTAATCCACCTGGGCTTTGAGAGACGTCCACCATGTTCCACTAGGGAAGGTTTTACTAACACATTTTAGTTTAGCCTTGCAGACTTACCATCTTACACAAACTTAAGAGAAAAGAGAGTTAGGCACCTTCACACATGTTCCTTGATCAGGAAACATGAATACGTACAGAGGTGGGTGGATTGAACTGCATGACAATAAAACAACTGACATGGAAATGTAAAACATTGTCAAATACCGGGCTACTATCTGATCATTTTGTCCAGCTTTTGCTTGCCACTGTTCTCCAGAAATTCCTGCATAGATATTTTCCAAATGCGAGCCATCTAATGACCTGACAAAGACAAAAATGACCTTCTATGGCAGGCCTGGGGAAACTTTGGCCCTCTAGGTGTTTTGGACTCCAACTCCCACAATTCCTAACAGCCAGTAGGCCAAAGTTTGCCCAGGCCTGCTCTATGGACAAAATACCTGCTCTACCACTGAGCCATGGTTTCTCCCCCATATACACATCTGGATGATGAGTTAATAGTGCTTGTAATCCCCAAAAGTACTTGGCAAGATGGGCACTAAGGGAATTACGGGGTGCCTCATGGGGTGAAACTTTGGCGCAGTTCAATGTGCCATAAGCCACCACAAAGAGGCAGTAAAGAGCAATAATGCTTCCATGATTGCTAATGAAAAGGAGAACAGAATCTCTAGCAGAGTGTATATTATGAGGTTTTGAAAATACTAAATAAAAGGCTTAACAGCCAACCTTACATTATTATACGTTTTGATTGAAGCTGTTTTATGTACTGTTGATTTGGCATATCTTTATTATTTTTATGGCATTGAATATTTGCCATTCTTGCTTGGAAACCACCCTGAGTCCTTATATGATGAGTTGTTGTTTTAAACAGAAAATGTCCAGCAAGAAAAAGTCATCAGGAGCATTTCATCATAAAAGGAAGTTGTGGCATTGCAAAGAGCATTGCTAAGTTTAATAAAATATTTGCATTCTAAAAAAATTAATTTGTGTTAATTCTATGTAGTGTAATATATGTACATAATGTTGTAAGTAAACTTCTGGTTTGTAAGGTAACTCTTTTATTCACCTATATCTTCTACCTTTTATTTTTCAGTGATTGGTTGGGGGGGGGGGCAAAATACTGTTTGCTTACCCTTGAAAATTACCTAGGGCCGGCCCTGCCTGAGTCCCTTAGGGCAAATAGGGCACGTTATAATTAAAGTTATTTATTTCTTTTACTGCCCCCACTCCAACTAAAGCAGGGCTGTCCAACTGGCGGCCCGCGCGCCGTATACGGCCCCCAGCCCCTTCCCTACGGCCCCCTACCCTCCTGCAAGATATCTACTTTTTAAGATTAAATTTTTTAAATTATCTTTTTGAATATTTTTAATTTTTTAAATTTTTTTGCGGCGGGGGGGTGAGGGGTGGGGCGGGGCAGGGAGGAGGAGCAGGCTCTCTTCCTCCTCCTCCACCTCCTACTTCCCTCCCTCCCCTCCTCCGCCACCGCCTCCCGCGCAGGCCCAGCCGCAGCCGGCCATCCCCGGCCGCTGCAGCCTTACCTTTCGCGGCGCTTGAGCCGCTCAGCAAGGCCAGGCGTGGTGGCGATGGCTGCTGAGGTGGCAGTTGGGGCTGCTGAGGCGGCGGCGGAGAAGGTTGGTCCTGCTGCGCCTCCCAGAAGAGTAAAAAGCGGTGGGGATGACCTGGGTCGCCAGGAAAGTTGAAGCCGGGAATATAATGTAAACACTGGGATTTAAAGGGGAAGTGCAAGGAAGGGTGTAATCCAAGGTGAAAGGATTACCCCCCTCCCTTGCTACTTCCCCTTTAAATCCCAGTGTTTACATTATTCCCGGTTTCAGGTCATCCCCGCCGCTTTTTTACTCTTTCCAGGAGGCGCAGCGGGATCTATCTGCATTTGGCATCCGCTTGGGAGAACTAGAAACCCGGGCTTCTCTCCAGCTTCCTCCCGCTCCAGCTTCCTCCCACCCATCCATCATCCACCCTCCCTCCCTTTATGTTATTATTATATTTAATTGTTTAATTATGCCCCCCATGTGTTGCATTCCCTCCCTCCCCTTATCTTAATATTAAATATATCTTAATATTAAATATTTGGAATTGTTTAATTATGCCCCCCATGTGTGTCATTCCCTCCTTCCCCCTTATCTTAATATTAAATATATGGAATTGTTTAATTATGCCCCCATGTGTGTCATTCCTCCCTCCCCCTTATCTTAATATTAAATATTTGGAATTGTTTAATTATGCCCCCATGTGTGTCATTTCCCTCCTATGCCCCCATGTGTGTCCCCCTTATCTTAATATTAAATATATGGAATTGTTTAATTATGCCCCCCATGTGTGGCATTCCCTCCCTCCCCCCTTATCTTAATATTAAATATTTGGAATTGTTTAATTATGCCCCCCATGTGTTGCATTCCCTCCTTTCCCCCTTATCTTAATATTAAATATTTGGAATTGTTTAATTATGCCCCCCATGTGTGTCATTCCCTCCCTCCCCCCTTATCTTAATATTAAATATATGGAATTGTTTAATTATGCCCCCCATGTGTGTCATTCCCTCCCTCCCCCCTTATCTTAATATTAAATATATGGAATTGTTTAATTATGCCCCCCCATGTGTGTCATTCCCTTCCCCCTTATCTTAATATTAAATATTTGGAATTGTTTAATTATGCCCCCCATGTGTGTCATTCCCTCCTTTCCCCCTTATCTTAATATTAAATATATGGAATTGTTTAATTATGCCCCCCATGTGTGTCATTCCCTCCTTTCCCCCTTATCTTAATATTAAATATATGGAATTGTTTAATTATGCCCCCCATGTGTGTCATTCCCTCCCTCCCCCCTTATCTTAATATTAAATATTTGGAATTGTTTAATTATGCCCCTTATCTTAATATGTGGAATTGTTTGCATTCCCTCCCCCTTATCTTAATATTAAATATTTGGAATTGTTTAATTATGCCCCCTCATTCCCTCCTTTCCCCCTTATCTTAATATTAAATATATGGAATTGTTTAATTATGCCCCCATGTGTGTCATTTGCCCCCTCATTCCCTCCCCCCTTATCTTAATATTAAATATATAGAATAGTTTAATTATGCCCCCATGTGTGTCATTCCCTCCCTCCCCCTTATCTTAATATATATGGAATTGTTTAATTATGCCCCCCATGTGTGTCATTCCCTCCCTCCCCCCTTATCTTAATATTAAATATTTGGAATTGTTTAATTATGCCCCCCATGTGTGTCATTCCCTCCCTCCCCCTTATCTTAATATTAAATATTTGGAATTGTTTAATTATATGTGTGCCCCTTATCTTAATATTAAATATTTGGAATTGTTTAATTATGCCCCCCATGTGTGGCATTCCCTCCTCCCCCCTTATCTTAATATTAAATATATAGAATTGTGTAATTATGCCCCCATGTGTGGCATTCCCTCCCTCCCCCTTATCTTAATATTAAATATATGGAATTGTTTAATGTGTTATGCCCCTTATCTTAATATTAAATATGGAATTGTTTAATTGCCCCCCTCCCTCCCTCCCCCTTATCTTAATATTAAATATATGGAATTGTTTAATTATGCCCCCCATGTGTTGCATTCCCTCCTTCCCCCTTATTTTAATATTAAATATATGGAATTGGAGCCCGGGGGGGGGGCGGAGCGGGGGAGGGGCGGGGGGAGGGGAGGCCAGAGGAGGGGCGGAGCCAGGGGCAGAGACAGACCCTTAGGCCCCCCAGGTGATCACTGACCGGAACTCAGGCCCCCGGTCCGGTAGAAGTTGGACAGCCCTGAACTAAAGTAACCTGCATTTGTTCTACAAGAGTTTAAAAGCTTGAAGAGAGAGGATTTAACACATTATCTGTTACATTGCCCATTGTATAATGACCCTCGAAACAATCTCCTGGGAGCACTTTTGGAAGAAGGGGCAGCATGGCAACAGTCAGCAGTTATCTGTGACTTGTTAGCACATTATTCCAAAAAGATTACATTAAAGGTTGCCACATTTGCAATTGCAGCTCAAAAAATTCGAGCCAAAATAGTAAACTCCACTGCAGAAACTAGAAAAGGAAATTGAGATATATTGGGATGATGCGAATCAGACATTGTAATTGTTATCATGTCACTACTGCTGTATTTTTAAAAAGCCAGTATATGGAACATGTTTTAATGTTTATATTGGAAAGTGCTTGTTGTACTTTTAGAGGTTGTATATTTTATGTCATCATGGCCTATGGCTAGTACAATAAACAATTCATTCTAAAGCTTGAAGGGGAGTGAGATGATGGAAGAGAAACTGTAGTCCCACACTTCAGATATGAAAATAAGAAAACATACTTCATGAACAAATTGTCCTACTGCATTTCTTATCTCTGCTGCCACTAAGCAGAAAAGACATCTGGGATTTCTTTCATAAAATGTCAGGTCAAGTAAACACTCCGAATAGATGATTGAAGAAACTCTTAACTAATCACTCCTGAACTCTGCTGGTCTGTTTTTTTCCACTTGTCAGCATGAGACCTTGGATGATAAGCACTCACAAGGTCGTCCAGCTTGTGGTATCAAAGGCTCCAGCAATCTCTTCCCCTTTCTGTAGTTCTCTTGGGAAATCTTCTCTTTCCACCCCGAATACTGTAGCACAGCAGTTCTCGTTCGTGCCTGGAGGGCAAGGAATAGGTCCTGGGGTTCCTTTAACATTAGGGCCTGCAGCAGCAGAGGTGGATTCGGAGGATGAGCTAGATGACTGGGGTGAAGCGCAGGGCCCTTCGGATGGGCCGCAATCTCCCACAGAGAGCTTGGCATGGGATGAAATGTGCTTTGGGCCCAGCTTAGATTCTGATCACCAGGTGGAGATGGGAAGCAGCGAAGGGAGTTATGAGCACCCCGGTGGGAGGAATTCCCAGGAGCCCGAGAATGTAAACATGGATGAATCCGAGTGGGAAAGTGCTAGGGAGGAAAGTTCTCAGGAAGATAGCGACACAGCTGCCGAGAGGCAAGGTCGCTCCTTCGAGAGGAGACGAGACATCGAGTCTAGCAGGAGGGCTTGGTCGAGGGTCCTAGACCGACCGAGGTCCGTGAGCAGAGATTGGAGACGAAGGAGCCTAGAGCGTCGCGGACCTCGGCCGACGGATTAAGTATAGGGTCCGTGGGAACGCATCCTCAGTTCTCCGGCCACGTCTTCCCTGAATAGGCGCGAAGCGGAGTGGGACCACAAGCCAGCAGTGGTCATCAAGCCTTGCCCTTGCATTTGCCTTGTTTCTTGAGCCGCAGCGGTTTGCGGAACCTTGCCCTGTTTCCTGATTCGCATTGGAGTGCGGAATCTTGCCCTGTTTCCTGATTCGCATTGGATTGCGGAGCCTTGCCACGCTTCCAGCTTATTTGCTACGTTACTTTGGACTACTTGCTTATTACCTTTGGAACACTTGCATATTATTGGACTATTTACTCTTTGGAACTGTTTTTATACTCGATAAAGTAGTTAGCCTTCAGTACGTCTCTGTGTGTGTGATTAAGGGGCCCGCCAGGTCCGTAATCGTGACAAATACACCAAACTGTGATCTAAAATAAAGCCCCAAACCTTCCCAAGTAAGACTAAAACAAAAGTGCTTAATGATAACAAAATGTGCACCAGAACTTTTTTGTGCACCAGAACTTTTTAAAGTCAACATTTCTAATTTCCACCTCTTAGACTTGAGTTAAATCGTATTTCAATTTTTCACTCCTCCAAATATAATAGCAAAATACACTCGGGTGGAAAGAATGATTCATTAAGAGATGAGATGCCCAGAGTAGGGAAATGTGTTTCAAAAAGAAATACCTAATACTGATTTTGTGCAATTGATAAAAATTTCAGGTTGAAGCCAATCTAGGATGAATAAATGAACACATGCAAAATTGCCATGAACCAGAAGCACACCGCTCCATCCATCCATCCATCCAAGACTTTTTTATAGAGAGGAAGAGACCAAAGGCTATTCTCTTTGTTACTCTGCATATAGCATTCAAGAAAGTCAAAGGCAGGATTAGAGACTTCTCTTTGCTTAGCCCTCACTTGTTCTACTCTTTAGCTAGCAAAACACCAAAGAGGCCCTGATATCTTGGATGCAACGTCAAGACTCCTTTCTAACAAGTTTTTTTTTTCTGGGAGCATGAATTTCCAGAATATACTATTAGAATCCAGTAACGTAGGGAGTTTGGCAAGTTCCCCTCCCAACACAAGAAGGGATTCTGAACTATAGTGGGTTGAGGATATATAAAGCAGTAACACTGCAGATGTCAGGCAAGCACTGTACCTCTGGCCAAAGTTTTCTGCAGCATCTCAGAAAGGAAGCTGTCAAAGCAAAATGCAGAAGCTCTGGGCTCTGGCCAAGTGCACACAACACACCACCTCAAAGGTTCTGGTTTCAGTGTTTTTTCTGAAACTTGATTAAGTTGGTAAAAAGAAATGAAACTGGATTGCGTGTTATCTGCTGCTTTTTTGGGGAACATTTACATCAGTCATACTTTTGCCTGAAACAACTCCAGAAAGGTACATTATTTATTTCATAGAAGGAAATTATTTGGTTCAGATCAGCCTTATGTTTTATTTCTGTTTTAGCCCTGTTGTATCACACCTCATGCCGCAAAGAGAGGCTATTATTATTATTATTATAACATCTTAGCTTGATAAGATAAGTGAGTACCTGTTTAGAAGCTTGTTAGTGGTATAAGCAGACTCAATATCAAATTATGGTTGTATATGGTTTTTAATGGTCACCATGGATGGAGATTTTCATCTCTATTGCCTACAGTAACCATCCCCTGAATGCAGTGGTTCTATTATTGTGGCATCCCATTCATGGCCATTGGGTGATAGAGTCATCAGGCAATGGTTGGCTATACTTCAGCAGTCAGTCTCAGGAAGTCGAAGGCATCTATCCAGACTTCCTATGGTCTTCCAGAGATCTGGAAGGACAACATTGCCTTCCTGCAACCAGCTGCTGAAGCTGAAAATGTTTAGATGAATAAAATTAGCATACCATTTCAGAATTAATGGGATCTATGTGATTATAGAACACAGCCATATTAAGAAGTAGAAACCACTTGTGACAATGAGATGAGCCACTGATTTCCTTGGTGGTTTTTTTATAGATAAGTTACATTTTTAAAATCTATACGTGTCATGTTATATGTTACCTTCACATGTGGGGTTATATTGGGATATTATGTTTACGCTTGTTATTATACTGAGGCATTTAATGTTTGCCCTTTTTGTCCGTTGGAATCTGCCCTGAGTCCCCTTGGGGAGATAGGGCAGAATATAAATAAAGTTGTATTTTTTTAAAATTATTATTATTATTATTTTGAGGAAAACCTCACCATGCTATTTTGTTCAAAATAGCCAACTATGTCTGCCCTGAAAAACAATAAAGGAAATAAAGATAAAGCCCTTATTTTGTGCACACATACCAAACTATAAGTAAAATCCTGGTTGTGGGACCAGACTTTCGGTCCCACAATTGACTGGTAAGATGATTTATATGAGGATACGGTTTTATTGATAATTAAGGTTTTATACTGTTTAATTAATGGTTTATGTATTTTATGAATTTTAATGGTTGAATGGTGATGTTTAATGATTATTGTATTAATTGTTCATGTAACAGAATCGAATTGCTGCCTATGTAAGCCATCCTGAGTCCCCCTTTCGGGGTAGAGAAGAAATGGGATATAAATACCAGAAATAACAATAATAAATAATCATAAACATAAGGAGGCATTTCATCTGAACCGTCACCATAATTACTGATTTTGAAATTATGCAAGGAATCTGCTGCAGAAGAGAAAGGAATAGCAGAGTAAGTAGAGATGGGAAAGTCTGGGGGGGGACTGGGTTTTTCTGTTTTTTTTTCCCAAAGCCATTTTTTTCCTGAAAAATTGAAGAAAAAAGTGTGCAGAAACAAAAAGTCTCAGAAATCTTTTATTAAGGTCTTCATGTTATTGAATTTGAATACCATGCCATAGATATATTATTTATCAATGGAAAAGAACATATTCTACATGCTTTTCAATTTTTCCAGGGGGGAAAAAATAGAAAAACCTCTGTTTTTCTCCCAATTTTACCAGGTTTTTTCCAGGCCTTCCTATCTCTATGGGTAAGTACCGCAGATGAGTGATGAGTGATCTAGGAGTGATCATACAATAAACTTGTTGAACAATTGAACTAGGAGAATTCCCAGTATGATCTTCCCTTATCACAAAATATTGTAACTCTTTTATTGCTGCATTGAATTTCCATTGTGACTGACTTGCATCTTTTCATTTATAGGAAAACCGGTCAATGACTCCAATAGTACTGCTGCTCAAGCATTGGTTCTGGTGTGATTATTACTTCTGTTGCAGTTCCAATACTCCAGCAGTCACGTGACGTGAGTGGGAGTGGTTCTCTTCTTGTCTCCCTATCCTCAAGTACATTGCTTCACTCATTTCCCTGGTTTTTATTTGAATTTTAAATTTTAATTGAACTGCCGTGGGGGATTGCCAGCATGCTGCAATTATGCAATTATAGCAGGGCACTCTATGTGTAAGATGAATTGAATTGTGCAATTCAGGCACCAAAGGGGAAAAATAAACAGTGTGCATGCACTATGTAGGACAGACATAGTTAGGAAGGCAGGATCAAATGAGGCAGTACAGAAGCCTGACTGCTGCAACATGCTGTCACTGGAGTAGCATCAAAGTGCTATTGGAGAGGAGATGTAAAAGTAATTGTTCCCATATAGATCTGTTTCTGTTAGTTGAAACATGGCTGCTGAACAGGCTGGTGTGATAAAGTCCTAAGACTGCGATTAACACTTCATGTGGAGTTGATTATAAGAAGTATCGTTTAAAAGGTTCATTGCTAGCTGATCTGAAGGCAACTCCCAGGGTTATCATTGTCCACTGTGTGTGTGATTCTCCACCTACCACAGTTTCATTACATGCTATCTCTCACTTACATTTCCTCTTTTTAAAACAGAAACAAGTACACAAAGTCAGGTGCATTAGGCTTATTTAAAAGTCACAGATTTTGTTTGTATTCTTTCCAATTACCATATATAGTCCGTTATAAGCTGAATTTTTCAGCCCTTTTTTTAGGCTGAAAAAGTCCACCCTCGACTTATACTCAAATCAAAGTTATTTATCATTTTACTCTATTATTATTATCATTATTACATTTACATTATTTTACTCTTTATTATTACATTTATTATTTTACTCTTATTATGATTACATTTATTATTTTAGTCTGTTTATTATTATTACTTTATTAATTTACTCTATTTATTATTATGATTACATTTATTATTTTAATCTATTCTTACTGTTATTGTTACATTTTCATTATTTTACTCTATTATTATTATTATTACTTTTAGGATTTTACTCTATTTAGTATTATGATTACATTTATTATTTTACTCTATTCTGTTATTGTTACATTTCCATTATTTTTCTCTATTATTAATAATAATTTATTATTTTACTCTATTTTTATTGTAAGGATATGTAAGCACATTTACATTGAGGAAGGTTAGAATAATGGTTTAATCAGAGTTGGAGAGTCTTATCTTAAATTACAGTTTTATGTAAATATTCCAAAACATTTAACGTACTGATGCCTCAATTAACGTAATTTTATTGGTATCTATTTTTATTTTGAAATTTACCAGTAGCTACTGCATTTCCCAGCCTTGTCTTATACTTGAATCAATACATTTTCCCAATTTTTTGTGATAAAATTAGGTGCCTCGGCTTATATTTGGACCGGCTTATACTCAAGTATATATGGTATATACTAGGTTTAAATAAACTGCCTGAGGAGCCGATTGAAAAAAAGTCTCTGATCATAGCAGGAGCAAACAGAAAATATTCTGGGACAAGCGAACCATGTATGGACCTTTAAGATAAAATTGGAAAGAGCGGGAACAAAATTGCAGGCTTTTGTGCTTTTTTAATTAGTCTGGATGCACCTTTAATGAAGTGATTTGCATTTATGGAAATTATACATAGATTAATAAGAAAAACAGCAAGGGAAAAAGAATTTGAGAAATGAGCAAGGAACAAGACAGTATGCATCATTTAAACTATGCTACTGCAGTTCTCAGGGCTGGAGTCCAGCTTTAGAAGACATGGTATTTCAGGACCAGAATTTACCTCCTTTATGATTCAGTGAACATTAATTATTAGTATAACTAAGAAACACAGACTAGATTGCTGTCTTTCAGATTTTCAGTCTTTTTCCCCTTGTTTTTAGAGAAGATTTCATTCCTAGCATAATCTCTTCCAGTGGTTCGGGTTGTTTTTTTCCTCCTCTGAATTAGCTGCATTTCCTTAACATATAGAAATGCTGCTGCTTTACAGGAAAGGATGGGCTTGAATCCAAGTGCTGCTGAAAGTAATAATAATAATAATAATACACTTTATTTATATTCCGCTCTTCTCACCCCGAAGGGGACTCAGAGCGGATTACAGGTACACATACTTAGCAGACAATCCCTGCCGTTTTCCACATACACACATATTAGACAAACAGAGGCAAACTCTGGCCACCGGGGGAGCTGACACACTCCTCATCTCTCAGCGTTCCCAGCGTCCCTTGTTGTTCCTTCCGCATTCCTCAGAGTTCCTGGAGTTCTTTAATGGCCCCATAATTCAGTCAAAATTTGCCTCCCCACTTAATGTGGTACCTTTATCTCCTACTTGACAGATACAACTGTCTTTCAGGCTGCAAAAGTCGACAGCAGGCTACACTTAAAGGTCGAGCACCCACCTCGACCCGGGCAGGCCTCGAACTCATGACATACTGGTCAGAGAGATCTTATGCAGCTGACACTTAGCCAGCTGCGCCACATTCCCGGTGCTATAAGGCCATCAGATGCAGAGAGGTATGTCAGGAGAGGAATGTGAAGTGTGGGAGTACTTCTCATAAAGCTACATATTCACACCTCTGCATGATTCTTTTTTTTAAAAAAACCCCTAAACATTTCAGCATAGTTGTCTTCTCAGGATCTGGATCCCTGCTTTGGAAAGGGTCTTTGAAATCCTCAAACTTGAAATTAAGCAAACCTTCTTTCCTTCCTGTTTTGAACTCCAAAATAAACATCAACTTTGATCAATTACATTAATTACCCTTTCTGCTTTCCCCTTATACAGGTGACTGATTAACATAGAAAAAGTAAAGGTTTCCCCTGACATTAAGTCTAGTCGTGTCCGACTCTGAGGGGTGATGGTCATCTCCATTTCTAAGCCAAAGAGAGGCATTGGCCATAGACACCTCCTAGGTCATGTGGCCATGATTGCATGGAGTGCCATTACCTTCCCGCAGAAGCAGTACCTATTGACCTACCCACATTTGCATGTTTTCAAACAGCTAGGCTGGGAGAAGCTGGGGCTAATAGCAGGCGCTCACCCTGCTTCCGAACCAACAACTTTCATTCAGCAAGTTCAGCAGCTCAGTGGTTTAACCCACTGCACCACCAGGGGTAAAACATATCTTCTGCTTTTATACGAGAAACTTGAGACTTCCCATGAAAGCCCAAAGGCTATTGCATCCTTACCATTTCTAAGATTTTTGACCATGCTGAAGCCCTTGCTGACCTGTCCCACATTAATAAAAGGGCGCCTTGTGTTCAGTCAGTGAAACGGATGCAAAGTAAATAGAAAAGCCAACCAAAAACCTGGCTGGATCTACACTTTCATATAATGCAGCCTCACTACCATATAATCTGAAACTGCATTTTATGGCAATGTAGATCCAGACTCACTGCAAACAGAGATCAAGAGAGAAAAGAGGAAATGCAAAACTTAAAATCATCTGATTCTCCAAAAGGGAGAACTGGTCATTTCCTCCTTTTGGAAGAATTGATTATCTCTAGCCACATCACTTCCTTCTTTATTCTCACAACAGCTAAGAGGAAAGAACTAAAGAGGATTTTTTTTTTAAAAAAAAGTCACGCCTTAGATAAGCATCTCTCATGAATTAAGAAACCATGCAAGCCACTGTATATCATGGGACTTGATCAGCCACGGATTTTAGTATCCATAAGAGATCCTGGTATTAAACACCAGTACAAACCAAGGACCCAAGGTATGTTAAAGTGTACTCTGAATAATCACTCCCTAATGCTTAACTACGCTCTAACGCTTTTATAATCAGGGGGTTTTTTTTAGCTCTTACCTTCTTGTAAGCAACTTTGAGTCCCATGCTGGGTGAAAGTCAGGACATAAAAAAAGATAGTGGAGATGTGAGAAGCCATTTTTCCTGGCCTGATTCCCTTCCCTTACCTTCAAAGGAGAAATGACGCCTAAACTGGTGTAGACGCATGCACTGACTGTGACATCTCCTGGAATAACAATGGGATCTGGGCTTACAGAAAGGCTCTTAATCCCAGCAGGTTCTGATGAAGGACCACAGTTCTCCCACTGAAAATTTTGAACCTGAAAGATACAAAAGAAAATTATATCAAAAACTTCATTAGCAAAGCATAACCTAGGCTGGTTAAAGATGAAGCAAACAGCAGGCAGAGTGGATTGAAAATAAAGAACCTAAAGGAAGAACGGAAGGGCAGGCAAAATACCAAGCTGAAGAAGGAAGCCGAGGAAGAAAGGGTGTGACTACATCAAACCTTTGCGCAGCTTAAAGTCAGAGTAGAGTATTGCGCTAGGTGACCTTGAACAGGTCACAGTCTCTCAGCCTCATAAGAAGGCAAAGGCAAACTGTCTCTGAACAAATCTTGCCACAAAAACTTCCTAACAGGTTCATCTTAGGGTCACCACAAGTTGAAAATTACTTGAAGGCACGCAACAATGACAATTCAACTAAGGGATTTCTGAGTCAAGATCCAGTTTTGTCCTTCCATATTCAACACCAGCAGAATCAGGACTTTCTTCTCTTCCCACTAGTGGTGAATCCCTCTGTTACACCCAAACCAAGGGTTTTCCAGCGCTATAGAACAGGGGTTTGAGGGCACAGAGGGAAGGAAGGGGGGTAAGTGAAGTACCATAGATGTCCTTTATCTATTTTATTTATTTATTTAAAACTTTTGTACCCCGATTTTCTCACCTCCGTAGAGGGATTCAGACCGGTTTACAGCAAAGATTCAATGCTACAATACAAATTATAAACATCGTACAACAATACAAGATTAAAATACATATAGGTAAAATACATAAAAGCCAAATGGCCTAAAAAATAAAAAAAAAAAAAAAAACAATGACAGGCAACCAGGGAATCAACCAAAGGGGTTTTGAAGTGGTTGTATTTTCTTCCTATATATTTTGACTGAGGTTAATTGTATTTGTAAATAAAAAAGCTGCTGTAAAAAGCATTTGGGGATTAAAGTAGCATATAAAGGAAACAATAGGCCCTCTGGTGACGCAGTGGGTTAAACCGCTGTGCTGCTGAACTTGCTCACCGAAAAGTTGGTGGTTCAAATCCAGGGAGCGGATTGAGCTCACACTGTTAGCTCAGCTCCTGCCAACCTAGCAGTTCGAAAACATGCAAATGTGAGTAATATAATAATAATAATAATACACTTTATTTATATTCCACTCTTCTCACCCCGAAGGGAACTCAGAGCGGATTACATTACACATACGGCAGACAGTCCCTGCCAGTTCCACATACAATTACATACAACATATAACATATAACAGTACAATTTTTAGAAGGGTTTTTCTTTTGGCTGCATCACAGTTGCGTCACAGAGCTGCTTCACAATGTTTCACAGGTTGTGATTGCGTCCTACGTCACAAGGTGGTGCTGTTGCTTCATCCTCATGACGGATAGCCTCTGTTTTTCCGCATTCCAGCCGAAAAAGTCCTTCAATGCTTGGCAGTACCCAGTTTATCTAATCACAGCTCAGCTTGTTTTCGAACTGTTGGGTAAACAGTGGACAGGGTTCACAGCTGGTGTCCAACCCAGCCTGGGATTCGATCCTGCAATCTTCAGATCTTCAGATTGCCAGCACAGCTGTTGTTACTGCTGTGCTATCTCTCCGGCCCCTGGAGAGATCAATAGGTACGACTTCTGCGGGAAGGTAATGGCACTCCATGCAGTCATGCTGGCTACATGACCTAGAAGTTGTCTACGGACAACGCTGGCTCTTAGCTCTTCAGCTTAGGAATAGAGATGAGCCAGAGTCAGACATGACTGGACTTAATGTCAAGGGAAAACCTTTACTTTACTATAAAAGAAACAAATTAAGCAAACAAATACACAATATTTTATTATTGCCAGCTTTCTTGAGCATCATTCTTGGTATTTAGCAAATTAGTAAAATAAATTTCCTTTTAAAATGAATGGGGAGCATTTACTCACATACCATTCCTCCACTTTTACGTTTTAAGCTGCCTCAGAGGCAGTACTAGGCTGTATCACTTCAAACAGGAGGAGAAAACCACACTAAAATATGAAACAAAGACACCCAACAGTTCTCAATTCCTGCATCCAAAAAAAAAGTTGAGTATCCCTTATCTGACACGCCTGGAAGTGTTTTGGAATCTCACTATTTCCATACACATACATGGTGAAATACATTGGAATCTCAGTATTTCTATATACATGCATAGTGAAATATGTTCAAGATGGGACCCAAGTCTAAATATGAAATGAATGTAATTTATGTTGCATATACACCTTATACACACAGCCTGAAGGTAATTTTATAGACAATATTTTAAAGCTTTACAATTTGTAAAACAATGTTTAGGTACAATAAACCATCAGAATGCAAAGTGTTGCTATCTCAGCCACCCACGTGGGCAATTTTGGATTTCTGTATAAGGGAGGCTCAGCTGTAATTATGTTGGTAGACAAGCTACATTTAAATTACAAAATCCTTTTTTAAAAGGCAGCTGGGTTGGGTTTTTGTTTGTTTGCGTGTTTCTTGTTATTGTTGTAAAGGAAGTAAAATCAGCTGCTACAGCAAAATCTCAAGTCAGCATAAACTGACAGTAAGGATGAAAGAGACATGCAAGAGATTCATGAGTTTTAGTGTGAATTGTTAATTTGTGATACAATCTCACAGACATCTTGATAAATTGCAATTACATTCCTCTCCCACAACTGAAGCTTATGATTCTTGCTAATTCCCCAACATGCATCTGAAGCCATTGGAGGCTGTTTTAAGTTTGCTTTGATGGCTTTTGTGCCACACTAGCATATATCTATCAAAGAGTCATGCCACCTGCTTTCTGTGGGGGAGTTTTCCAAGGTCTGGTTTAAACAGACTGGTTAGACAGGGGCGACCTGAGTCAGCCCCAACCATTGCCATTACTCGGCCTGGAGGAGCAGCTTGCACGTTCCTCTTTCAACACGTTACACACCCGACAACCTACGATTTCACCACACAGTACTTCAGGCCTCTACATGCTGCTCTGGGTGTGTAGAAATACTGGCACTCCTTGTGTACTTCACTGAAGGATTTGTGCCCTGTACACCCATTACTTCATTTGGGGACAAAACCCAAGGTATCAGATTTGCAAAACTTCAGAAAAACACTTATCCGTGAGAGCAAGTGTAGAAAGTTTCATGATTGAGTATAATATTTAACAAAGGCAAATCAGCTAAGTATCTCTACAAACAATTTTGGAAAACCTTGCAAAGGCTCCTTGACCTTTTTTGTTTGTTTCCAGCATTTTAATTATCTGGGCCTTCAATGAGTTTTGCTGGAATAACACTCTGTTCTGTTAGTAAAAGGCACTTCTTGAAGAGGTGAACAATGGCAGCTATGGGGCAATAGGGAAGAAAGCCAACTCATTGCCAGAGAACACTGCCCTCCCCAGCATTTCCAGCATTTTAAATTATGCATTTTGTGTACTGGCTAGCTGAATATGCATTGAGTGTGTATGTTATTGTATTTTTTTTACTTCTTAGTGTGATTTTCTATATCTATTTCAATCCAGCTTCAGTCCGGGTTATGGGATGGAAACAGCTTTGGTCACCTTGGTGAATAATCTTCTGGGGGAACTGGACAGGGGGAGTGTGACCCTGTCGGTTCTCCTAGACCTCATAGTGGTGTTCGATGCCATCAACCATGGTATTCTGGAGCACCTGGCGGGGATGGGGCTTGAAGGCACTCTACTGCAGTGGTTCCAGTTCTTCCTCTCGGGTCGTCTTAAAAATAAGGTGTTGGGGGAGTCCTGCTCGACCCCATGGATTGTGGACTGTGGGGCCAAGCAGTGCTCATCATTATCCCCGATGTTGACATCTATGTGAAACCGCTTGGAGAGATAATCTGGAGTTTTGGAGTTTGGTACCATCTGTACACAGATGATTCCCAACTCTACTACTCCTTTCCACCTGAAACCAAGAAAACGGTTCCTCACATGAACCGCTGCCTAAGGGCGGTAATGGACTGGATGAGGCAAACAAATTGAAGGTTAATCCAGACAAAACAGAAGTACGGCAGGTCTTGCACAAGATCGAACCGGAAATAGGGTTACAACTTGAACTGGATGGGGTTACACTCCGTCTAAAATCTCAGGTTTGCACTTTGGGGATGGTCCTGGACTCTGCCTTACACAACACCACCTTGAAGACCAGGTGGTAGCGGTGACCAGGGCTGCCTTTGCACAATTAAAACTTGTGCACCAACTGCAACCGTTCCTGGAGAAATCTTGACTTGGCCACAGTATTAGACACACTGCTTACATCCCACTTGGACTATTGCAACACACTCTATTTGGGACAGCCAGCCCATGGACAGTCTGCACTTAAAAATGGCGAGAGGTGGCACCTTCACAGGAGTGGCACCTAAACTATGAAATGCTCTACCAGAAATGACCGGAGCAGTCTTCACCCTTTTGTCCTTTAGGAAAAACCTCAAAACCTTCCTGTGTGAAACATCTTTCAATTAATGTTGGCAGAAGCCTATGAGATACATTTTAATCATATTTTATCCCTTTGGGAATTTTAATAGTTTATTTATTTAATGCTAATTGTATGTCCTATAGGACAAGGGAGAGAGTCATTTCTTTTTGTCTTTGATGGCTATTTGTGTGTGTGTAATTCCTGTTGTAAACCACCTTGGGTCTTCAGAGAAAAGTGATATATGTCCCAAATAAATAAATAAACAAACAGATGTCTCAAATGGGTTGTGTGTTTTAACTGGTTGTATATGTTTTCTTATGCTGTTGTACCTCTGTCTCCATCCATGAGGAGAGGCAGGTAAGAAATTACATGGTTATTGTTGCTATCGTCATTATTATTATGATTATTTCAGGAGCCAACAGGTCAACTTTCACTCAATGCCATCATTACTACAGTGCCCACAGTGGATTCTTTAACCATGCCACTGCTACCTACAATGGAAACGTTATGTTGGCTGACAGGACTGTGGCACAAGTATACAAGAAATGGAGTCTTTTTTATTTATTTACAACATTTCTAATCCACCTTTCTTGACCCAGAGGGGACTCAAGGCGGCTTGTAAGTGATATCAATGCACTTTTCAAAAAATGTCATCCTGATATACAGTTTGGAGGTCCACATCATTCCTTGGCCAACCACTCGGTACTTAGGATGCCCAAAGCCTAGGTGACTAGTGACTTCTGGAAGGTTTGGAGAGCAAGAGGTAGGTTTCCAGCAGTTTGGACCTATGCAGGCCAACTAATACCACTGAATAATTCTGGAAACACATTCAGGAGTAGCCATATTGGGCATATAACAAAATAAACTAAATCCACCGAAAGAGCAATGCCCGTATTGGCCAATCAAGATGAAAAAAACACTCAGTGCAAGCTGTTGCAACCTAGACCTGGAAGATCCCTCAGTAAACCACCACAAACCAGCCGTGATTAAATGCTTTATTTAGAATAGGTAGAAAAAGGAAAGAGGTAAAATATAGTCCACTGATGCTCCCAGCATCCAAGTATTGCAACGCAATAGTTCAAAAAGAGTTTAAGATCCAATAAATGGAAAAAGAGTCTTGAAACCCCAATGGGCTAAAATCCAGGATAAATCCATGGCAAATGATGGCTTGGCTAGATACTTGAGTCCCGTGGCATGGAGGCTCTGCGGCCTGGTCTAGAGCTTGAGTTCCATAGAGCTTGGCAAGGAAGCTTAATGTTGGCACGAGATGCCAAGCGCTAACGGGACCCAACTTAAATAGCCCTCCCCCCTTGTTTTGGTCTCGAAGGCGCTGACTTCGGCACAGCACTTTCCCAGGAACAGTTTGAGAGCTTGACCTTTCCCAGCCTCCCTCGGCAGGCAAATATGTCAGCTCATTAACAGCTGCACCTGGAGACAGGGGAGAAAGCGGGGCTTTGCTTTCCCAGCGCTTCTTATCAGTTTGAGAAGAAAGCAGGCTGCGTCTGGCCTTGACCGCGGGTTGACGCGGAGGCCTCTGCAAAGGCTGTCTCCCAACACTGGCTGGTGCCTTGGATTTAACATGGCTTCGGTCTGGCTTGGCTATGGAATCAGGCTGGGGCAAGACACCAGCTCTGGAAGCTCGAGCAGCTACTTCATCAGGCAAAAGATGTTAAAAATCATAAAGAAGAAAAGTGATGGCACCGAATCAGATGCCGTTTCTGTTGTTGCTCAGTTGGTCAGGAGAGATCTCTGGAGGGACTGAACAATGCTGGGCCTGGTCTTTGTAGTTGCTAATGCAGCAAGATTTTTTTGTCTGCCTCAAAAACAGCCTCAGCTCACCCCATACACAGCCTCTGCCAAATACTATCAAAACTTAGAGAGAAAGAGAAAAGCTGTGCATTATTCAGGTGACAGGAGATTAATCCATTTTTTTAAAAAGGAGGAGGGGAAGAAATGTGGGAGCATCTTTAGGATTATGTAACTGGTTTTTATTTAGTAGCTTTAATGGATATAAATCTATTTTTTTCAGACAAAGTACAAAATGAACATCTCTGTTCCAAGAACAGAATGGAAATGAACATGATCCTGGGACATCAGCTGTTCTCAGGGTTATAGCCACTCCTATTCAACAGACCTAGGGTGCATCTACACCAGTGGTTCCCAACCGTTTTTTTGACCAGGGACCACCCTCTAACATTAGGCTAGTACCAAAAGGGTTATGAATCGGGTTTTGGTCAACTTTAGATTCAGTTTGGTTATTTGGGGTGCTGATTCAGAAAACTGCGTTGGCTAGACCACATCAGCTCTAGTTTCTGATACAGAACATATGCCATCCAGTAGTCACCATATTTAATAATCTAGTGCTGATGTTGTCTATTCAATGCAATTTTCTGAATTAACACCCCCAAATGACCACAGGAACAGGCCTAGAAATGAAAACACCAAGGAGCCCCCGCTTCCAGGGGCCACATAGAACTGCTCTGCTCAGAGGGAGGGAGGGAGAAGCAGGAGGCTTCTTGTCGCACCTTTCGTATGTAGTCAGCCTGTCCTCTCCTCTCCTCGTTGCCTCGGTGCTATAAGAGGGTTTCGCTGCAACGGTGTAGTAACAGTGAGGCTGGTTACTAGTTCTTGTGGACCACTGGTAGTCCACAGACCACAGGTTGCAAACCATGGAGCTACACTGTAATATTAATGCAGTTTGACATCACTTAAACTGCCAGGGCTCAATGGTATGGAATGATGTGATTTATAGTTTGGTGAGGCAGCAGCACTCTCTGATAGAAAATGCTAAATCCATTGTAAAACTACAACTCCCAGGATTCAATTGCATTGAGCCATGGAAGGAAAATAGTGTCAAACTGCATTCATTCTACAATGTGAATGCAACCCTAAACATCATCTAAAACAATTATGGCACCTACAGGACAAGGTTTGGTCTTCAGAAGCAAGCAGACTTTGGTGCAAGAAAGATTTACGTAAAGTTTGTACCATACTTCTCAGGCCACTTCTACACTGCCATATAATCTCAGATTATCGAATCAGATAATCCACATTATCTGTTTTGAGCTGGATTATATGAGTGTGCACTGCTATAGAATCCAGTTCAAAGCAGATAATCCGGATTATGAGTTTCATGTTATAATGTACCAAAACACTCCAGAATCATGATTGCAAAATGAACATTGCACACAACATTGGGTCAGGCAAAAGTACAAGGCAGGCTTGAAGTGATTAACACAGTTCCCTAAACTGCTTTTGCAAGTATTTACTGTATTAAGCAAACAAAACTGTGATTAAGAAGAGCTCTGTTAGATCCATATCACAGTGTTATCCAACCCATCCTTCCGTTCCCACAGCAGTGGCTTGGTGCCCAAGGGGAGCCCTCTCACAGGCCATAAACACACCATGCCATAAAAGAGGTGGCACAGAATGGATTTCTCAGAAAGATTAAGAGTGAACGCCCCCATTCACACCATGATTTGCTTGGATCTGCTCACATATATAAATACTATCCTGCTGCTTCACAAATTATAGACATATGCTAACCTTGGCAATATTGCCTTAACTGCTAAAATAGTAGCATTAAGAGACATCAATCAAAGCCACATATTACATCTGTCAAGCATATATGAGGTCGCCTAATTTTTAAATTCTATTTTTAAACTGTTAAGAAAGAGTTTGTTGATTACTAGCTCCAGGGCTAGTAAAGTAATACACTCAAAGTCTATCTGAATGAGGGAAGGAGCCAGGAAACCAAAGCTGGTCCCTCATTGCCCATTTCCCAAAGATTCAACTCAGGGTGCATCTACACTGCGGAATTAATACAGTTTGACCCCACTTTAACTGCCGTGGCTCAACACTATGGAATCTTGAGAACTATAGTTTTTCACGCTTGGGTTTTGTTATCTCTGCCTTTTAATTTGACAGAAGCTATTATAATTAACATCATGCAGGATCCGTTGAAATGCATGGTGTTGAAATGTCACTTTTCATTAGCAGTAAGAATGAATGCTGTATATCCAGTCAATAGGGAATCTAAGGAAACTGGAAATTAGTCTTTTCAAAACAGCACTATAATTGTTTGATGGTTCGATCTAGGACTTTGGTTTGTTTTGCTCCACCGTGCTGACTTTCAGCCGCGTGGCAGCAAAGATACAATAAACAGATAAATAAATAACAATTTCACTGATAGGGAATGTGAGTCACGAACACACACACACACACACACACACCCCAAGAAGACCAGCGTTCAGGGTTCAGAAATATTGAACTCAACTACATATGATGCTGGAAGACATTATTAAGGTTAAACTTAAGATGAGAGCATTATTTTGTTATGAATGCTAAGCAATCAACTATAAAGAAAATTTAGGATTTTTTAAACAATATATTATTTATTTATTTAATTACTTTATTTATATTCCACCCTTCTCACCCCGAAGGGGACTCTGGACGGATTACAGGTACACATACAAGCAGACAATCCCTGCTGTTTATCACAGTACAGTACATACATTTTGACATATTACACACATATAAACGAACAGAGGCAAATCAGGCCACCAGGGGGAGCTGACACACTCCTCATCTCAGCGTTCCAGTGCCCCTCGCTGTTCCTTCCGCATTCCTCAACGTGACTGGAATTCTTTTTATGGCCTCATAATTCAGTCAAAATTTGCCTCCCCATTTAATGTGGTACCTTTATCTCATACTTGACAGCTGCAACTGTATTTCGGGCTGCAAAGGTCGACAGCAGGCCACACTTAAAGGCCGAGCACCCACCTCGACCCGGGCAGGCCTCGAACTCATGACTGGTCAGAGAGATCTTAAAACTCAGACATGGGCAAACTTTGGCCCTCCAGGTGTTTTGGACTTCAACTTCTACCGGCTGTTAGGAATGGTGGAAGTTGAATTACAAAACATCTGGAGGGCCAACGTTTGCCCATGCCTGATATAACTGCTGCAAGAATTGTATATGCTCAGCTCAGAGGTGGAGCCCCCCACTGGTGCAATGGGTTAAAACAGGGGTCAGGATCCATTTTGACTCAGAGAGCCATGAAAGCAAGATATTTGGAAATGTATTTCAGTGAGAGCCATATAATATATATAATATATATTTAAGACTGAATTCAACTAAATGTGAATATATACGTAAATACTATGAGAAAAGGATTCCCCTGGCAGAATGACGGTGAGTATGTCCAACCGAAGAATCCATAGACCAAGACCAATGCTGGAGCAATCCCCAAACAATATGGGCAAGAAAGCGGTGTGTAAATAAAGCCCTACAACGCTCCCAGGCTCCGCAGGAAAGCAGAGAGGAACGGATTTCACATGAGGCTGCTGCGGAGGACCAAAGCAATCAATCGCCGAATGGGGGTTGGAGGAACGCTCAGAGCGGCTTGCCTAGAGCATCCTTCCAACCGCCATTCGGCGATTGATTGCTTTGGTCCTCTGCAGCAGCCTCATGTGAACTCCGTTCCTCTCTGCCTTCCCATGGAGGGAGCATTATAGAACTTTATTTACACACCACTTTCTTGCCCATATTGTTTGGGGATTGCTCCAGCATTGGTCTTACCTGAAAAGCCGAAATCTGCAAGCCAGATGCAATCATCAAAAGAGCCACACCTGGCTCGCGAGCCATAGATTCCCGACCCCCTTGTGCCAGTAGGACTGCTGAATCTGGGGAGTGGGGTGAGCTCCCATCTGTCAGCTTTAGCTTCCCATGTGGGAGCATGAGAGAGGCTTCCCACGGGATGGTAAAACATCTGGGCGTTTCCTGGGCAACGTCCTTGCAAGCAGCCGATTCTTTCATACCAGAAGCGACTTGCAGTTTTTCAAGTTGCTTCTGACATAAACACATACACAAAAGCGCAGAGGTGGATGGGATTAGTTATCCCAAAGCAAGAAGAATGCTGGTGAAGATTTATGAAATAGCAGAAATGGAAAAATTGGCTGTGATGATTGAAGACGAAGCCTTGACTTGACATTAAAAAGACTTGGGGCCTGTTCATCATCTTTTCACAACAACTGATGGGGGCACTGATCAATTAGTAAAGTGTTGCCATAAGCAGAAGTGGAGTAACATTATTATTTAAAGCAATGGTTCCCAGTCTGTGGACCACCACAGACAAAATGTACACTGGACTGACTATGTGACGAATGTTGCTTTCCTTGAGCAAGCAGGGGTCACCAGCGTTGAGGCCATGCTATCGAGAACACAGCTGCGCTGGGCAGGACACGTCTCTAGGATGGAGGACCACCGCCTCCCAAAGATACTACTCTATGGTGAACTCGCCACGGGTCAGCACAAGAGAAGCGCCCCCAAAAAGAGATATAAGGACTCCCTGAAACAACATTTCAGGCTCGGCCAGATTGTTCACCAACAATGGTCCACCCTGGCCTCACATCGGGAAGCATGGAGATGCACTATCCACAATGCTGCGGCCTCTTTCGAGAAGACACGCCGAACGGGTCTCGAAGAGAAACGACAACGCAGAAAGAACCGCAACTTGGAAACATCATCACCCAAGTAGACTTTCTGCTGTGCTTTCTGCAACCGGACTTGCCTATCTCAGATTGGCCTTTTTTGTAAAAAGCGTGGGATGAGTCCTTCCTAAGAATCTTCGTTCGCGAAGTAATGCCAGAGGTTCCCAGTCCGTGGACCACCAGTGGTCCACAATAATTAAAATATGGTGCACTACTACACCGTTACTACACCGTTACTACAACGAGAGCGAGGAGAGAGTTTTCCAACATACAGAGTACAGAGGAATTTCACAACATGCTGACACTAGGGGAGAAGAACTGATTTGCACTGAAAACACTGCAGAGGTGGAGAACCTCTGGCCTACTGAACATTACAGGACTCCATTTCCCATCAGCCCCTCCCCTCCTGGCCAAGGCTGAGGGCTGCTGGGAAGAGTAGTTCTTCCATAACGTTCTAAAAGTGGCGCGTCTCAGCCAATCAGAGCGGCCCTTTCCAGGGAGAGCGCTTGCAGGCTCTGTCTTTCATTCATCCAAGCTCACCTTGGTGGCGAACGGGGGCCACCCTCGGTCCAAGACGGCGAAACGCTGCCAGGCTCCCCCGAGCACCGCTGGGCACAGCTGCAGGGCCAGGAAGGCCAGCCCGAGCGCCGAGGAAGGCATCGCGTTGCCTGCGAAGGAAAGCCGGAGGAGAGGAGGAGGCGGCGGCTGCGGGTCTATGAGAGCGCTGCCTTGTCCCGTCCAGGCAAGACCAAGGTCTCTCTCTCTCTCTGAGCCAAGCAGCCAGCCGGCACGGGTTGTGTTTGCTCAGCCTTGCACCCGCCTTCCTCCCTCCCTCCCTCCCCCAGGCGGCTCCTGACAGCCCACTTTCCCCGCCTCCTTCCTTTCTCCCCTTTGCTGTTCCGGATTTTTTGCAATATAGACATATATGGATGTGCCTGGGTGGTTTCTCTCTCTCTCTCTCTCTCCCCCCAACCGGGAAGCGGCCCTGCCCCCTGCTGGACGGAAGGCGCATCGCCCCGGACTCAAAGCAACCCAAACAAAAGATTCCAACAAGCAGCAACCAGCCAGGCTTTGAAGCTGCCTGGCTATTCCAGTGTTTCCCAACCTTTTTTGAGCCACGGCACATTTTATACATTTGCAAAATCCTGGGGCACACCACCAACCAAAATGACACTCTTAACACAGTAATACAGTGTTTCTCAACCAGTGTGCCGTGAGTGATCATCAGGTGTGCCGCGTGTGGAGATCTAAGGTTTACTTTTCTTTTAACGTGGCAGGGCAGGCGATCCCACCGCTGCCATCATTTGTGGATGATTTCGACGTTAACTTGTATTTCGCTGCCACCATTAATTTATTTAGGCTTGACCATTGACTTGTAAAGAGTGGTGAGGAGACTGGTAATCCAAATGAAGTCACGGGGAGAGAGTTTTGAATCAAACTTAAATAGTTTATTTCACACAACTGGGCACAAAACTTGGTTTGATACTTAATATAACTCTTCCGAAGAGGCACGACTTAAAAAGGTTACAAAGTTTCTATTTGTAACTAATACACAGTTGCAATGTTTAACTATTGCTGTTACTTAGATCAGCGTCTAGCAATCTAAAACATACAGGCACTCTTGCCTCTATCTAGCCCTCAGGCTTTACACAAACCGGCTGGCTCGCAAGCTCAGCCCAACAGAACTGTCTCCCACAGCTCTAAAAACAGATTCCCCAGCCGAAGCTACACTCCGCTCGCTGACAGGAAAACTCTAACTGCTCTCTCTGCAGTTTCAATAATGTGATTCCTACTCCTCTCTTCAGAGCAGAATCTAACCGAACCTTCTGGCTTGACAGCCAGGCACCCACTGACTCTCTCTAAGAATTCCGAGCTAGCCTTCTGGTTGGCTCCGCTCACCATCACCATGGCAACACATTCCCCCAGGAGGGAACTGCCTCCATTATCACAGCCAACCCTTTGTGGTCTGTCCATAACGTGACCACTTAATATAACACAAATAACCACCTCATCACACCGCGAGAAAAGCTCTCTGCCCCCCTTCCTTCCCCCCTCCTCCAACCGAACTCCTGCTGCTTGGGAGAGGAGGAGGAAGGGAAGGGCGGCGGCAAAGAAAAAGAAGAGGGGACCAGGGAACCGCCTCCTTCGGCCATTTCCCCAACCAGCCTGCCCAACTCCGCCATGACTCCCGCCCCTTGCTTGTTGAAGCCGCATGGAGGAGCCCTGCCTACTGAAGCCCCTCCACCGCTCATGCTCCTCCTCTGTGAGAGAGCTGATGCCGGGGGGAGGGGGGCATGACGCAGCCTGGCTCCATCCCCTCCCCCCGGCTTCAGCACTCTCACAGCTTCGCCAGCCTTGAGGGGGCAGTGCCAAGCCAGTGATGGCAGAGCCAGCACAATGCTGGCTTGCCCCCTCAAAGCTGGCGAAGCTGTGGGAGAACTGAAGCCGGGGAGAGGGGGCGGGGCATGGCGCGGCCTGGCTCTGCCCCCTCCCCCAGCTTCAGCACTCCCACAGCTTCACCAGCCTTGAGGGGCAGTGCCAAGCCAGCGGTGGCAGAGCCAGCACAATGCTGGCTTGGCACTGCCCCCTCAAGGCTGGCAAAGCTGTGGGAGAACTGAAGCCAGGGGGAGGGGGCGGGGCATGGTGTGGCCTGGCTCCTCCCCTGGCTTCGGCACTCCCAGCAGCTGCTCCCAGCAGCTCACTATCCCCCAGCCGTTCTTTACTGTGCTACAGTGTCATTTTGTGTCATTTTGGTTGGTGGTGTGCCCCTGGTTTTTTTTAATGTTAAAAGTGTGCCGCGGCTCAAAAAAGGTTGGGAACACTGCAGTAATACATATAGTTAATATGTTTTTAAAATGTATTTATACACTCAGTGTGAAACCTGGGCCTGTTTCGATGAACACAACATAGATATCCTGGCAGGAATGGCAGAAAGACACAAACTTCCCACACAGAACTCCCATAATCAAGAGAAAATGCTACAAGAGTTTGGGTTTTGGAGTTGTAGTTCACCTATATCCAGAGAGCACTGTGGACTGAAACAATGTTGGATCAGGACCAAACTTGGCATGAATACTCAATATGCCCAAATATGAACGCAGATGGAGGTCAGGGAAAATAGACCTTGACATTTGGGAGTTGTAGTTGCTGGGATTTATAGTTCCCCTATAATCAAAGAGCATTCTGAACCCCACCAATGATAGAACTGGGCCAAACTTCCCACACAGAACCCCAAGGAGGCAAGAGAAGGTCTCTACTTGGGGAAAGGGAGGCGGGCCTTCCCAATGCAGGGAGAGGGAGAGACCAAGTAGACAATGGGTGGGGAGGGGGTGGTGTTTGTAATTTTGTGCCTTTATCGAGGTAGGTTTCTTAGGGTTTTTATACTTCAACACACCAGACTCCCCCCCCCCCCCCCCCGGGAGGTTCCAATTTCCCACGGCACACCTGATGATCGCTCACGGCACACTAGTGTGCCCCAGCACACTGGTTGGGTAACACTGGGCTATTCAATGCTAATCAAGGTGGCCAATGGCAACATTCACGCTTGCCTCCAACAGACAAGAGTTCTTTCTCCTATCCTGGACATTGCAGAGATATATAAACCCCACTTGCCTAGTTTCCAATAGACCTCTCAAACTCTGAGGATGCCTGGAATCATAGAGTTGGAAGAGACCTTGTGTGCCATCCTAGTCCAACCCCCCTGTTGCGCCAGCTCCACTGGCTGCCAATTAGCTTCCGAGCACGATTCAAAGTGCTGGTGTTGACCTACGAAACCCTATACGGTTCCGGCCCAGTTTACCTGTCTGAACATATTCTCCCCTATGAACCGTCAAGAGTGCTAAGATCGTCTGGAGAGGCCCTGCTCTCGGTTCCGCCACCTTTGCAGGCGCGTCTGGTGGGGGCGAGGGACAGGGCCTTTTCTGTGGTGGCCCCCTGGCTGTGGAATTCCCTCCCAAACGAAATTAGATCCGTCCCCTCCCTCCTGACGTTTAGGAAGCGGGTGAAAACGTGGCTGTGCAATGAGGCCTTCACAGAATGAAGGAGGTGATCGCGAATCGACTAAAGTTGCTAACTACTAGACACGAACCGAATATACGGAATAAGTCAGACTCGATTTTACTTTGGCGAAAGGCTTTTTAAATGTATTTATATTTGTATTTGATAATTTTATTGTAAATTTATGATGTTTTAGATTTTAAAATGTTAGCATTGAATACTTGCTGTTTGCCGGTCTGAGTTCCTCTTTGGAAGTGATTAGGTCGGGGTATAAAAGCTTTAAATAAATAATAATATTCTGCCAAGAAGCAGGAAAATTGCATTCAAAGCGCCCCTGACAGATGGCCATCCAGCCTCTGTTTAAAAGCCTCCAAAGAAGAAGCCTCCACTACACTCCAGGGCAGAGAGTTCCACTGCTGAACGGCTCTCACAGTCAGGAAGTTCTTCCTCATGTTCAGGTGGAATCTCCTTTCTTGTAGATCTGCCATAGATATGGGCAAAATGTCAGGACAGAATGCTTCTGGAACATGGCCATACAGCCCGGAAAACTCAAAGCAACTCGAGAATACCATTCTCTGTGGCAGATCTAGCTATTGCCAGTCTGCAAGGACGTTGCCCAGGTGGCACCCAGATGTGTTACCATCCTGTGGGAGGCATCTCCCATGTTCCTGCTTGAGAAGCTGGAGCTGACAGGCGGGAGCTCACCCTACTCCCCGGATTCAAACCGCCTACCTTTCAGTCAGCAGTCCTGCCAGCACAAGGATTTAACCCATTGCGCCACCAGGGGTTCCACCTCTGAGGAGGCCTGCCCTAGATGGGGGTGAAACATCAGGCGATAATGCTTCTGGAACATGGACACACAGTCCGGAAAACTCACAGCAACTCAAAGAAACCCAGTTGCAATCATACTAAGTCAATACAAGCATAGGCCCAGGTGCGGATTTTGACGGTATGCTAAGTAAGCGGCCGCTTACGGGCGCCACGTGGCAAGGGGCGCATCCGGCCGTGGGCGCCAGGTTCGCCGCATGCCACGCCATTCCTGTGGGTCAGCATGCGGGTGCGACTCCATGTGGATGGTGATGCAAAACGCACTTCACGAGACTGAAAGGAGGACGTTTTGCAGCTGGGGCGGAGCCTCCCGCCTCCGGCTGCAAAACGTCCTCCTTTTCGGCCTTGTGGTATGCGTTTTGCGTCACCATCCACTTGGTGTCGCGCCGCAGCAATTGCGCAAGCACCGAACGAATTGGCCCTGCGCATGCGCACACCTGGTGCACCACCGGCGTGCATGCACACCAGGCGCAAGGCCAGAGAGCGAGGGAGCACAAAAGAATGTTGGCGTACCATTTGAAATTACAAGTCCGCTCCTGGGCAGGCCCCAAGTTACAAACAAGATAGGTTCTGTAGGTTTGTTCTGAAGTTGAATTTGTATGTAAGTTGGAACAGGTACATACATATTTAAAGTCTAACTCCAGCCCTACACACCCACACACACACACACACACACACACCATAAGCTTTGGCTAGCATAGGGAAAGGAAACCACTGTGATGTTTGTTTTGCTCTCTGCCCGTTCAGAAGTTTTCACTTCACTTTCTGTCCCTGTGATAACTGCATTTTGAAAAATCCGACTTGTGGAAACAAGTTTTGGAAACGAAGCTTCTGTGGAGACACCTTTTCTGCATAACTCTTCTTTCAGGAGTATTGTTGAAGGCTTTCATAGATGGAATTACAGGGTTGCTGTGAGTTTTTCAGGCTGTATGGTCATATTCCAACAGTATTCTCTCCTAACATATCACCTGCATCCGTGGCTGGCGTCTTCAGACATTCTGTTGGCAGTGAAGCAAGTGGAGTGTATATCCCTGTGGAATTACGAGCAAGATAGGTTGTGTTCACCTCACTTTCTGTCCCTGTGGTAATTTTGGTTTTAGAAATGTGGCTTGTTATGAAAACAAAGGTTGGTGAGAAAGCTTCAGTGGAAAACATTTTCCTCATGATAACTCTTTCAGGAGAGAATTTGCCTTCCGAAAGGTAGATTTCTCTCACTTCCTGTTGTCTCACCCCTGTTCTTAACTATGAGTCATTTGTAAGTCAGATGTTTGTAACTCGGGGGACTGCCTGTATTAATACAAGTTTTTTTAAAAAAGTAATTCCGCCCAGATGTCGCGGAAAAAGAATCACATATCTCCCTTTGGGTGCATCTACACTGAAGAACGAATGCAGCTTGACACCACCTCAACTGCCATAGTTCCAGGAAACACAAACAAATATGCTCAATGAGTGCAAACCCAGTTGATTGTTTCTTACACACTGGAGAAAAAATATTTGTCAGACTCTCAAATCAAATATCCCAAGAAGCAATGTACTAGCCCATGTCAACCCATTCAGTTTTCAGTATCCACAGATTCTGCATTCATAGATTCAATTAATATTTTAGCATCTCTGGCCCAGTTTCATCAACTAGGCTTGTCACCGATTAGTGGATGTTGTGCAAAACTGATGAGGAAGAGTGCCTTTACTTCATCTTGGAGGAGAGACTTTTGCAATGGCTGGTTCTCACCTAGGTTTTGGATGCAAGGATGTGGCCTTACATCAAAGTGACTTCACACTTGAGTGGCTGGGATGGGAGTCAAGTTTGCTCCATCGCAGATTGCATCCAGTTGTACACACTAACCCTGCAAGACCTAAGTTTTTCAATGTAGAAGCCATTTTGAGTGTCTCACTGGGAGTGGATCACAGTGGTCACAAACCGTCTGATTTGGCCCAGGTTGACCCACTTTCAAGTCTCCACTGAAATATGTGGCTGACTAAATCAATTTGGCCAGATTACCATCTCTCGAATTAAACTTCCTCTCACCCGCCCTTGCATTTTCTTCCTTGATTTTCTTCAGTAATCATTCCAAGTCTTTGTTATTTTCCACAAGTTGTATAGTGTCATCTACATACCTTAAATTTTTGATGTTCCTTCCTCCAATTTTCAAGGTTGTTTTCTCCGAGTCTAATCCTGCTTTACATAGATATATTCAGTACACAAGTTAAACAGATAAGATAATGAAATGCACTAGTTCCTTAGATACTGGCAGAGTGTTTTTGACTCCCCTGAAGCTTTGGTTGACAAATCCCAGAATATTTGTATCCTTGGCCATACTGACTGAGACTTCTCCGAGTCAAAAGTCCACAAATTTGGAAGTCTAGGATTTTGTCTTCCAGATTATGTCCTTCGGATAGTAGGCTATGAGAAGGTAGTCCTCTAGGACGTAGGCAAAAATTTGTAAAGGAGTGGCATAAACTAGAAGTGAACACGAGAAAATAGTATTCTAGTAAATAAACAGGAATTCAAGGCAGGAAACAATCAGGGCCAGCTAACACATCTCAACAAGGGGTTCCCCCAAGCCGGAAGCAGCCAGGCTTTGAAGCGATTAAATTCTAATCAAGGTGGTCAATTGCAACATTCACTCTTGCCTCAACCAGACAAGAGTTATTTCTCCAAAACTATATAAACCCCATTTGCCTAGTTTCCAACAGACCTCACAACCTCTGAGGATTCCTGCCGTAGATGTGGGTGAAATGTCAGAAGACAATGCTTCTGGAACATGGCCATACAGCCTGGAAAACTCACAGCAATCCAGTATTCTAGTAATTTATAATCTTTTAATCAGCTATTATGCACTCAATGTATGGTCAGACAAAAGCAGATAGGGGAATTTACTCACTTTAGGGAAGCAGACCACCTACAAAACTATTCCAAAGCATGTACTACTTGCTATGCAGAAGTATAGAATGGGTCCTGTGCGTTGAGAATTATGCATTTATCTTTTTCCTTATATCCTGTCTTTCACTTGGTAATGGGACTTCAGGAGGTTAACAACATATTAAAACAATGCAAATTTATTTATTTGTCACGTTTCTATACCGCCCCTCTCAGCCCAAAGGCGACTCGGGATGGTTTACACAAGGCAGTCTCTGCCCTCCAATACAATACAAGCAAACAACCCAGAAAAATAACTATAACAACAAATTAACAATTAAAAACATACAACTGCAGTCTCAGCGTCATGTTGAAATCACTTTCTGTCACATCATCGTCATTCCATATATCTAATTAAGCCGTTACATTTCATCAGCAAATGCCTGCTCAAACAGCCAGGTCTTGACTTTCTTGCAAAATGTCAGGAGGGAGGGGACCGATCTGATGTCTCTAGGGGGGGTGTTCCAAAGCCGAGGAGCCACCACTGAAAAAGCCCTGTCTCTCGTCCCCGCCAGTTGCGCCTGCGAAGAAGGCGGGACCGAGAGCAGGGCCTCTCCAGATGCTCTTAAACATCTCAATGGTTCATAGGGAGAGATGCGTTCGGACAAATAAGTTGGACCTGAACCGTTTAGGGCTTTAAAGGCTAAAGCCAGCACTTTGAATTGTGCCTGGTAGCAAACTGGCAGCCAGTGGAGCTCATGAGTTTTGCGGTCTCTGAATGCCGCTCCTGTTATCAACCTGGCTGCTGTCCGTTGGACTAGCTGCAGCTTCCGAACAGTCTTCAAAGGCAACCCCACGTAGAGAGTGTTGCAGTAATCTATACGGCATGTAACCATAGTGGCCAAGTCAGACTTCCCAAGGTACGGGCACAGCTGGCGCACAAGTTTTAACTGTGCAAATGCTCCCCTGGTCACCGCCGAAATCTGGGGTTCCAGGCTCAGTGATGAGTCCAGGATCACACCCAAACTGAGAACCTGCAAAGCCAATAAAAGTATAAATGCAAGATTTTAAAAATAATTAAACACTAAGTTAAATTTAGTAAACAATAAACATATCAAATTTGTTAACAATAACTCTATACAAGGCCTTAAAATAATACTAGCACTACACAGCATTTCATCAGCCTGACAGAAAATAAAAGATCTGTTGCCAGAAGGGAAAGCAAAGATTAAACCCTCCTGATCTCTCTGGGAAGGAGTTCCAAAATATGGAAACAATCACTAAGGAGAGGCTTTCCCTTGTTTCCACCTTCTGTAGCTGAAGGTGGAAACAGAATGAAGGGCTTCTCCGGGCAATGTATTCCTGGGTTTCTACAGAGAGACAGGGTCCTTCAAATCGTATAGGAGTCTGCATTGGGACTGTGAACCATATATTTGGAAGTAACATGTTATAAACAACAGCATCATGTCTGGCATTGATTTGGCAGATAATAGGTACCACTTCTGCGGGAAGGTAATGGCGCTCTCTGCAGTGATGTTGGCTACTTTGGAGGTGCCTGCGGACAACGCCGGCTCTTCGGCTTAGAAATGGAGATGAGCACCACCCCCCAGAGTCGGACACGACTAGACTTAATATCAAGGGACACCTTTACCTTTTTTAATGGGCATAACAATTTGACTTCTTAAAATAATAGTAAACTATTCAAATTTTCCTAATTCTACTACAAAGCAAATTAATATTTGTCCTACTTGATTGGACTCTATGACACTTTTCACTTCTGTAATTTTATTCCTTCCCAGCTAGGTCAAATTAATGAGTTGTGTCTTAGACCTCTCCAAGTAGTTAATTACAAAAGTACAAATAAAATGCCACCTTTCATAAAATGGCAGATGTCCTGGACCCAATGGAACTCTTGCCAAGCCATTAAGACATGAAGCCTATTATCCAGGTGTGGCTCTTAGTCACAGCATTTTCTCTAAAGGCACATGCATTTGACCAGCAATCTGTAAAAGGCATGCCAAGTTTTATGTGGGTCCAAGTCTCCGGAAAACTAGTCAGAACTGCATCTCTTTGGGTGTGCAAAATATCTCCTCTCATCACGTGGAACCAATCTTTCTGTGATATCTGGAACAAAAGGATGAAAGTAGAACCAGAAGAATAGTATTCTACTATTCTACGACACCCAGTGGAAGCAAGCAAGAAACCTAGAATGTCCTTAATGAACCAAGATTGCCGATTTAGACTAGAAGGTATACTGATTACTAGTGTTAGAATATAATATGTATACATCTATCTGAAATTGTTTTTGTAATGGTCTGTCGATTAGAGCTGGGATTGCTCTTATCTCATACCCTTCCAGCAGGATAATTCCCACCAGGTGGTGGCCTTGGAGACATGCACAGAGCTGGAAATGTGCCTTAGGTCACACCACATCAACATGAATAGCACTGGCTTGTATATTGCTGAGTCAGAAGGGATATGATGCAACCTTTCCTGAATATTGCATATTGCTGAGTCTGAGGGGATATGATGCAACCTCTCCTGTACATTGCAGGCCATGGGGGTGGGCCTTTGATATGATGGACAGGGGATGGGGGTGTGTTTTGTATATAAGGTGTGTTTGTTCCTTGTGATGCCAGTTCTGGCATCAAAAGCGTTATACCTTCAATAAATCTCATGGGTACGAATTGCCGTCTGCGTGTGGTCCTTACAGAACATTGGAGCGTTCTCACATGTTTTAATCAATTTTATACTTATTTATGCAATGCATTTGATATGAAATAAATAAATAAATATCTGAAACTACAGATATGCCTTGGTTTTTAAAATAAAAATATCAGAATTGTAGCAGAGAAGGTACTCACAAACCATTGAATGAGAAAATGGTAAAAAATGACTTGGAGAACAGTTAAGTGTTATCCTGGGGAAGCACCTCTTATTAAATGGGGTTTAGGTAGATTTTTACCTTAATTTTTCTTTATATCCTTTGTCCTGATTTGTCATAGCTTAACAATGGAGGAACAGGAGCCAATATACCATATATACATAGGTATAAGCCAAGTTTTTCAGCCCTTTTTTAAGACTGAAAATGTCCCCTCGGCTTATACTCAAGTCAAAGTTATTAATTATTTTATTGACTTATTATTATTATTACATTTATTATGTTACTCTATTATTATTACATTTACATTATTTTATTATTATTTTATTACATTTATTATTTTACTCTATTATTATTACATTTGCATTACTTTATTCTTGTTTTATTGCATTTATTATTTTACTCTATTACTGTTAATAATACATGTATTATTTTACTCTTATTATTATTATTACATTTTTTGTGTGGACAAAATCTGCCAAAATACAAGAAAACAAGCACAGAGGAAGACAAAGCAAATATGTGTTCATTCCTCACAAGTTTATACAAGTAAATGTTTCGCTGGCACATGAGAAACAACCAGAGTTGCCAATATGAAAGCTGGAAAGATTTCCTGTGTGTGTAATGGTTGTGTAGAAGAAGGGATTTCAGCAAGAGTTGCTCATCATTACTTAGCTGCATAACAAGCAGCAGTTGCTGAAATTCCCTCTTCTACACAACCATTAAAAGTAAAAGAAACCTCTCCTTCTGGTGCTAGTAGGCAGAAATCTGAAAGAGTGAATCTATGAGACAGAATCAATATGGTTTGACTGTCTTAACTGCCATGGCTCAATGCTATGGAATCACTGGATTTGTAGTTTTATAAGATCTTTAGCTTTCACTCCCAAAGAGTGCTGGTACCAAACTACAACTTCCAGGATTCCATAGCATTGAACCCTGGCAGTTAAAACTGTTTCAAACAGGATTGCTTCTACAATGAAGATGTACCTTAACTTGGACCTTTGGGAGGTGGGGTGGGACAATGTCTTGTGATGTAGGTTGACTGTACTCTAACTGATGAGCTGGACACCTTATGTTTTTGTGCCAAGTTACACGTTTACTAATAATTATGCCTCTTGTTCAAGGTTCCTTGAAAATATAAGTTTGAGGTTGTAAAAAAGCCGAGTGCAACTACTAAGTAACTGAGGAGGCCATAATGACTGAACAAAGTGCACAGCAGATACATATGCTCTGGCTGCAAATAGGGATCTGAAATTATTGTTGTAATTTAAGAATTAAACAGCAGATGGAGTTCAGAAAGCATCCCCTGATCCAGCAGCTGCAATGGCTCCTGAACACAATCCTATGGGCAAGCTATGATATACAAAGCCCTGTATGGCATGGGTCTATTTATCGAAGAGACTACATAATCTTTTAAAATCTTTGAGGTGGGAAGGTCTTTTCTCAGCCCGGCCAGTCCCTGGGAATTTCTGGTGTGAGAGGGCCATCTAAATGGCTGTTTTCAGATTCTGGGGACCAAATGTGCTGCCTTACTGTTGACCTTCCATTGGCAGATTTTTGTTCTGATGGGCTCTGTGGAACTGCTTGCTTATAAATAAATAAATAAATAAATAAATAAAGTGCTTTTATTAATGCTATGTACTATTTTATGTAATGCTTTTTGTAGATATGTTTAAAAGGTTTTGATTTTAATAACTAGTTTGAATAACTGGTGATTTTAATAACTTGTTTTAAATTGCGTTGTTTTAATGTTTGGTTTTAATGTAAATGTTTATTGCATTGTATGTTTACATTTTGGCATCCAATTGCTGCCTAATTTGTGACGCTGTACTATTGCATGTGCTGAGTCCCCTTCATGGTAGAGAAGGGCGGGATATAAGTGAATTAAATAAATAAATAATAAATATTTGATTTGTTTATATTGATAGTGTATGGGTTGTTTATTCATAGATTGGTTTACTGTGTATGTAATAAAATGTTTTAAAAATAATAATTTCTGCACTCTTTTGTCTGTGTTTTTACCTGTATCTTTTTATTTTTTGCAATTTATTTATTTATTTATTTATTTCAGGATTTTACCCTTCTCTTCTCAACCCCCGAGGGGGGACTCAGAGCGGCTTACAGTAAGGCACAATTCGATGCCCACACAGTAACAATATAAGACCCCAGAACCCTTCAACAATTAAAATACATTAAAATACAATTACAGCATGCACATTCATTCCAGATTAAAACAATGTTCTGTCCATAAAAGCATTGGCCCTATTCATCCACTTTCCATTAAAATCCCATCTAAAGTGCTGCCTTGTGCTGGTGTGCAAACGCCTGGTCCCACAGCCAGGATTTTACTTTTTTCCTGAATGCCAGGAGGGATGAGGTGGATCGTACATCGATAGGGAGCGCATTCCACAGGCGGATTCACATGGAGTAATCACATGGAGTGAGGAGATTGGCATGGCTGGTTCTAGGATAATGTTTTGTTATTGTCATCCTCCAGAGTGCTATTTTATTTATTTATTATTTCAACTTATATACCGCCACTCCCCGAGGGCTTGGAGCGGTTTACAGTGTGAACAAGAACAATATACATAAAAAAAACAAATTAAAACAAAGAGAAATCACCAATCAGCAGGATTCGAATGCCTGCTGGAATAAGAATGGTTTGCCTGCCCTCCGAAAGGAAAGTAAGCTTCGCAGAGCTTGGGTTTCTGCCAGCAAGGCATTCCATAGGTATGGAGCCACACTCGTGAAGGCTCTGCGTCTGGTGACCACCAGGTGGAAGGTCTTAAAGTTGGAAACTTTAAGCAAGTTTTGGTCTTCCAAACTGTCACACCTCAAGGGCCTCAGGCATCACTTTTGCTTGAGCAAGACTTTAGTCAAGAAGGCAATAAGGTGCTGTCCAAGCCAGCTTGCTTTACTCTTAAACCTTGCCCTGGGCCTCCCGTTCTTTTCCGTGAGAAGCAAGGAATGAATGTATAACATAGGCAGCTCAAGGCTAGGCCATCCAGCCTCCCTGATAGCGAGGCGCTCCGAAGGAACCGAGAGATCGCCTCCCTTTTGTCCAGATGGTAGCCGCTAACGAGCTGTGCATACCAGGGAGGCTGAGGTAACAAAACATATAGCCATTCATCCATCATTGGCCAGTGACACTCGACGCAACTGCATCAAAGCCAGGGAATACTATAACTGCCAAGAGATGCCCCATTGCAAGTATCTCGTACCAACGCCGCAGAAGGAGATGCTAAGGGAAAGAGGCCTCGTTGGGCCTCCCAACCAAGCTTGTGCTAGCCAGCCGAAACCGGGCTGACTTGTTCCAGCATTGTGCCTTGTTCCTGCTCATTGTCGAGACCCAGTGATTGCTCCTGAAAGAATTTGCTGCCTAAAGGACTCTTTGCCTTAACCAACCCAGCCTTATTGCTCCGGCTGGGATTTCTTGAAAGACTTCCTTTGCATCCGGCTTGTGTTCCTGTTTTCCTCCGCTTGTGATCCTGTTGCTGCGGATCACACTTCCCTGCTACTTCCTGACTTTGGCTGCTATTCGGAGCACAGGGAAAGGGAGCCCTCTTTCCCCGTGCCCTGGCTAAACACAGAGGAGAGTTGGAACAGGAAGGAAGAGGGCCAATGCAGGGAGAGAGCGCTCTCTCTTTGCATTGGCCCTCTTCACCCCAACTCTCCTCCGCGTTTAGCCAGGGCACGGGGAAAGAGGGCTCCCTTTCCCCGTGCCCTGGCTAAATGCGGAGGAGAGTTGGGGTGAAGAGGGCCAATGCAGGGAGAGCGCATGCTCTCCCTGCATTGGCCCTCTTCCTTCCTGTTCCAACTCTCCTCCGCGTTTAGCCAGGGCACGGGGAAAGGGAGCCCTCTTTCCCCGAGCCCTGGCTAAACGCCGGGGAGAGTTAGAACACGAAGGAAGAGGGCCAATGTGCTCTCCCTGCATTGGCCTTCTTCCTCTTTGCCCCATCCACGCAGCACACCTTCCGCTGCCTCTGGAACCCAGCGAAAGGAGGGAGGGAGGAGGAATGCAGCAGAAGAAAGGAGAGAGCGGGCGTGGATGGTGCGCTGCGCGGCTGGCGCTCCATCCAGAGATCAACCTGCCTAGGCCCAAAGATCACCTGGATGAGGCCTGAAGATCGACTGGTCGATCGCGATCGACCTCTTGAGCAGCCCTGGTCTAGTGTGTTGAAGTATAAAAACCCTAAGAAACCTACCTCGATAAAGGCACAAAATTACAAACACCCCCACCCGTTGTCTTCTTGGTCTCTCCCTCTCCATGCATTGGGAAGGCCCGCCTCCCTTTCTCCAAGTAGAGGTCTCCTCTTGCCTCATGGGGGTTCTGTGTGGGAAGTTTGACCCAGTTCTATCATTGGTGGGATTCAGAATGCTCTTTGATTGTAGGGGAACTATCAATCCCAGCAACTACAACTCCCAAATGTCAAGGTCTATTTCTCCTGAACTCCATCTGCATTCATATTTGGGCATATTGAGTATTCATGCCAAGTTTGGTCCTGATCCAACATTGTTTCAGTCCACAGTGCTCTCTGGATATAGGTGAACTACAACTCCAAAACTTAAGGTCAATGCCCACCAAACTCCTATAGCATTTTCTCTTGGTTATGGGAGTTCTGTGTGGGAAGTTTGTGTCTTTCTGCCATTCCTGCCAGGATATTTATGTTGAGTTCATCAAAACAGGCCCAGGTTTCACACTGAGCATATAAATACATTTTTAAAACATATTAACAATATGTATTACTGTGTTAGAGTGTCATTTTGGTTGGTGGTGTGCCCCAGGATTTTGCGAATGTAAAAAGTGTGCCGCAGCTCAAAAAAGGTTGGGAAACACTGGTATAGATCATGGAAAACCAGGGGTTGCTCTTAAGAAAATGAGTGATTCTCCTAATGAGTAACTTAACTCAGGACAAGAGGTTACTCTTGGGACAAAATATGAAAAAATGTATTGATTTCCAATGAGCAAGATATCAGGAAAGGCTGCATTTTGTCACACTATCTGTTTACCTTGTATACTGAAAAAAATCATGTGGATAGCAGGGTTAGATGTGGAGAAAGGTGGCATGAAATTTGAAGAAAGTGCATCAACAATCTAAGATATTCAGCTCACACTATACTACTAGCAGAAAATAGTAAATAAAGACTTGAAAGGATCATTAAAGGCAGTCAAGGCAGAATCATAGAGTTGGAAGAGACCACACAGACTACCCAGTCCACACCCTGCCATGCAAGAATGTGCAAAGGCAGGCTTACTGTTGAATATAAAGAAACCAAAAACAATGAACACATACATAACTTTAAACTAGACAACAAATACATTGAAATAGTTCCAGATTTCCCATACCTTGGTTCAGCCATTAATCAGAATGGACACTGAAGTAAAGAAATCAGAAGACTAGGACCTGGAAGGGCAGCTGTGAACAAAGTAGACAAGATCCTAAAGATATTGATAACAAAAATAGGATTATTTGTATGGTCATGAAAGCTGGATAGTGAAGAAAGCAAATAGGAAGAAAATCAATTAATCAGAAATGGGGTGCTGGAGAAGAGTTCTGAAAAGACAAATAAAGCGGTCCTACAGCAAATCAGTCTTAAACTCCTTGTAGAAGCCAAGGCGACATATTTTGGGCATATTTTGAGAAGACTTAACTCACTAGAAAAGTCAGTAATGTTTGGAAAGGCAAAAGGCAGTAAGAAAAGGGAAAACTGCATTCCAGTGGATAGACTCAATCAAGGATGCTGCATCCTCATACATAAATACATATGGAGTTTTCTTTAACAAATAATTTTTAGGGATGACTACATACTCAATAACATGATCTATAAGAGGAGCATTTAAAATCTTGGAGTTATATTCAGTTACATCAGTTACACCAGAAACATGATTAAGGTGTATCAATGTTGCAGAACTTTAGGTGCATGGGATATATAGAGTATACATGCTTCTGTTAAGTCAAGGGCAGTGATTCCTTGAGATTGGGGAAAACATGTTACACCTACCTATCTCCATGCTGCCAGATAGCTCTTTAATCAAGCAAGGTATTTTTGAACAGGTCTCATAAAATATTGATGGGGGTGATTGGTTCCTGTCCTGCAACATTCTGCCTCCTCCACTCCTCACTGCCAAGCTGAGTGTAAAATACTTTTATGCTGTGTACCTAGTTTGCATTAACTGAAATAAGAACAAGGACTTCATCACACTAGACCAGAGGTTCTCAAATGTTTTTGGCCGTGGAGCCCTTTTTGAAGCAAAAGTTTATAGTGGAACACCAACTAATATTTATATATTATATCATATACTACATATAATGTAATATGTATCAGGCATGAGAATTTTTTTGATGCATTGCATTTTAAAATTTGACAGATGGGCCAGGCCAGATGGATGGAGAGTGTTTGTGTGAACGATTTTTTTTAAATGAACAAATTCCTATGCACACTGCCCATATCTTGTTTGTAGTGTAAAAGAAAGAAAGAACGATACAATGTTTAAAATGAAGAACAATTGTAACCAACATAAACTTAACAGTATTTCAATGGAAGATTCCAAGGGCCATTCAGTCCAACCCCCTTCTGCCATGCAGTAAAAGCCCAAAATACCCCTGGCAAATGGCAATCCAGCCTCTATTGCAGGCATGGGCAAACTGTTGGGAATTGTGAGAGTTGAAATCCAAAACACCTGGAGGGCCCACGTTTGCCCATGCCTGCTCTATAGTAATAGTAGTAGTGGTTGTAGGAGCAGTAGGAGTAAGGCCACCCCAAAGCAATCCAGGCCTACCCCCCTTCTGTCATGCAGTAAAAGCACTATCAAAGCACTTCCAACAGATGGCCACCCTGACTTTGTAACAACAACAACAACAATAATAATAGCAAAATCAATTTGAGGTGAAAGAAATTCTAGACTATAGACATCATTATAAAAAAACTTCAGGATTTAATTAAATGGAAACATTTTGACCAACCAGAGTGGGTGGACAGCCAATGTTAGGGCTCCACAGTTGCAGGTGGCATTCCATCGAAAATACCCAGATAAGCCATGGTGAGGTACTATCAAATAATATGTACAATGACTAGGAATTCTGTTCATGTTGTTACCATGTTGTTAGTTAGCAATTTTACTGTTTTGGGGTAGGGTGTTTTTTTTAACCCACTGCACCACTGGGGGTTCGTGTGATGAAGTCCAAAGACAAAGAGGGAAAGTGGGAGAAGAAGACAGAAAACTCAGACATTTTTTAAACAGCTATAAAAGTGGGACAACAGAAGATTCATCAAGACTGTAGCTGTCAAACTGGAGCAGTTGGAGAGAATGGTCCTGAAGCTAAGTTGAAAGAATGATAATGCAAGCCTAACTCCCTTTGATGATAACTTTTGTTTTCAGCTTTAGTGCAGCTTTGCATACCTAACAACAGCAGATTCTGTCTGATCACAGAAGCTAAGCTGAATTCTAAGAGGCTGAGTCCTGCTCTGGTTCCTTAAGATGCAACATGCACATAGATAAAGTCTGCGATAAATGAGCTTACATGGCTATCTTTTCAAAGCAGATTGTATAAGAGATTTTCAGACCATACTCACTGAAACATGTGACAAGAGATATATCCATAATAACACCATTACAAACCCTCCCTATGTTAAAAGAACACTAACAGAATCACAGGGTCAATTCAAAACACATTGAAGTATACTCTGAATTCTTTTTCACACTGATGTCCTTTTCTTTAAATTTCATTTCAGTTTTTATGTGTCTTAAATTCCCTGAGCTTTCAGTCTAGCCTCAAGGCATCTCTCTGTATTTTATACTAAATTGTTTTATTGCATTATTCATTTTAATATATGAAATAAGACTTCAATCTAACACATTCTAGAGGGCAACAAGGTACCGCATCTGTTCATGATATATATTCCATAGTAGATCAAATTTATTTGTCTATCAGTGCCTTCCAAGCATTCCTCAACAAATTACTTCTTTTCACCAAACTCTGACATTATCCTAATAAGGGCTTATTCTATAATTAGAAGAAAATTGCTATTTATCACCGCTAACTATTATGGACTGCAATGTGGCCACAAATTATGGATATAGTGTTTAAACAGTTCCAAGTTTGGAAAAATAAAGCCCTAGTTTATAAAGCTCATTTCCTTTTTAACAGCACCCCCACCCCATTGTGTATGTGTGTATGTACATCTTTTAAACTCATGCAAAATGGCAAGTGAAATACTGTGATCCACCAACCTGAACATAGACTATTCAATTAGTCATGACACTCTGTTATGACAGTCTTGCTTATGGGTTGTATGGCCCTGAGAATAAAAACCGTAGTAAGTTATGCTGACCTCATCACAGTGGTGAAAATAAGTATCCTAGGATGCTTAGAGCCTTCTTTGGTGATGCAAGCCTCATGCCAACCACCACACAATGTCGTGTGACTTCTGGCTGTGGCTCCCCCCCCCCCCAAACTGGGGTGGAAACACAGGAGCATTCCGCCCTGTTTGGGTGACACTTTCCCTGTGTAATGGGGAAGTATCGCTGCTCAGGAGCTGCACACAGTGCAATGAAGTTGCCCCTTGTGCCTTTCCACATTAGCTGGGAGGGGAGGGGGCTCCTCCATGTGATGAGCATGTAGAGGCTTGTAACATGCCAGCATGACTGTAACATCCTAAGTGTTGGCTGGAAACTTAGGATACCAGATTTAGAGAGGGGTCTTTAAACTGCTCATCCAGAGATTTCCCGGGCTTCACTAAACTCCAAAATCGTGCAGGAGGCAGCAACTGGATTTAAAATGGATCTAGTGTGATGACATCAAAAGTGAACTTGGAAGGTTGCTGTCAACAACAGCAAAATGGTTTCTGCCTGATAGGTCACAGCAAGCTGTGCATGACAAGACTTCACATTACCCACATTAGTTGCACCATGTTAAGAATGAATTCTCCAATGATGATAGTGACAACAATGACAACAACAACACAAGGATGCTTACTAAGCTAGTATCTGGTCATGCTCCATTAGGCAAAAAAGGGTGCCTAGTTGACACCTCGCAGTGCACGTCAGGTTTTCCTTAGTTGAACATTCTTGTTGGATGAAAAAGTATTAAATCCTGTAGGTAAATGTGAAGGGTTTTCTCCTGACATTAAGTCCAGTCGTGTCCAACTCTGGGAGTTGGTGCTCATCTCCATTTCTAAGCCGAAGAGCTAGCATTGTCCATAGACACCTCCAAGGTCATGTGGCCAGCATGACTGCATGGAGTGCCGTTACCTTCTCACTGGAGCGGTACATATTGATCTACTCACATTTGCATGTTTTTGAACTGCTCGGTAGGCAGAAGCTGGGGCTAACAGCGGGAGCTCACCTCGCTCCCCAGATTTGAACCTGCGACCTTTCAGTCAACAAATTCAGCAGCTCAGTGCTTTAACTCACTGTGCCACTGGGGGCTCCACTAAATCCTGTAGTTGTGCCTAAAATACAGTGGGATGAGAGGGAGCAAAGGAGTGTGCCTGCATTTAGCAGCTTCAAGTTGGAAGTGGTTTTTCCCCTGAAGGCTGACTGCCCTAGAGGTCATAAACAGATCCCTTGCCTATTTTTAGCAGATTCCATGTTTGCAACATCCTTATTTAGCAACTCAGCATAACAAGAGACTGAGCATGTTTATATCATTATGTGTGTAAGGGTTTGGAGGAGACTGTGACAAGAAATGTATTCATGGAACATATTGCTTTGCTTCACACCAGCCAGGCAATGACAACTGCTTCTCTTATCCTCCATGAAGGCTTAAAGAAGACTGTAATAAATAGCCTCTCTTCATCCAACAGGTTTTTCCTACTCTCCCAGTTATCCCTAGTCTTATGCTCTTCATAGTTGCAGAGGAAAGAAAGTGCAACCTACCCGTCATGCATTCATTTTCCTTGTCAAGCTTCCCTTTCCTGCTGGACCAGAGGAATACCAGCGTGACTCTTTTCTGCCCAGAAGAAGCCAGTCAAATTTTCTCTCTAGAATCATCTTAATATACATCCAAACAACATATCAATACATGCTGCCAGTATGTTTAATCACATTCAGTGCAATGCCTTCTCAGGTACATGCCAAGCTAAAGGCATAGCAGACAGTTGCAACTTTATTTCTAAACCACTACACCCCTTTTTATAATGTGGACATGTAGATTGATTTTGTTCTGGTATGCATGCTTCCAGAATGGATTGGGGCCACCCAGCATAACAAGCACTTTAAATGTGCCTCCCTTCATTTGTTTCCCACCCCCACAATCACATACATTCATCTTCCAGCCATACAGCATGAACAGGAAGAAAAAGAACTTTTTTTGGCACCAAGATAACCTGTGTAGGAGTGGCCTAATCGGGTGAAAAAACTGGGCTAGGAAAAGAGATTATTAGTAGAAGTACTAGTAGTAACCCAATTTCTCTCTAAAAAAGAGATTCAAAGCTTATTACTATAAAACCAATGCAATACAATTTAAAACCTAAAATATACAAACATTACAATAGAATTAAATATTAATGGTATTAAAAATAAACAGTTAAAACTGATTAAAAAATCTATTAGTATCTAAAACCACAGCATCCACTTATTGGTTCTTTAAAGCTTTCTTCTTTAAAAGCCTCCCTGAATAAAAAGGTTTTAGCCTGCTACCTGGAGGACCATCCTGAATTCCCTGGGAAGAAGGGAGTTCCAGAGTTGAGGAGCAACCACCAAGAAGGAAGACCTGCTCTCTTGTTCCCACCAACCAAGCTTGAGATGGGACTGAGAGAAGGGCCTCTCCCGAGGGCCCAGAAAGGTTCATACAAGGAGATGCAATCAGCCAGATAGCCTGAACCTGAGCCAATTTCAATCTCCTCTGCCTGTGCATAATGGCCCCAGTACAGAACAGACTCTTGAAATATAAAGTACGATAATGCAGCATTGGATGAAGGCTACAGATTGAACTTGCCATCAATGGGCTACAACTCCCAGAATCCTCATGCCAACATGATCCCTAATTTCAAGCAGACTGCCTATCCATTACAGTATAGTAAAGCAGAGGAAGAAGGCTTGCTTCCATGCACCACATCTTGAATTACAAATTCCTGCTTACTGAATCTACCAGAGAGGCTGAATTTATACAGCTATGAGACTGGAATTCCAGTACTTTTGAGAAAAGGTTGCATGGGCTAAAAACATCTCCTTGTTGTTTAGTCAATCACCTTATTTCCAACCCATCTTTTTTCCAAGTATGGGAATCAAGGTAGTATTTAAAATGAAATCATAACAGAAAACCCAAGAGAAACCTTGGGAGAAATTAAAGTAATTCTGGAAGATTTTGAAAAAGTATCTGGCCTGAAAATAAATTTAGCAAAATCTGAAAATGAAAAGAATCACAACTAAATCCATATACAATCAAAACATGAAAAATTCTAAGATTAAAAATATTAACCTATTCGTAGAATTAAAACCATAAAACATACATTTAAAAGTATAGATTAAAAGCGGTACATAACTATCAATCCATTATATAAAACGCATTGTCTGAAACAATTGGTTCCCAAACACATGCTGGAATAGAAATCTTCACCTGATAAGGAAAGGAAAAGAAGGAAGAAGCCAGCCTAGCCTCCATAGGAAGCTCCAAAATGTAAGCGCAGCCACAAAGAAGGCCCTCCCCTGGGTTGCCACCAAACGTGCCTATCGAGTTTGTGGGATTAAGAGAAGGGCTTCCTGTGAGGATTTTAGCATTCAGGCAGGCTCATACAGGAAGATACAATCCTTCAGATAGCCAGTTCTGTTGAAAGAGAAAGGACAGAAACACTTCAGATGTACACATCTATTTCTGTCAGAATTCAAAGTAGTTTTCCATTAAGCTTTTCCTTTGCAGCAATTTTATTTCCATGCTACCAGCCCTACAGTATCAGCACATCACATTGTTTCATGTTAAGAACTTATGGTCCTCCAGATAGCTTTGGACTCTAGTTTCCATTGCCATGGCCAATGATGAAAGACGGCATTTCATCATCTGCATGACCACAGATTCATGAGGCACTCTAGTTTGCAAGCTATGTGGCATTGAACCTCTGACAAGAGTATAAAGATACCCAAAGACATGTCATACAGCAGGGGAGGTTGCTAACTGCAATACTCATACAATAAGAGCTTTACTTTACCTAAAGCCCTATGAATTGACCTTTGAATGTTTTCCTTATGTGGGTGTAATGGCATGCTTAGATGTGTTTATTTCACACCTAGCTTTCTGTAAGTTGTTCAAAGATAAATTATACTTGGAACAATATGTATCTTAAATAGAGCAAGTACATAAACACGCAGGACTTTGATGTAGAAGTGAATCACTTGAAGGTTTCCTTGATTTGAGTGAAAGAATAATTTGTATTTCAATTTATTGCCTCAGAAGTAAAAGCAATTCACTTTCCTGGAATTGTGCCCATTATGCTTTTATGGAATTGTGCCCATAAGTAGGTGTTCATTTCACATCTTCCTTATGTAATACTATGTCAGGATTGTAAGTGATCCTTAGCTTGGAATGATTGTTAAGAACACAACTGAATCAGCTTTTTCCCCCTCCTATCTACTCATCTGCCTTCTGAAACAATCACCTTCATATACATATGTATATCTTTAATGAAAATCTTATATGATAGCTTTGGCTATATCCATTCCTTGTGTAATATAGTGCAATATTTTGATAAGCCTGTGCATGCAAAATAACTTGTTTGTGTTGTCTCTAAAATAAACATTGTGTGATCTCTAATTTTCAGCAGTTAACATAATTTATCCAATGTTCTTCCTCATAGCAAGGAGGCAAGGAAGGTGTTTTGTTGACTTCAGGGCTTTTGGGGAGAGGCAAATGCTCATTTCCTGACTCTACCCCATTCAGTCTCTACTATAGTTCTTTGTTGTTAAGTACAGCTTCTAAATTCAAAGGTACTTCAACCTTCAAAAGCAAGGACAAAGAGTGAGAACAAGGAGGAGTTTAGAAGGCAACTACAGAAAGCAAGAAGACTGGACAATGTCATGGATCAGCAAGTCAGTAGAAGTGCTCCATGTCAGTGATAAGGTCCTGTGGCACCAGACCACTGGTTTAAAGATAAAAAGTGTGAGCCTTGTCTAATAGAGGAGGCAATTGATATCTGACATTCTTTCTTTGGTGGGGTTACAAGGCTCTGACTGCCTCACAACTGAACTTTAAAGACAAACCAAGATCCTGTCTGTACTTTCTACAATGAACAGAAATGCATGGAATTGAGATCTAGGAAAGGGAGTGGGATTACATAACACTTTCAGATATTGTAAATGTACCCCAAGCAGCATTGATCAGAAATCCTTTACAGCAGCTCTGAAAAGTAAACTAGTCTTGCTGTTGTAGGCCTTTGACTCAATTTTGACTTAAAGTTGCTCTCTCCTAGGGTTTTTGTAGCAAAATGTATTCAGATCTTTGCCTTCCTTAGAAGCTGAGTGAATCTGGCTTGCTCAAAGTCTCCAGGTGGGTTTCCAATGGCTGTGTAAATCCTGGTCTTTTGGAGTCCTAGCCCAACATCTAAACAAGAGTGTCATGGTTTCTCCTGTGTAATAATTGTTATTTTTTACCATGTTATAGATGAGAAGCAAGATTCAGAGTGTGAAAACCCTCACTCATATCTCAGCCACTAAGCCTGGTGGTAAGATGTCAGCTTTTTGACCAATGTGTTTTTAGAGTAAAATCTACAGCTCATTGTGCATTTTAGAGGCCATTGATCACCAGACATACAGGAATTGTAGTGGTTCCCAGTTCAAGGTACTGGTCTTGAATATCTAGCACTACCACAGCTTGAGACCAGGATATGTGAAGGACCACTTGCATTCAAATGTTGCTGAACTGAAGCTTCTATCATTCCCATGATTGATAGGGATTGCAATTCAATAACATCTGGAGGGCTATATAGTTCCCATGTGTGCATTAGAGAGGGTTGGTTAACTCAAGTGATGTGCAATGTCTGACAACTACCGCTCCTTGGATGGTCCCCTCTGTTGCAGGGCAGCATTTGTGTCCCAACGTAAATGAGAGTGGTTCTATCTGTCCTAAATTATCCTGGAGCTCTCAGATGAGATAAAAGAAGTTTCCACCTCAGCACCAATGCTGAAGATGCAATTGCCAGAATAATCAATGTCTGTAGAGCAATGGGTGGCAGGGAGGTAGCCTCTTGCCCTTCACTTCAGGCAACAAAAGGTCTTGGCCCATTCCTTGTGCATGTATACTAGTATGGCCTAAGGTACAGAGGTACAACCATGAGGAATGAAAAAGAGGAAATGCTAGTTCAGTGAATATATGTCTCATAAATGCAAAGTTTAGCACTTTTTTGATGTGAAAATCCAACTTGACTTCCAGAGGCTTATCTTGAGAATTGTCATACAAGAGCATTGATAAATTCTACACTACACTAATTAAAAATAATTATACAGAATTGTGGAGGAAAATCAAGAAGGATCTCGAGAAATGGCAGAAATTAAACATCTCCTTTATGGGGAAAATTGCAGCCATAAAAATGATGGTATTACCCAAAATTAACTTTCTTTTCATGACTTTACCAATAATAAAGAATGAGAACGTTTTTAAGGACTGGGAGAGAGACATCTCAAAATTCATATGGGGGGGAAGAAAGCCCAGAGTGAAAATGAAGACACTTCAAGATCCAATGGAGAGAGGGGGACTAGGGGTACCCAACCTGAAACTATATCATGAGGCTAGTTGTCTGGCCTGGATAAGAGAATGGATACATCTAGAAAACCACAAGCTCACCAATCTGGAGGGACATGATTTGAAATTCGGCCTACATGGATATTTGATTTATAATAGAAAAAAAAATGGACGCATCCTTTAACACTCATTACATAAGGAGCTCTCTCATGAAGGTCTGGCAGAAATACTCCAACTTATTGCACGAGCAGAAAATCCCACTATGGACCTCGGTTAACGAGGCCTTCAGAATTAAGGAGCTAGTGGAGAACAATTGGCTAACGTACAAAAAGTCAATAAAGTGGAACGGGGAGAGTTTTATACTAAAATCAAAAGAGGAACTGGAAATGGAAGGGGTACAACTTGGATGGTTCTCATACCTACAAATGAGAAAAATTTAAGGAAGACCCGAAAAGAGGGTTCATAGAGGAAGAGAAAGAATTGGAAAAAAGGATTTTGAGAGAAGAGGAGAAACCATTAGGGAAGATCTATAAAATACTCTTGGAAGCAGATACAGCAAATAATCAAGGAAGGGAATACATGGCCAAATGGTCTAGGAATTTAGGGTTTAAGATTAAACCTCAGATGTGGAGAAACATCTGGTGTAATGTAGTAAAGAAATCCCTAAGTAACCCCTTTAGAGAAAACTGGGTTAAAATGATATACCGATGGTATCTCTCCCCAGAGAAGCTAGCTAGAATGTGTAAGAGTGTTGACCCAAAATGTTGGAAGTGTGGAAATAAAAACGGCACCTTTTTCCACCTTTGGTGGACGTGTACCAAAGCTTCTAAATACTGGGTAATGGTGCATAGGGAAATTTAAAAAATGGTAAGATTTAACTTGGAAAAAAACCCAGAGATTTTTTTGTTGGGAATGGTGGAGGGAACAATATCACCAACTGAAAGAAAGATATTGTTGATAGGAACAACTGCAGCTAGAATCCTGTTTGCAAAGGGCTGGAAAATCCAGACTACCCCGACGAAAGAGGAATGGTTCGTAAAAGTCATAGAGACAATACAAAATGGACTGGCTGACGGAAAGGCTTCGGAACAAAAACAAAAATGAACTGGAAAGAACGAACTGGGAGGCAATAAGAGATTACTCCAGAAAAATCATCTCCACAGCACGGGCGACTACCTGCTCCACGGACCCTTGCCCATCCCATCTAGTTAAGGACTGCGCAGAGGGGCTCTCGATTCCCCTGATGCAGATAATAAATCACTCCCTGGAGCAGGGAATTTTCCCGGATGCCTTGAAAGAAGCCTCGGTCCGCCCACTCTTGAAAAAAGCCAATCTGGACCCAGCGATGCCAGCGAACTACCGTCCCGTCTCAAACCTCCCGTTTCTCAGTAAGCTGATCGAACGCGCGGCAGCAACCCAGCTACAAAACTTCCTTGAGACATCAGAGGGCTTGGACCCCTTTCAATCAGGGTTCCGCCCCGGGCACGGGACCGAGACCGTCCTGGTGGCCATCTCGGACGATATCCGCTGCCAACTAGACAAGGGAGGCTCAGTAGTTCTGGTATTGCTGGACCTTACCGCCGCATTTGACACGGTGGACCATGATCTGCTGATACGACAACTTGCCGCCATAGGGATACAAGGAACAGCTTTAGCTTGGCTTAGCTCCTTCCTGCTCGGACGTAGTCAGCGAGTTGAATGGCTAGGCCAAACATCTAGGAAATCTCTCCTCGAGTGCGGAGTGCCCCAAGGCGCCATATTATCACCAACGTTGTTTAACATCTATGTTCGGCCGTTGGCTGGTATAGCCCGGAGCTTCGGCCTAGGGTGCTAACAATATGCCGATGACACCCAGCTCCTACTGAAACTGGAGCCTGGCGCAACTTCGGTGCCCGAAAACTTCACTCGAGGCCTAGAAGCAGTGACAAAATGGCTCCGTGCCCACAAACTTAAAATAAATCCATCAAAGACGGAGATCTTATGGCCGGGCCGCCCAGAACCACCTTTCTCGCTGCCCCCCTTTGAAGGGGAACCGCTGATTCCGTCCCCCTCAGTAAAAAGCCTTGGTGTTATCCTGGCCTCCAAATTGTCGATGGAGGCCCAGGTTGCTCCACGAGCAAAAGGGCCTTCTTCCACCTGCGCCAAGCGAGACAATTGGCGCCCTATCTTCCGACGGAGTGCTAGCTACAGTAATCCATGCCACGGTTACATCAAGGCTGGATTACTGTAACGCTTTGTATGTAGGTCTACCCCGGTCACTAACCCGCAGGCTCCAGATTGCGTAGAATGCGGCCGCCAGGCTTCTCACAGGAACATCGATGAGATGCCACATTACACCATCTCTGCAGCGCCTGCACTGGCTGCCCGTTGAGTATAGAGCCTTACACAAGACCTTGACCTTGGCTTTCAAAGCCCTACGGGCCGGGGCCCAACATACCTAAAAGACCGCTTGCTGTGCCTGCTTACTCAAGGACCCCGCGACCAGCAAACAAGAACCTTCTTCACGTACCAGGCTTGAAAGAGGCCCACCTGGAGACCACCACGAGACGGAGATCGGTCTCCGTTGTGGCCCCCGTTTTTTGGAACTCGATGCCACCGGACCAGAGAGCCTCCCTCGACCTGCCCCAGTTCCTGACCGCTCTGAAGACCTGGCTATTTAGGAAAGCCCATGGTTAATGCAGAACCAGGAACTCAAATACCGAGCCTGGCCCCTGCATTTAACCACTGAATATTTTAATCTAGTTTTAAATACTCTATTTTAATTGTGGAATTTGTTGTGTGTAAGTCGCCCGGAGCACTAACGTGGAGGGCGACTCAGAAATAATAAAGTCAGTCAGTCAGTCAGAAGGGAGTTCAATGTTGATTTGATCCTAGATTAAGCGTAAATTATACTGCTCTTTCACCCCATTGTAGGAAACAACCAAGGAGGAAACTACTCCGATGGAAGTGAAGAACGTGAAACCAGGAAGAAGTCTCAACTCTTCACCCACTTTGTCTACACACTATTTCACCCATATTTGTTCTGTTGCTTCGTAACCTCGAGAGCCATATCTGGGCGTCCTGAGCGCTACTTTCTGTTTTTCTTTGTTAAGTGTTTTAACTTTCTGTCTTATACTTTCTGAAAATCAATAAAGACTGATTTTTTTTTTAAAAAAAGATAAATTCTACACTACATTTAGTCATTAACTGTTGCTTCCTTGAATACCCACCCCTACACCTCCTTCCATAGCTGAGATAGTTGCATCTGTACAATGCAGGTGCCTGCCATGTTAAAGGAAGATTTTAACTGCCTGTTTCCTTTTAATGTTGCACTCATCTTTCTGTGAGGTTGATTGTTGCTATATATAGATTTCCAGAAACAAACTGATCTACTGGTTACAACAGTTTCAGTCTAAAACTTGCAGCCTACATTTTCAGATTTTGTCTTCCACTGACTAAGAATAAGAGCCTAGCCATTCTTAAGAAGCACAGTAGGATTCCAGGTTTCAAACAGTAGATTTCGTGTGTATGTGTATGCTTCAGAGCTAAAGCAGTTTGTTATTACATTGATTCTCTTCTACAATGCTAAAGTACAGAGAAATAAACTAGTTTTTTCTTCAGGGCCTCATCAAACTAACAAACCCAGGATTCTGTAAGGTGGAGTCAGAATCATTCTACTGTTGACAAACTTTAGGCATTCGGGTATTTTGGATTTCAGCTTCCTGAAGACCCAGCCAGCATGACCAATGGTTAAGAATTCTGAGAACTGAAGTCCAAAAATTTGAAGAAAAAAAATCAGAGAAACACTGACATGGATACAGTCTGTTTATTGTTTAAACAGTATGACTACAAGGAATAGCTTAAAGAGCTGAGCATGTTTAGCCTGCAGAAGAGAAGGCTGAGAGGAGACAATGATGAGGGCCATCCATAAATATGTGAGGGGAAGTCATAGGGAGAATGGAGCAAGCTTGTTTTCTGCTACTCTGGAGACTAGGACGCGGAACAATGGTTTCAAACTACAGGAAAGGAGATTCCACCTAAACATGAGGAAGAACTTCCTGACTGTGAGAGCTGTTCAGCAGTGGCTCTCTCTCTCTCTCTCTCTCTCTCTCTCTCTCTCTCTCTCTCTCTCTCTCTCTGTGTGTGTGTGTGTGTGTGTGTGTGTGTGTGTGTGTGTGCCCTGGAGTGTGGTGGAGGCCCCTTTTTTGGAGGCTTTTAAACAGAGGCTGGATGGCCATCTGTCAGGGGTGCTTTGAATGCAATTTTCTGCTTCTTGGCAGTGGGTTGGACTGGATGGACCATGAGGTCTCTTCCAACTATATGATCCTATGATTCTGACTCTAGATACAATAAAGTATTTAAACAAACTTGTATTATTAAAACTCTGCTCAAATTCTATCATGCCTCTATTTTAGAATTGTTCATCTTAGTGGCTTTTGTTTCTCTTCCCCTGTGTTAGTGAAATTTGACTTTTAGTTTGAATCATTTCCTCTTCCTGTTCAACACAGACCTTATTGTTACTTGTTCCTTATTGCAGAGAGTGAGCAGTGACTTGATACTGCGTTTTATTTTTCATTAGTACTATTGTGCTGCAGTAAAAATCACTATATTGTTGTTTTCTTTTTTAAAAAATCAGCAATTCTTCTGGTACATGAACAGAGCTGGTATGAAGCAATGCAAAATAAGTAGGCCAGGGCCGTAGCCAGGATTTTGATTCCGGGGGGCGGGGCAGGGGGAGGGCTGAGTTTGGTTCGGGGGGGGGGGGGGGCTGAGACTGGGTGGGAGAGGGTCTACCCTAGCAAACTTTTTGTATTGTTATCCCAATAACCCCATGAATGTGGGATATAATGAGCATGGTGATCAGATCATGATATGAATAAACATAACAGTTTAAATAATGTACCAGTAAAGTCTTCTTGCGGACCACCCTTAGAATTGGGGGGTGAAACCCCTAAGCCCCCTGGCTACATGCCTGATGTAGGCTAAGAAGACAGAAAATGTGTCATGGATGCCTCCTGTCTAATGACTCAGTGCTTTGATAGTTCACTGGAATAGGATGGCAATGAAGTTGCATTCAAATAGCTACAAAAAAAGCACAGCTGAGAGTGGAAATGCGGACAACAGAGAAAGTTCTGGCATCCTATAACTTGTATTCATTGTAACAACTGAGTGAAAGAGATTGTTTGAATTGCAAAAGACCTGGCTAACATGCAAGCAATGTTTTCTCCTAACCCGAATTGGAATACATTTCCATTTCGTATCCAGCAGGTGGAGTCCCATATTCCTCAAAGTTCAGGCAGACCATTTAACAACATCCACCTGGGTCTTTTCCAGTATAGCTTGTTTAGAGAAACTCAAGACTCTGTACACATATGTCCATTACTTCTTCCACCAATAGATAACAACCATGTTTTTCCTTATTGTTTATAGTATATATATTCTTAATAAAACATTTTTTTAAAAAAAACACATTTGTGTAATTGTAGCACAAACTGCCTTAGGGCTATAAAACAGCACTTTTCGTAGTGGTTTGAATGCTGGACTACAATTCTGGAGACCACGGTTCAATTCTATACAAAAACATGGAAATCCACTGGGTGACTTTTTGTGAGTCACATACTATCAGTCCCAGAAAACTCTGTGATAGTTACCTTAGGGTCACCATAAGTCAGAAATGACTTGAAGGGACAAAACTACAAGCCTTCATCCTAAATGATAAAAGAATTTACTACTTTAAAGCAATGTCACAAGATTAGCCACCTGAATTTAAGTGGCAAAATGTTGCAGAGTATCCACATTTCTAACAGAAGTGCTCCTGTTTAATGCAGCCAACAAGACAAGTCCTCTCTATGGCTTTGGAAAGTAACATTTTAAGTCCCACAGTCTGCAAACCAGCATTCTGGGGCACCTGACAGTGGTCCCAAACTTGTATATATATGTAGCATGGATGTCCACAGTTTGAATCTCTGCTCAACTATTTAAAAAACTCCTTGGTGACCTTGGGCAAGTTACACTCTCTCAGCCTAAGGGGGTTGTTGTTTATATGTTCAGTCACTTCTAACTCTTTGTGACCTCATGGACCAGCCCACGCCAGAGCTCCCTGTCGGCCGTCACCTCCCCCAGCTGCTTTAGGGTCAAGCCAGTCACTTCGAGGATACCATCCATCCATCTTGCCCTTAGTTGGCCCCTCTTCCTTTTTCCTTCAATTTTCCCCAGCATCATTGTCTTATCTAAGCTTTCCTGTCTTCTCATGATGTGGCCAAAGTACTTCACTTTTGCCTCTACTATCCTTGTCTCCAATGAGCAGTCAGGTTTTATTTCCTGAAGTGTGGACTCGTGGTCCAAGGCACTCTCAGAACTTTCCTCTAACACCACGGTTCAAAAGCATCTATCTTCCTTCGCTCAGCCTTCCCTAAGGTCCAGCTCTCACATCCATAGGTTGCTACAGGGAATACCATTGCTTTTACTATGCGGATCTTCCTTGCCTTCCCTAAGGGGGAGGCAATGGCAAACACCTGCAAAATAAACCATGCCACAAAAACCATAGAAAAAGATTGCCATAAGACAAAGGTGACTAGAAGACACATAACAATATCAATAGTCCAGAAAAGTAACTTTTTCAAGTTCTGCCTCAGACTCGTGAGCAGAGGAGGACTAGTCTATTATGGCCTCCTTGCAAAATGTTCTCCAGGCACTTGCTACTACTGGAGACAAAGTGTAAAATTGGGTGAACTTTTAGTGCTTAAGAAATTTTCAGTCTTGACATCATTGTGTACAGACACAGAAAGAACAAAGCTTGCTTTTCCCTGCTTACTCACTCTGTGGGACCCACTGACAGATTAATCCTGTATGGAATATCGCCCTTGATGGGGAAAGGTGGCTTAACTCTTAACATTATTTTTCAATGGACAGAAGAGTTACATTTTTGAAATTCTGATCAAGTATCCTTTATTGTAGGGGTAGAACATTTTTGGTCATTGTTGGCATGTTGGGAATTGCACTCTAACAATCTCTGAAGGGTTAGCAACTGCCATGCTAACTGCTGAAGCTGCTTTGTTAAAAGGTGTTTACTTTGTGCTTTCTTCCTGCAATTCTGGTTTAGCACATAAAGACTAAATTCAAAATGTCGGAAGCTGTCTACAAGACATGTCTTCTTTTTAGATATTTGTGGTTTACCTCCGGGAGCTCACCCCATCATATGCACACACGGTCAGTTCTCCCAGGTAGAGAAGCAACTTAGAACCTCAAAAAGGCATCCTCATGAGTAACAGCCAGTTCGCGATACAGGCAGTCCCCAAGTTACGAACAAGATAGGTTCTGTAGGTTTGTTCTTAAGCCGAATGTGTAAGTCAAAATAGGTACATTTTAAAAGTGTAACTAATATATATATATATATATATATATATATATATATATATATATGCAGGCTTTGGATAGCATAGGTGTTTGTTTTGCTGCCTGTGCCCCTGTTCAAAAGATCTCTGTCCCTGTGGTAACTGGATTTTGAACACTTTTGTTTGTTGTGGAAACAAGGATTGTCGAGAAAGCTTCAGTGGACACACCTTTTTCCCATGATAATTCTTTCAAGAGTGAATTTCTCTTCAGAGGGGTAGATTTTCCTCACTTCATGTTGTCTAACCCCCATTCTTAACTATGAGTGATTTGTAAATCAGATGTTTGTAACTTGGGGAATGACTGTACAAGACATACCGTATATAGCAAGAGTAAACTTTTAGCACTAATTCTGCTACTTGTAATAGCTCAGTGGTTCCTAACCTTTGGGTCTCCAGGTGTTTTCAACTTCAGCTCCCACAATTCCTAACAGCTGGTAAGCTAGCTGGGATTTCTGGGAGTTGAAGTCCAAAACACCTGGAGGCCCAAAGGTTGGGAACCACTGTAATAGCTAAATGTCCCATATGGGGGCTACTGAAACACAAGAGAGAGACACTGAGCATGCTTGCTGAAAACTCAGGGTTTGGATACGTTGAAATACCTTTCAGGAACTAAATACAAGAGGGCCCTACCCTAGCAAAAAGAAAAAGAAAGGAAAAAGGACTGAGCGTGATCAGAGTGCATTGTGAACAGTTTGAGGATAGAAAATGGAGTGAAAAGGAAACTATATAAAGACATGGTTGGCTGGGCACACTGAACATGATCATTTTGTATATCTCAGTTTTCAAAGCATAGTCAGGACTGGCTTCAATGGTGGGCACTATGAGGGACCTCCTGGTTTTGTGGCATCATGGAAGACTTGCAAAAGGATGCTTTTCCTTCTGGAGGTGTGTGAAGACCTTTTTGTTTTTACAGGTCTTTTGGGAATAACTGCACATGAGGAATGGGGTTTTAATAATGTGATATATTGTCCATATGGGAGAAAGATGTGATATGAATAACAATTATTGTTACAGGTACTATCAACAGAAACAGTGATGCTAAACAATTAGATCCCAATGTCTCAATATATAAAAATATATAAAATAGAAACCATGGATCTGCTAACACATAGTGTGTTCACTTTACCTTTATCTCAAAGTAACACTTTTGTATGAATTGTCTCTGGAATCACACCCAGACCCCCTCCCTCTAATCTCTATAATGAACTGGGAGATGTTAAGGGAGCACAAAATGTCTTTGAGTCTGAGTTTCTAAATCAATTTCCTTATTCCTTGATATTATCTGAGATTGGAAGGAACAGCTTGGCTCCCATGCATCAGGTACCCATTGTGGACTTTACATTAACCTCGTTGTTCCCACTGGAGACAACCATAAAGTTAATCAAGGGCTAATTATCCAAGGCCACACCTTTCAGATCCACACCCCTCTTGGAGGCAGACCCTTAAATGGACTGACACTTCAAAGGCTCCAATGACTTTATTGAATTTCCTGCCATACAAAGAGCCAACCAGTGAGCCACTCAGAGTGCAAATCCTAGCTGGAGCCAATCAAGAGCTGGCACGGGTTTCTGGAATAGCTATCAAGTGAAATAAAAATGCTCTCTATTTTCATTTGTGTTATGTCAGTGCTTTCTCTACTGACATCCTCTTTGGCAAATGAGAATAAACCTCTGTTTTTGCATTCTATACATATGTGTCTGATTTGGCCTTCTGGGAAGCCAGACATGCCAAACAGAGCAGAAGTCACTCATCAAGGGGAAGACCTTAGAAGTACTACTTCAGGTGCCAAAATAACTTGGCTTGAAACAGCACATGCCTTAGCTTTGCTGTGGTTTCAGGTGCACATCTTTTTTTAAAAAAAATAATCAGGCAGCAAAACATCCTGAGCTGGTCATGACCTAAATCATGAAGGAAGCAATGGAGGTAAGAAACAAACTTGACTGGAAAGACACATATGAGATGAAGAGGAACGAGTTCTATTGCTTTCCCTTGCCAGATGGGTCCTTGTGCCAGCAGGGTTGCCAAAGTGAACCATTGATTCCTGTACTTTCAATGGTTATGTAGAAGAGGCCATTCAGAAGATGTTTCTTGTTACCTGTTTGCATAACAAATTCCCTCTTCTCTCTCGGCATTACTTCGCGAACGAAGATTCAGGAAGGACTCATCCCACGCTTTTTACAAGCGCGTTGATGACTAAAAAGGCCAATCTGAGATAGGCAAGTTCGGTTGCAGAAAGCGCAGCAGAAAGTCTCCTTGGGTGATGTTTTTCCAAGTTGCGGTTCTTTCTGCGTTGTCGTTTCTCTTCGAGACCCATTCGGCGTGTCTTCTCGAAAGAGGCCGCAGCATTGTGGATAGTGCTTCTCCATGCCTCCCGATGTGAGGCCAGGGTGGACCATTGTTGGTGATCAATCTGGCCAAGCCTGAGATGTTGTTTCAGGGAGTCCTTATATCTCTTTGGGGGGCGCCTCTCTTGCGCTGACCCGTGGCGAGTTCACCGTAGAGTAGTATCTTTGGGAGGCGGTGGTCCTCCATCCTAGAGACGTGTCCTGCCCAGCGCAGCTGTGTTCTCAATAGCATGGCCTCAATGCTGGTGATCCCTGCTTGCTCAAGGACAGCAACATTCGTCACATAGTCGGTCCAGTGTATATTTAGGATTGTGCGAAGACAGCGCTGATGAAAGCGCTCGAGGAGTCGTAGGTGTTGGCGATAGGTGACCCATGTTTCAGACCCATAGAGGAGAATGGACAGTATGATAGCTCTGTACACACTGATTTTGGTGCTTTGTCTCAGGTGCTTGTTGCTCCAGACTCTTTTGTGAAGCCTTCCGAATGCACTATATGCCTTTGATAATCTGTGATCTATCTCTTTGTCAATCTTGGCGTCTGAAGAGATGATGCTTCCCAGGTAGGTGAACTGCTGAACGGACTTAAGCACAGATGTGCCTATGCTGACGTGAGGATGGTGGTGTTCTTCCTGTGGTGCGGGCTGGTAGAGGACTTCTGTTTTCTTCAGGCTGACTTCCAGCCCAAACAGCTCTGCAGCTGTTGCAAAGCAGGATGTGGCGCTGCAGGGCTGCTTCTGAATGGGCGACAAGGGCAGCATCGTCAGCAAAAAAGTAGCTCACGGACTAGATAGTTTAGAGTCTTAGTGCGAGCCCTCAGACGGCTTAAGTTGAACAAGCTACCATCAGTACGATAGCGTATATATATGCCGTCTTCTTCTTGTAGGTCTGCCATAGCCCTTTGGAGCATCATGCTGAAGAAGATTGTAAATAGGGTTGGTGCAAGAACACAACCTTGTTTCACTCCATTAGTTATGAGAAAGGGCTCCGAGAGAGCATCGCCATATCTGACTTGACCGTGCTGGCCCTCATGTAACAGGACAATCATTTTGAGGAACTTGGGGGACATCCTAGACGTTCCAGGATCTGCCACAGACCTTTCCTGCTCACAGTGTCGAAGGCTTTGGTGAGGTCGACAAATGTTACATAGAGTCCTTTGTTCTGCTCTCTACATTTCTCTTGCAGTTGTCTAAGGGCAAAAACCATATCTGTGGTGCTCCTATTTGCTCTGAAGCCGCATTGGCTTTCAGGGAGAAGTTCTTCTGCAATAGCCGGAACTAATCTGTTCAGGAGTATCCTTGCAAGGATTTTTCCAGCAATGGAGAGCAGTGTTATACCTCGATAGTTTGAGCAATCGGATTTTGTTCCCTTTTTCTTATACAGGGTGATGATAACTGCATCTCGGAGATCTGATGGCAGTTCACCTTTTTCCCAGCAACTCACAAGGAGCTCGTGGAATTTAGCATGCAGTACATGACCTCCCTGTTTCCAAGCTTCAGGTGGGATTCCATCGATCCCGGCTGCCTTGCCATTTTTCTACTGCTGTATGGCCTCAATGGTCTCTTCCAGAGTGGGAGCTGTGTCCAGTTCATTTTTCATTGGTTGTTGTATCATGTGTTGGATAGCTGAACCTTGGACTACTCGGCTGGCATTAAAGAGACCCTGAAAATGTTCAGCCCATCGGTTCAGGATGGAGGTTTTATCAGTAATTAGTGTTTGACCATCTGTACTGTATAAGGGGCTTTGGACCTGATAAGTAGGTCCAAACACTGCTTTGAGAGCTTCATAAAACCTCTGTGATCACCGAGATCTGCACAGCGTTGTGTCTTTTCTGATAAATCAATCCACCACTTGTTCTGGATGTCTCTGAGTTTTTGTTGGAGTTTACTACATGCGAGACGAAAGGCTGCTTTTCTTACATGGCAAGATGGCTGGGCGAGGAATGCCTGGTGAGTGGTTCTCTTCTTTGCCAACAGCTCCTGGATCTCTTGGTTGTTTTCATCAAACCAGTCTTGGTTTTTCTTAAGGGAGAATCCTAGGGATTCTTCAGCAGACTGCAGGATACTGTTTTTGATGTGTTGCCAGAGCGCTGTAGGAGAAGAATCTGTAGGGTAGACTTCAAGTTTTGCTTGCAGATTTACCTGGAAGTTGTCTCTCACAACAGCCTGTTGAAGACTGTTGACTTGGAGTCTCCTCTTTAAGATGCCACCCCTCTTAGGTTTGAGCTTAAGGTGTAGATTTAGTTTACATCTTACAAGGCGATGGTCTGTTTGACATTCTGCACTGGGCATCACTCGAGTATGACGGACATCACGAATGTTTCTCTGGCGCACTAAAACATAGTCAATGAGGTGCCACTGCTTGGATCGGGATGCATCCAGGTGGTCTTCAAGCTATCTTTCTGCTGAAAGATGGTGTTTGTAATAGTCAGCTGCTGTTCTGCACAAAACTCTAGCAGAAGGCGCCCATTATCATTACAGTTTCCAACACCGTGCTTGCCTAATACACCTTTCCAGGCTACAAAGTTTTTCCTACTCTGGCATTGAAATCACCAAGGATAATGATTTTATCTTCTGCAGGGACCTTTTGTATGAGGTGGCGTAGGTCTGAGTAGAATTTGTCTTTCTCCACAGGGTCAGCTTGCATAGTTGGGGCATATATACTGAAGAGAACAGCATGTGGGAGGCGTAAGGAGATAATGCGATCAGAGTGACCTGTCGGCAACGTCTCGAGTTTAGAGGCGATGGAGTTTTTAATCATAAAGCCTACTCCTGAGAGATGTTTCTCAGTTTTGGGTTTGCCAGACCAGTAGAGTGTGTAGCCGGCACCGTGTTCTTTAAGGCTGCCTTCCTCATGGAGACGAACTTCACTAAGAGCAGCGATGTCAATGTTAAGCCGTGATAGTTCGTGGGCTATTAGAGCAGAACGACGCTCAGGACGTCCACTATCTGCAGAATCTTGCATGGTTCTGATGTTCCAGCATGCAAGTGTCAGTCTATTTGCACCTTTGCAGGCAGGTGTTGGCCTTTGTTTCTTTGTCTTTGTTTGACCGCATCGGAAGATGCCCGTTGGCCGCGGCTAGCCAACCAGGTAGACGGGGATGAGCTTTCGTTAGGCCACCTTTTCTAGGCCCTCTCCATACGGAGCAAGCAGTGCTCTCCTTAAAAAAGGCTGCTTGGTCGTTCAGGATGCTGCCGAACAAGACTGTCATCTCCCGGGTCAGTCTCGAGCGACCAAAGTCCTGAACCGCCTGCATGCAGGGTTGGGTCTGCGGCTTCCAGTGCATCTTTACACCTACCGTTTCGTCCCTCGCCTATCGCTACAGGGCTTTTTCGGAAGTTGGATGTGTCCTTCGAGCCTGTGCAATGGATTTTTCTGGTGGAGCGCAGCGTGCACAGAACTGGCCTCACCCTTTAAACCAAAGGTTCATCTGCCAGGGCCTAGCAAGCTTGGACGGTGGCAGCGAGGTCCTCAGGTCGTAGGTTTGGTTCGAGTTTCCTTCTCTTAGATGGTTGACCTTACAGGGTTAGACGAGCACCATCTGCCCGGGTTTGAAATCAGAGTTTTCCTTCTCTTAGGATGGTTGCCAAAAGGCTAGAGAGCCCATCCTGCCCATTGACACTCTTTGTCAGACCCTTCGGTTGTGACCTGTCTGGTATGGGAGGCCCTACCGCCGGCTATTATACCACCGCCAGCATAGCTCACAACTTCACTAGGGTACGCAAGCCTCTCCCCCACTGCAAGGGGGCGCCAATGGAGAGGTAATTCCCTCTTCTACACAACTATTAAAGGCATAGGACCCCTCTCCAGCTTTCACTCTGACAATCCTAGGAAGAGAAGGAACCTTTTTCCAGGTAAAGTCATATAGATCAATGGTAAAACCTTTATGGTGAGACGGTGTAAACCCACTTTGGATTTTAGTTTGAACTTTAAAGGCACTATACTGTATAAAACAGTAACTATAGTTTGGCATTTGGATTTGGAACACTGGGTAGCTCCTTAATACCGTGTTTCCCCGAAAGTAAGACAGCGTCTTACTTTCTTTTGACCCCAAAATCCCACTTTGGGCTTACTTTCTCGGGTACGTCTTATATTGGGCGACGGTACCCCGAAAGTAAGATGAAAGTAAGCGGGGGGGGGGGCGGCGAAAAGCGCCTGAGTTGCCCTGCGGGCGGGACTTCCGCTGGCGCCTTCTCCCTCTCGCGGATCCGCCCCCCTCCCTTCAGTGAAGGGAGGAGGGGCGGAGCCGCCGCCAGCGAGAGGGAGAAGGCACCGGCGGAAGTCCCGCCTGCAGGGTGACTCAGGCGCTGCAGCCGCCCGCTCGTGTTTGGAGCGCGGGCGAGCGGGGCAGCGGCGGGGAAAGACGCCTGAGTCGCCATGCGGGCGGGACTTCCGCCGGCGCTTTCTTCCCTCCCGCCGGCGGCGGCTCTGCCCCTCCTCCCTTCAGTGAAGGGAGGGGGGGCGGAACCGGCGAGAGGGAAAGGCGCCGCTGGGAGGAAGAGGAGGAGGATGGAAGGCGCCGCTGGAAGGAAGAGGAGGAGGATTCCGGGCCCCTTTTGAGCCCCTCTGGGAGCCTCTCGTCGCCCAGCCAGGAAGCCATGCCATGCCGCCCGCGGTACGTCTTACTTTTTCGGGTACGGCTTATATAAGCCGACCCCTCTGACACCCCCGATACGTCTTACAATCGGGGGTGTCATACTTTCGGGGAAACACGGTAGTTCCGACAGAAACTTAAAGCTCATTCAATACCTCAGTGGCATGTGGTTCCATGCAGTCATGCGAGCCACATGATCTTGAAGGCGTCTATGGACAACACTGGCTCTTTGGCTTAGTAATGGAGATTAGCACAACCCCCCAGGGTCAGACACAAGTAGAGTTAATTTCAGGGGAAAACCTTTACCTTTACCTTACAGTCAGAAAGCTGAAAATCCGTTTAAAGAACAGTATAGCAGACAGCTACTGGCCATGTTGGCTGGGTTTGCAAGGAGTTGGAATCCAAAAAAGTAACTTTTCTAAGTTCTGGCAGCTCTGTCTCCCTTCAGCTTTTGGGGATGCACAGACATTCCTGCCAGCCTGATTAAACTGATCTCCAGCGAAGTTGCCCCAGTGCTCTTCAGACAACCCTGCACATCAGACACCATGAAAATGCCTTTGAAATTATTTACAGCCAGCTAATTTAACAGGTCCTCCCCTTCCAGCAGCAGCAACTGTATACATTCCCTTGGACTCCTTCCAAGCAGGCCTTGGCCATTCTTCTGGCTGAGGGAAGGGCTTGGAGGGCTGTAACCTAATCTTGCCCAGGCCCCCTGATTGAAATGGCAACATTTTAAAAACAAACATGGGCTGTAACTGCAGTCTGTAACCACAACACTCCCTGCCATGCTGCTGCCCCGAAAGCAGGAAGGCTGCCCTATCAACAGAGCCCAACATGGTTACCGTATTACAGCTAACACTGGGCTACTCCCCAGCACAGGCAGCCAGAGGGCTGGAAAAGCACGATCCTGAGGGGTGACTCTGGTGGCAGAGCCAAAGCCACAGGAGCCGCAAGACCAGCTGCAGTTCCTTCCCTCAAATCTGGATCGGAATTAAGCACGGCATGGGCACGGAAATGGAAAATTGCCCATGCGGTGGGACACATTCCTGTGGCCACTGCTAAGATTCCCCCACACTGAGGCTGGAAAGCTTACTTTTTAACTATCACTCCCAAAATCTACCTTACATGTTGGCTATGGGATTCTGGGAATTGCAGTCCAAAAAAGCCATAGATTAATGTGTTGTCAAAGGTTTTTCTGGCCGGACTCATTGGGTTGTTGTGAGTTTTCCGAGCTGTATGGCCATATTCCAGAAGCATTCTCTCCTGACATTTCGCCTGCATCTATGGAAGGCATCCTCAGAGGTTGTGAGGTCTGTTGGAAACTAGGAAAATTGGATTTATATATCTGTGGAATGTCCAGGGTGGGAGAAAGAACTCTTGTCTGTTGAGGCAAGTGTGAAGGATTCCCCCAGGCATGAAACAGCCAGGATTTGAAGCTGCCAGGCTATTCAATGCTATTCAAGCTGGCAAATTGAAACATTGAATGGCCTTGCAGCTTCAAGGTCTGGCTGCTTACTGCCTATGGGAAATCCTTTGTTGGGAGGTGTTAGCTGGCCATGATTGTTTCCCCTGGAATTGCAGGTGAAACGTCAGGAGAGAATGTTTCCAGAACATGGCCATACAGCCTGTAAAACTCAGAGCAACCAAGCCATAGATTAATTTGTAAATACCACAGATCATTTGCATACAAAAGAAAGAACAATTTTAAAAAAGTATAACATGGAGCAAATCACACATAGATAAATAATGTTTTTAAAAATTCAGTAGAATTTTCCTAACAGTAACTTTACCAAACTCTGCTAGCACATTACACTTGTTCAGACTTCAGATCCATGGTATATTTATTATTATATTTATTTATTTATACCCCGCTTTGCCTCTTCTGGAGAAGACTTGTTGTTATCGAACAGCCGCCAATCCCCCAGGCCGGCTGTCTGACAACCGGGCAAGCCCCGTGGACCGACCATGAGGCAGAGACCGCGAGGGTTCAGTTAACCTGGCGAGCCCGGAGCAACTAGGTCCTCGTAGCCTACCCGCCTCCCGTAGATCCGATTATGCTCACCAATACTGCAAGGTAGAAGCCACGAAATTGTTTATTCTGCTCAGCTGAGAGGATGCGAACCGCAATACCCTGATTCCCGCAAAGAACGCATGCATATACAATCAAAACATTGGTTTTTAAAGGTTACAGAACTGTCAAAACAATTGAATTTCCCGCCTGCCCCCTTCTGGGCCGGCTCCGTCGGTGATTGGTCGGAGCGTTGAGATCAGCTGATGGGCGGGATGTTGACCGGCTCTGGGGAGCCTATCGGCGCTTACTCCCATTCGCCATCCTAGCCAATCAGGAGTCTGTGGCCATATATGGAGTTCCAGGAAGGGAAGCTTAGACGGAAATCGCTGTCAATATGGCATATGAATAAAACAAAAGAGTCCTGGCCAGGTAAACGACCTGAGGTGACACCTGGGAGTGATGAAATCATTGAGTTGATGTGTCCCATCCATATGTGAATGGGGAAGAAGAAGAAAGGCCTGGTGATTCACTCAGACCCCTTTGGTGACAAAAGGACTTATTTTGGGGCACACCTGGGTTCCGAAGCCAGCTGTGGCACTCGCTGTGAAGAGCAAACTTTCATTGTCCAAGTTCCAAAGGCCAGCTAAGCTTGAAGACTCAGACCGACGAAACTGCCCCCGGATCCGGGCAGGCGTGGAGTTGAAACAAGAGTTCAATTTCCATAACAAGATCCTGACCGGGCAACGCATGCAATGAGAAGGGTGATGGTCCATAAAGATTTGGGATGGGAATTGGTTACATTTCCTCTCAGTTGACACAATAGCAAATACAGGCAGTCTTTTCTTTACATGACAAAAAGGGGAAGGGAAGGGTTACAAGGGGTCAAGGGAGACATGGGGCAATATTGTACAGATGCACAGATACAGGGATGAACCTTTATTATGATTTCTGTTTTCCTGATGTCAGCCCAAACACAAACAGATATGGCCCCCTGCTTCATAGGCCAATTCCTTTCTCAAAACTTTTCTTTCTGAGCTCAGAGATGTCTCAAGAGTGAGGGGAGAGGAAAAGAGGAGAATAAGGATAAAGAATGTAAAGCAAAGGAAAAAGCAAGTTCCTTTCCTCCCTTTGGGGGTCTCGAACTCGGGACTCCCGTCCCGAACGGCCTTGGCCCTGCCGCTTGAGCTATCGCACCTTTCCCCTGGACGCAGCTCTCCTCGCAGTCTTAAGGCGCCCGGGAAGCGGGAGAAGAGAAAAAAATAAAAATTCAGAAGAAATAGGGGAGGGTCAGAAAGAGAAAGAACCCTTCTGGACAGACTCCAACGGGGTTTAGGGAAGGGATGTGTGGGTTTCCACCCGGGAACAGGCGTGCGTGCTGAAGTTGGGACTTGTTCACTCGCGGAACGACCTGCGGCTTGAGACCTGTTGCCCTCGGCAACATTGTAACATAAAAATACTAGCATACAATTTAAACTATACAAATATGCAAACATTAAAACAGAATTAAATATAAACATTATTGAAAAATTCACAGTTAAAAACCATTAAATTACATTCAAAGTTTCAGTATACCAGCACAGCATGGTATACTAAAACTGCAGTCTTATACTGTACATATCAGAAAGCAAGCCCACAGAACTTGTTCTGACTAGAACACAGGGTTGCCAGGCAAGAGAACAGGCTCAGCAGCTCAATGTCTAGTTGTTTAAAGGTCACTAAGCCTACTCATACCTTCTTTAAACTGGACTTACCATAATGGTAAGAGTGCTGGAGGTCCAGGTTCAAGTTCCTGCAGAGTCAATAAAACTCATTTGGGAGGCAATCAATCTTTCCCAGCCTGGCTTTCCTCGCAGGGTTGCTGTAAAGCTCAATTGGGGGAGATGAAAGAAAGGTGGCTTAGAGGATAGGAACTATATACTGTATATGTAAATAATAAAATAAATGCAACAATAATCTTCTTTGCACTTTGAAGAAGAGGTGGATTGCAATACAACCACGTGAAGGAAGATTGACTTGCAAGAGGCAAAACCAAAACAAAACACAAACTTCATCTTGAATAGAAAGGTAATGGCAACTACTAATAAATACAGAATCTTAGTGGTTACATAGCAGAGATGGTCTTGACCCGTCACCTTTTTTTGTAAAACATTTTCCTGGGCATGTCATTCATATAGATATATATCTGAGACCATCTCTGCCCGCCTGATCGCCAACCGGAAGCCGAGACACACATACAAACTAGCTGTACCTGCCACCCGTTGCTGTGGCCAACCTTCCCTCCCTCTTCCTCTCTTCTCTTTCTTTCTTTTCTTTCTTCCTTCTCATCCTCTTCCCTTCTCTTCCTCCCCCCTTTTTCTTTCCCTGCCTCTTCCTCCCTTTTTTCCTTCTCTACCTATTCTTGGACTGCAACTCCCAGCAGTCCTCCTGATCTATCTATCTACCTACCTATCTCTTATCTAATCTATCTATCTTATCTATCTGGAGGATTGTTGGGAGTTACAGTCCAGGAATTGGAAATATGCAGGAGTTGGGATGCTCCCAAAGAAATCCAAGGAGAAGAAAGCTTGCAGCTTGGAAGCAGTGCATTTGGATCCTCCTCCTCTCCTAAAGGGTCTGGTCTAGGGGATACTGGGAGCTATAGTCCGGAAGAGAGTGTGGATATGCTATTGTGTGTTTTGTTTGCCTGGGGGAGTTGTTTTGTGCATGCACTGTAGCATCTTTTTGCTTTTTTGGCTTTTAAAGTTCCTTCCACTATGTTGTCCAGTGTTTTTATGAGTGATGGTCACTTGTTGGCCTGATAAGTGTATTGTGTCCAAATTTCATGTCAATTCGTCCAGTGGTGTGTGTGTGTGTGCGCGCGTGCATTTCCCCCCTTAATTCTATGTGGTTAGAGTTAGTTGGGGGACGGGACTACAGACTATGTGACCAGATCTCAGACTGTTCAGACTCTATTTTATAATCTGTTTGAATCAGAAGTCAATTTGAGTCAGTTAAGTCAATTAGAAATCAGTTGAGTTTTGAGTCAGTTTGAGTTAGAAGTCAATTGAGTTGGTTGATGTTAGTTAGAGCAGGAGTATAGTCAGTATACTGCTGTGAGATGTTCAGTTTATACATGAGTCTGTTTGCAGCAATAGTACTGTAGAGTCTGAAGTCTTTATTATTCAGTTAATATGAAACCAATAAGAAATGTACCTGTATGTTAAATACATGAAGTTTGTAAGTTAATAAATTATGTTAACTTTTATTTATTTATTTATATTTATTTATTAACTTCGATTTAGTATACCGCTCACTCCGGAGCTCAGAGCGGTTTACAAAGAAGCAAAAGCACCGTGAGTAATAAACAATTAAGCAGTTAAACAGTTAAAAACACATTACACATCAAGACAGTTAAAACCTATTAAAAGCACTAGCCCTCGGCAAAGGCTGGGGGGGGGCGAGATAAAATCTGGGGGAGCCATAGGCGGCATGGCGGGCAATGTGGTTGGGTCAAGGACCGAACGCCTTTCTAAAGAGCCAAGTCTTCAAGGCCTTGCGGAAGGGCAAAAGAGAGCGGATGGCGCGGATCTCCTCCGGGAGGCCGTTCCAGAGACTTGGGGCGGCTACCGAAAATGCCCTCCGCCGTGTAGTGGCTAGTTTGCAAGTTCCGAGGGAAGGCACCTCAAGGAGGTTGTGCTCCTCGGAGCGAAGTGATCTCACAGGCACATAAGGGGTAAGTCGCTCCCTCAAGTACACTGGCCCCAAACCATAGATGGCCTTAACAAAGACTGCTCATTTTTGGTCTCTTGAGAGCATGACTTGAAAGCAATATATTTTATGGTACCTCTCAATGGGAGAGTAGATGTTTTTGGGCAACTGAAATAACACTTCTGAAGATCTTCTATATATTTTGTGCATTGGCATATCTTTGTTTCTAACAGTTCAAAGAGATAATCAGAGATATCAGTCTAACAGCTGAGAAACCTAAATTGCCTTACATGAATACTAGAAGATATTTACCCTTAAGGAGAAGGTTGACTCAAGCAAGTTTTTAACTCTTCTCAGGAAGATCATACTTTATAAACAGTTATAATTATTCCCAATAGTGTGAATACAAATTAATCTTCAAAAGGGCCATACTTCCAAAAGGCTTGGGAGGTTCCTGGTTTTCCCAATATCCCCCCTGAACTGCTACTGTATATAGGAAAGATCTCTTAAAGGAATATGAGTAAGCTAGTATTTTATATACTTTTCCTTATCAGTTGGCACCGGAACTTATGGAATCAGTTGACTCTGCAACTCCCATCAGTAGACATTAGTCAAGGATGATAGAAGTTACATCTGCAGCACCATGCATTCCTCTGAATCAAACTTACTGTATATACTCGAGTATAAGGAGAGATAGCACAGTGGTAACAACAGCTGTGTTGCAATCTGAAGGTTGCAAGTTCGATTCCCGGGCTGGTTTGGACACCCAGCTGTGAGACCTGTCCACTGTTTACCTAGCAGATCGAAAACAAAGCCAGTTGTGAGTAGATAAAATAGGTACCGTGCAGCGGGGAAGGATTTTTAAGGACTTATAACAAATAACAACAAATAAGGAAGATTGGCTGCCGAAGTGGAATGCGGAACCAGGCTCTCGCCTGAGGATGAGTCAACAGCACCCCCTTGTGACGTAATGGAGCGACTGCACCCTTCAGAATGTAGCCAGATGGAAAGATCCTTCTAATTGTACAAGTGTCTGCACCTGTTTGTCTGTTTGCCTGCACAACTGTATTGTAATCGTATGTCAATCCGGCAGGGACTGTCTGCCGTATGTGTAATGTAATCTGCACTGAGTCCCCTTCGGGGTGAGAAGAGCGGAATATAAATAAAGTGTATTATTATTATTATTATTACTATTACAAGTATAAGCCCACTCAAATATAAGATGAGGCACCTAATATTACCACAAAAACTGGGGAAACTTATTGGGTGGAGTATAAACTTAGGGTGGGAAATGCAGCAGCTACTGGTAAATTTTAAAATGAAATTACATTAATTGAGGCATACAGCTTCTCCTCTCAGCACAGCAACACAGCTGGGTTGCTGTGCTGAGAGAAGATGCCATGCGCCTTTCCCTCCTCCTCTCTCGGCACAGAGATCCAGCTGGGTTGCTGTGCTGAAAAGGGAGGAGGCACGCAACTGGTAGAAGTATGTACAGTACTCAAAATATAAATAGTTTCACAGGAGCAGCTACTGTCTGCCAGTCGGCTCATGTCAAAATAAAGGCTAATTGGATAACAACCTTGCAAACATGCATGTCTATAAGAGTATATGCATAAATTGGAGCAGGATGTAGATGAAGATAGAAAACAGGCATAGCAATGATTTCCATTCATATATAAAATTGTCTCCCAGTTTAGTTCCTAGTTTGGAAAAACAAGACTATGGCAAAATTACTTCCCTTCCCTTTGGGTTTAGCAAGCTGACTGCAAATGTGGGTGTAGGCGAATAATATGTAAACACATACCCAAAAGTCATGAAGTAAGGGCTCCAGATCTGTCAAAACTGCCCTAGGGCAAAATCCTCACTTTGCCTTAACAGCTCTAGTATAAATCATGAAATTATCACTTCCGGCTGTAATATTTTTTCAGCATTAACTAAATGTCCCAGTTTCTCTGACCTTCTCCCATCTTCTCCTTGGCTTCCTTCAGTTGCTACAAACCAAGCTCAAAGTGCGACTGTTGTTCACACTCAGTTAACTCAATAGGAGGAGAGGAGAAGGCAGCATTTTGCCCTTCCCAGTAAGCTCCAGCAAAAGAAAGCTGCTGCAGGCTCTCCTAGCTTTTGTGTTCTTCTTCAGTGATAACTTTTACCATCTTGACTACACATTGATGTTGCTTATCCGCGTGTGCCTGTTTTAATCTGTGAAATGCTGTGGGGAATTGTGTGTCTTCAAGTTGTTCTCAGTTTATGGCAATCCTAAGGTCTTGGCAAGATTTGTTCAGAGGAAAAACTTAAGGCATGCTTTTGCCTTCTTATAAGGCTGAGAGAGTGTGAATTTCCATAACTCAATTGGGATTTGAACCTTAGTCTCCTGAGTCACAAGGTTTACTGTATATACTCGAGTATAAGCCTTGTTTTTCAGCACATTTTTCCCCTCTCGGCTTATACTTGAGTGCGGGTCCTGGAAGGCATAGGTCTGAAAGAAGGCCTTTGCAAGGCCTCTACCACCTGTGTGCCTCCTCCCCTTTCGATACAGCAACCCAGCTGGATCTCTATACCTAGAGAGGAAGGCACACAGCCTCTCCTTTTAGGACAGCAACCCAGCTTCTCCTGTAATTGAGGCATATAGGAGAAGCTGTATGCCTCAATTAATGTAATTTTATTGGTATCTATTTTTATTTTGAAATTTACCATAGCTGCTGCATTTCCCACCCTCGACTTATACTCAAGTCAATAAGTTTTCCCAGTTTTTAATGGTAAAATTAGGTGCTTCGGCTTATATTCGGGTCAGCTTATACTCGAGTATATACTGTATTTTATTGATCATATGAGAAGGGAATTGAGGGTACAGTTATAATGTATTTAGAAACACAAACAATGTTAAAAACTTGGCATTATGCTAGATGTCATAGGGTACATCTACCCTGAAGTAATACAACTTGACACTGTAACTGCCATAGCTCAATGCTATAAAATTATTGGAGTTGTAGTTTTGCAAGGTCTTTTGCCGTCTCTGCCAAAGAATGCTGGTGCTTAACAAAACTTCAGCTTCCAAGATTCCACAGCATTGAGCCATGACAAAGTGGTGTCAAACTGAATTTTACACTGTAGGTACACCCATACAGGGTCCTATACCGACTTCTTCTTTCTAACATCCTAAAACACTGTTTCTAAACCTGGGGGTCAGGACCCTGGAGGGGTCATGTGTGGATGTCAGAGGGGTCACCAAAGCCCATCAGGAAACACAGTATATTCTGTTGGTCATGGGGATTCTGTGTGGGAAGTTTGGCCCATTTTTTTTTTATCATTGATGGGGTTCAGAGTGCTCTTTGATTGTAGGTGATCCAGCATTGTTTGAGTCCACAGTGCTCTCTGGATATAGGTGAACTACAACTTCAGAACTCAAGGTCAATGCCCACCAAACCCTTCCAGTATTTTCTGTTGGTCATGGGAGTTCTGTGTGCCAAGTTTGGTTCAATTTTATTGTTGGTAGGTTTCAAAATGCTCTTTGATTGTAGGTGAACTATAAATCGCAGTAACTACAACTCCCAAATATCAAGGTCTATTTCCCCCAAAATCCATCAGTGTTCACATATGGGTATATTTGTGCCAAGTTTGGTCCAGATCTATCATTGTTTGAGTCCACAGTGCTCTCTGGATGTAGGTGAACTACAATTCCAAAACTCAAGGTCCAAAACTCAATGCCCACCAAACTCTTCCAGTATTTTCTGTTGGTCATGGGAGTTCTGTGTGCCAGGTAAAGGTTTTCCCTTGACATTAAGTCCAGTCGTGTCCGACTCTGGGGGTTGATGCTCATTTCCATTTCTAAGCCAAAGAGCCAGCGTTGTCCGTAGACACCTCCAAGGTCATGTGGCTGGAGCGGTACCTATTGATCTACTCCCATTTGCATGTTTTTGAACTACTAGATTGGCAGAAACTGGGGCTGACAGCAGAATCTCACGCTGCTCCCCAGATTCAAATCGCCAACCTTTTGGTCAGCAAGTTCGGCAGCTCAGCGGTTTAACCTACTGCACCACTGCGGGCTCTGTGTGCTAAGATTGGTTCAATTCTATTGTTGGTGGATTGTAGCTTTGATTGTAGGTGAACTATAAACCCCAGCAACTTCAACTCCCAAATGACAAAATCAATTTTCCCCAACCCCACCAGTATTCAGATTTGGGCGTATGGGGTATTTGTGCTAATTTGGTCCACTGAATGAAAATGCATCCTGCACATCAGATAGTTAGCCTACATGATGTATTGTCAAAGGTTTTCATGGCTGGAATCACTGGGTTGTTGTAGGTTTTTCGGGCTATATGGCCATGTTTTAGAAGCATTCTTTCCTGACGTTTCGCCTGCATCTATGGCAAGCATCCTCAGAGGTTGTGTTGTTGTAGGTTGTTTGGGCTATATGGCCATGTTCTAGAAGCATTCTCTCCTAATGTTTCGCCTGCATCTATGGCAAGCATCCTCAGAGGTTGTGTTGTTGTAGGTTGTTTGGGCTATATGGCCATGTTCTAGAAGCATTCTCTCCTGACGCTTCGCCTGCATCTATGGCAAGCATTCTCAGAGGTTGTGTTGTTGTAGGTTTTTTGGGCTATATGGCCATAAGAACATAAGAAGAGCCATGCTGAATCGGACCTCAGCCCATCTAGTCCAGCATTCTGTATCACACAGTGGCCCACCAGTTGTACACGGGGATCTCGAACAGAAGGAGGGCAAAACCTGACCTGCTCCCGACCCCCACAACCAGTACCCAGGGAAATCCTGCCTACCTCAACCAACTCCGAGGTGGCACTTGAATGTCCTTTTCAGTAACTACCGATACACTTGGTATCCATGAATCTGTCTAATCCTGCCTTGAAGTTGTTCAGGCTGACAGCTGTCACAACCTCTTCTGGAAGTAAGTTCCATGACCCAATGACCCTTGGGTGAAGAAATATTTCCCTTTATTAGTCCTAATTTTCCTACCTTGGAGCTTCAGGGAGTGCCCTCTAATCCTAGTGTTTTGTGACAAAGAAAATATTTTTTCTTTATTCACCTTTTCTATCCCATGCATGATTTTATACACTTCGATCAAGTCACCTCTTAAACGCCGTCTTTCAAGGCTGAAAAGACCAAGGCCTTGCAACCTGGTTTCATAAGGGAGCTGCTCCATCCCTTGGATCATTCTTGTTGCCCTTTTCTGTACCTTTTCCAGTTCCGTTATATCCTTCTTAAGGTGCGGAGACCAGAATTGTACACAGTACTCCAAATGTGGCCTTACCTGATCATGCCAAGCATAGAATTTGCTTTTTTCACTGCTGCAGCGCACTGGGTTGACATCTTCATTGAGCTGTCCACCAAGACCCCAAGATCCCTTTCCTGCTTTGTCTCAGAAAGCTTTGATCCCATCAGTTGATAAGTGTATTTGGGGTTCTTTGCCCCGATGTGCATGACTTTACACTTGTTTAGGTTAAAATGCATTTGCCACTTTGTTGCCCATTCACTCAATTTCGAGAGATCTTTCTGGAGCTCTTTACAATCAGTTTCATTTTTAACTACCTGAACAATTTAGTGTCGTCTGCAAACTTTGCTACCTCAGAATTCACTCCTACATCCAGATCATTAATGAATAAATTAAAAAGTAACGGACCCAAAACTGAACCTTGGGGTACGCCACTTCTCACCTCTTTCCACCCAGAGAAATGTCCGTTTATTACCACCCTTTGTTTCCTACAGTTTAGCCAGGTTCCAATCCAGGACAAGACCTGTCCTCTGATTCCATGGCTGAAGAGCTTATTTAGGAGCCTTTGGTGAGGGACTTTGTCAAAAGCCTTTTGAAAGTCAAGGTAAACAATATCAATTGGGTCCCCTTTATCTATGTGTTTATTTACACCCTCAAAGAATTCTAACAAGTTAGTAAGACATGATTTGCCTTTGCAGAAACCATGTTGATTTTCTTTCAGCAATGCCTGTTCTTCTATGTGCCTAGTAATATTTTCTTTAATAATGGTTTCCATCACTTTGCCTGGAACTGAGGTTAAACTGACTGGTCTATAATTTCCTGGATCACCTCTGGATCCTTTCTTGAAGATCGGTGTTACATTTGCCTCCCTCCAGTCCTCGGGTACAGTGCCTGATCTTAGAGAAAGGTTATATATCTTAGCTAGAAGTTCAGCAATTTCACACTTGAGTTCCTTAAGAACTCTGGGGTGGATGCCGTCTGGACCTGGTGATTTGTTGACATTTAGTTTAGTAAGGCATATGAGAACATTCTAGAAGCATTCTCTCCTGACATTTCGCCTGCATCTATGGCAAGCATCCTCAGAGGTTGTGTTGTTATAGGTTTTTCGGGCTATACGGCCATGTTTTAGAAGCATTCTCTCCTGACGTTTCGCCTGCATCTATGGCAAGCATCCTCAGAGATTGTGTTGTTGTAGGTTTTTGAGCTATATGGCCATGTTCTAGAAGCATTCTCTCCTGTCGTTTCACCTGCATCTATGGCAAGCATCCTCAGAGATTGTGTTGTTGTAGGTTTTTCAGGCTATATGGCCATGTTCTAGAAGCATTCTCTCCTGACGTTTCACCTGCATCTATGGCAAGCATCCTCAGAGATTGTGTTGTTGTAGGTTTTTCAGGCTATATGGCCATGTTCTAGAAGCATTCTCTCCTGACGTTTCACCTGCATCTATGGCAAGCATCCTCAGAGATTGTGTTGTTGTAGGTTTTTCAGGCTATATGGCCATGTTCTAGAAGCATTCTCTCCTGACGTTTCACCTGCATCTATGGCAAGCATCCTCAGAGATTGTGTTGTTGTAGGTTTTTCAGGCTATATGGCCATGTTCTAGAAGCATTTCTCCTGACGTTTCACCTGCATCTATGGCAAGCATCCTCAGAGATTGTGTTGTTGTAGGTTTTTCAGGCTATATGGCCATGTTCTAGAAGCATTCTCTCCTGACGTTTCACCTGCATCTATGGCAAGCATCCTCAGAGATTGTGTTGTTGTAGGTTTTTCAGGCTATATGGCCATGTTCTAGAAGCATTCTCTCCTGACGTTTCACCTGCATCTATGGCAAGCATCCTCAGAGATTGTGTTGTTGTAGGTTTTTCAGGCTATATGGCCATGTTCTAGAAGCATTCTCTCCTGACGTTTCACCTGCATCTATGGCAAGCATCCTCAGAGATTGTGTTGTTGTAGGTTTTTCAGGCTATATGGCCATGTTCTAGAAGCATTCTCTCCTGACGTTTCACCTGCATCTATGGCAAGCATCCTCAGAGATTGTGTTGTTGTAGGTTTTTCGGGCTATATGGCCATGTTCTAGAAGCATTCTCTCCTGACACTTCGCCTGCATCTATGACAAGCATCCTCAGAGATTGTGTTGTTATAGGTTTTTCGGGCTATATGGCCATTTTTTAGAAGCATTCTCTCCTGACGTTTCACCTGCATCTATGGCAAGCATCCTCAGAGATTGTGTTGTTGTAGGTTTTTTGAGCTATATGGCCATGTTCTAGAAGCATTCTCTCCTGATGTTTCACCTGCATCTATGGCAAGCATCCACAGAGGTTGTGTTGTTGTAGGTTTTTTGGGCTATATGGCCATGTTCTAGAAGCATTCTCTCCTGACGTTTTGCCTGCATCTATGGCAAGCATCCTCAGAGGTTGTGTTGTTGTAGGTTTTTCGGGCTATATGGCCATGTTCTAGAAGCATTCTCTCCTGACGTTTCACCTGCATCTATGGCAAGCACCCTCAGAGATTGTGAGGTCTGAGAATGATTGCCATAGATGCAGGGGAAAGGTCAGGAGAGAATGCTTCTAGGACATGGCCATATAGCCTGAAAACCCTACAACAACCCAGTTACATGAAAATTCGTAACAGCAGCAAAAATGCAATTATGAAATAGCAACGAAAATAATTGTATGGTTGGGAGTCACAACAGGAGGAACTCTCTGAAGGGGTTGCAGCGTTAGGAAGGCTGAGAAGCACTGCCCTCAAACCAGTGTTTCTCAACCAGTGTGCCGTGGCACACTAGTGTTCCGTGAGCGATCATCAGGTGTGCCGTGGGAAATTTGAACCTCAAATACCCTTTCTTCCCCCTCCTGCCGAACACTTTTTCTTCTCCACTCGGGCTCTCTTCTTCCCAGCCTCGCTCTGCTCGCTTTGCCTCGTTTTCCTCACGCTGCCGCTCCTGCGGGAGGGAGGAAGACGTGACCCATGCAGGCGCTACTGCGCAGACTCGCCCCACGTCTTCCTCCCTCCCCTCCACAGTGCTCTCTGGATATAGGTGAACTACAACTCCAAAACTCAAGATCAATGCCCACCAAACTCTTATACTATTTTTTCTTGGTTATGGGAGTTCTGTGTGGGAAGTTTGATTCCATTCCATCATTGGTGGAGTTCTGAAACAGGCCCAGATTGCAGGTGATAAATACATTTTAAAAAGCTGTTGAGCAAGATTACTGTGTTGTGTCATTTTCTGCCATTCCTGCCAGGATATCTATGTTGTGTTCATCGAAACAGGCCCAGGTTTCACACTGAGTGTATAAATACATTTAAAAATATATTAACTATATGTATTACTGTGTTCATAACAGTGTCATTGTGTGTCATTTTGGTTAGTGGTGTGAAAATAATTTTGTCAATGTAAAAAATGTGCAGGGGTTGACTCAAAAGGTTGGGAAACACGGCCTCAAACAACCAAAGCTAAAGGGAATGCAGTGGCCCCAGCTGCCTGGCTCCCTCTTCTGGCCCTGATTGAAATCGTCATCTTCTAATCTGACCAGCTGGAGTTTTGTTTTGTTTCGGTTTGGGTAAAAAAAAAAAAAGCCAGACGGAAGGGAAGTTTTCGGAGGCGCCCCTCTTCTGAGACTTACGGCGTGCGAATGCCTAGCATGAAGTTCAAGTCGGCGGTGGGCAGGTTGAGTGTTGGGGTTGTGGAGCGGCAGGCTGTCGGTGGATGGAGAGCCCCCCTTAGCCCTTGAGTCCCGGGTTCACCCTCGCGGGGTTCAGGATGGGCTGCACGGGGAGCAAGAGGGGCTGCTGTGTTGCTGCCAGGAGAAAGGTAAAAGAAGGCACTCCAGGGGGATGGGGCAGGGGGGGGGTCCGATGTGTGGGACATTGACGATGCTTTGCTTCCAAAGTGGTGGGGGGAAGATCCGTGTCCCAGGCCGACCCGCCCGCCCACCCACTTACTTCCCAGACAAAGAGGTTCCTTTCAAACTCGGATCCCAAAGTTAAGCGACTTGCACAAAGTGGCCCGCAGAGCAGAGACCTCTTCTTCTGCAGCCGGTTCTGTGTGTACCTGTATGCCTAGCTCCCTCCCCTGTTGCTGCCAAATAGGTCTGGGGGAAAGGGGTGCGCCTACACTGTGGAATGAAGGCAGTTTGAGGCCGCTTTAACTGCCACCAAGTGTTATGGAATCACAGAATGGTGTCGGGAGGCACCACCGGTCACTTACGCACCCCCTGCTAAGACTCTACCTTTGGAAAACAATCAGGTTGAGCCAGGCATGTAGCCGGGCTAAGGGGGCTTCACCCCCCGAAATTCTCAGGGTGGTCCGCGAGAAGGCCTTACTGGTACATTATTTAAACTGTTATGTTTATTCATATCATGATCTGATCACCATGCTCATTATATCCCACATTAATGGGGTTATTGGGATAACAATACAAAAGGTTTACTAGGGTAGACCCTCTTCCACCCAGTCTCAGCCCCCCGAAACAAACTCAGCCCCCCCAAACAAAATCCTGGCTACGGCCCTGGGTTGAGCCATGAGTGATCACCTATAATGATTTCATTTTTATTTATTTTATTTCGTATCAAAAGTACTGCATAAATTAGTATAAAACTAAATATCCTTTGACCAAAAACGGGCGACAGCAATGGCATTGTCTGTAGCCTTCAACAAATCCTCCTGTGTAGCCTACATGAGGCAGGGCACAGTGGACAAGCATACAGGTGCGGAATTGTCTGTTCTGCTCCACAGTCACACTATTATATATGTGGGATGACTAGAGTAAGCATAGTCCCATGCCAATGCATTGCAATGGTTTACTCTCACAATGTTCTCTTTTCTCACTCTTATTTTTCGACTTATTGATTCCTCTTTCTTTATATCACCTGAATATAGTTCCTCAAGTTAAAGCTACCTCGTTTTACCTTAAACCACAGCAACAGCTCTCATAAATAGTTTGCAAACAGGTACACTTCAGTTTTACAGACAGATAATATCCAGGATGCTATTTTATTATTTATTATTTATTTATTAATTCGTACTTGTCTGCCGCCCTTCCCGATGGCTCGGGAATACATTTTAACTCAATGTATTTCCAAGCAAGGAAAGCACAAACGTTGTGGAGACCATGGAATCATTGAGTTGGAAGAGACCTCGTGGCCCATCCAGTCCAATCCCCTGCCAAGAGGCAGGACCATTGCATTCAAAACACCCCCAACAGATGGCCATCCAGCCTCTGCTTAAAAGCCTCCAAAGAAGGAGCCCCCACCACACTCCAGGGCAGAGAGTTCCACTGCCGAACAGCTCTCACACTCAAGAAGTTCTTCCAAATGTTCAGGTGGAATCTTCTTCCCTGTAGTTTGAAGCCATTGCTCTGTGTCCTAGTTTCCAGGGCTGCAGAAAACAAGTTTGCTCCCTCCTCCTCATGACTTCCCCTCACGTATTTATACATGGCTATCCTGTCTTCTCTTCTGCAGGCTAAACATGCCCAGCTCTTGAAGCCGCTCTTCATATAGCTTGTTCTCCAGACCCTTGATCATTTTAGTCGCTCTCCTCTGGACACATTCCAGCTTGTCATGGCAGAGAAGGCTCAAGAGCTTGTCCAACTATAACTCTGGTTCCACAGCTTTGGACCAGGACAGTTCAAGTGGTGCCAAACTATATTCATGCACCCTGGTATTAGGCTCTCACTGTCCCCTCTGACATCACTGATCTATTCTCTTGCTCACCTGGGAAGATGGTTTTAAAGCAGGCATAAGCAAACTTAAGCGGCTGAGCAGGGAAAGGAAAGGGCCTGAGTCCAGGAATTGTGGGAGTTGAAGTCCAAAACACCTGGAGAGCCAAAGTTCGCCCATGCCTGCTTTAAAGGGTGCATCTACACCAGCGTTTCTCAACCGGGGGGGTCGCGAAGGGGGTGTCAAAGGGTCGCCAAAGGCCATCAGAAAACACAGTATTTTCTGTTGGTCATGGGGGATCTGTGTGGGAAGTCCAATTCAATCGTTGGTAGGGTTCAGAATGCTCTTTGATTGTAAGTGAAATATAAATCCCAGCAACTACAACTCCCAAATGTCAAGGTCTGTTTTCCCCAAACTCCACCAGTGTTCACATTTGGGCATATTGGGTATTCATGCCAAGTTTGGGCTAGATCTATCATTGTTTGAGTGCAGTGCTCTCTGGTTGTAGGTTAACTACAACTCTTAAAACTCAAGGTCAATGCCCACCAAACCCTTCTAGTATTTTCTGTTGGCCATGGGACTTCTGTGGGCCAAGGTTGGTCCAATTCCATCCATGGTGGAGTTCATAATGTTCAGATGTTTACATTACGATTCATAACAGTAGCAAAATTACTGTTATGAAGTAGCAACGAAAATCGTTTTATGGTTGGGGGTCACCACAACATGATGAACTGTATTAAGGGAAGGTTAAGAACCACTGATCTACACTAGAATGAATGCAATTTTGATTTATTTTAACTGGCATGGCTCTGCCTTATGGAATCATGGGACTTGCAGTTTGGTGAGCCACCACTACTCTTTAGCACAGAAGGCTAAAGACTTTGTAAAACTACAGCTCCCAAAGCTGCCCCCAAATTCTGGTAAAAGGATGGGTAGTACTAATATTGTTAAACGTGACTAGAAACCATTACTGCTTTTGAGAGCCAGCCTGGTGCCATAGTTACAGTTTTGGATTAAGACAATCTCTATTGGGCTATTATGGTGGCCCATTTTCTCTTGGGCAAGTCACACACTCTCAGCCTCAGAGGAAGGCAAAGGTAACCCATCCCCCCCTGAACAAATTGAGGCAAGAAACCCCATAGTAGGCTTAGTTTAGGTCAGAACTGACTTGAAGACACACAATTATACTGTAAGGCCCATTGTGGTCTTATTTTCTAGTTCATTAAACAGGTATAAGAAAGCTAATTTTTAAAAGCAATCACTGGTAAAGTAGTTAGCGACTTCAAAACACATGAACTTACAAGCAGCCAGCCTGAGACCACATTGCCTTGAGCTGTAAAAGTGCCACAAACACAGTGTATTTATAATGCAAAAATAATGAAGTTATTCCTTTCTATATCACTTTGTAATGTAGCTTAAGGGCCTTTCCAGACCAGCCCTATACCCCTGGATCTGATCCCAGGTTTTCTGCTTTAAACTGGATTATATGAGTCCGCACTGCTAGATAATCTGGGATAAACAGAAAACCTGGGATCAGATCCTGTGGTATAGGGCCTGGCTGGAAGGGCCCTAAATGATGAGGATTTAATTATAAATTGGGAGCCAGAGTAGTGTCATGGTTTGAGCATTGTAATACAGCTCTGGAGATCGATTTCCCATTCGGCCACAGGAGAGTGACACACTCTCAGCCTCAGGAAATACATGACAGGTTCACCTTCAGATGGCTGTAAACTGGAAAAACTTGAAAGCAGATTGTGTCCAAAATCCAACAGGTAGTTAGTTACAACTGATGTAGTTTAAGTGACTTTGTTACTGAATGTTAAACACAATAATTTGGTATATTCCATTGAATTAGATAGGTGGGCTGTAGCCGAAAATAGCAATTTGACTTAGACCATTTGGATTGGTAGCTATAGTCAAAGTCTTCTAGTAAGTTCATAAAACTGAAGAACATTCAATGCCTATTCTATGTTTATACATGAATGGATATTAAGATTGCTAACACAGTACCAGGAGATGGAAGTTATTCTAATCAGTGACTGGGAGCCAAGGGGCATCCTCCTCTCTGTGCCTCTTTAAATGAGTTCTGCTTGGTGGTGGCATGTGTTGCATTCCTTGAAGCAAAACTGTGTACGTGATGTTCAAAAGCATCCTGCGTGCAATTCTGGCAAGTGCTGTGCAGTTCAACTTATGTGAGAACTTTTTTTCCCTGTCAGAAGCGACTTGAAAAACTGCTAGTCACTTCTGCTATGAATTCGCTGTCTGTAGGGACATTGCCCAGGGGATGCCCAGATGTTTTACCATCATATGGGAGACTTTTCTCATGTCCCTGCATGGGAAGCTGGAGCTGACAGACAGGAGCTCACCCCATCTCACGGATTTGAACTGCTGACCTTCAGGTCAGCACTAAGTACCTGGAAAGGCACAGGAAATGATCTAGCAGATGACAACCCTGAAAGAAAGAAAGAAAGAAAGAAAGATATTCTCACGGTCTCCAACCCAAACAGTGCTTAGGCAGAATTGCCTCTTTGGACTACTTCCTGAACATCCCAGTCATTATGACCATGAGAGATTCTGGAAATTATAGTCTAAAAAGAAGCTCCAGGTCAGGCAATAGGAAGTGAGGGGATAGGAGACCCCCATCATGTTTATTTTGGGGTAAAATGGGCTTGAACGGTTTCAGCTTCCAGGAATGTAGAGAAGAGAGGAAGTACTAATCTTTTGTGGAACTACATTTTGTCTTTCCAGCTGTATGTTCGAAAGTTCATTTTGGTGAAAAGACAGACAGCTACCTGGATGTGCATTTCAGCTTCCTTAAAGCCAGTGTTATAACTATTTCTTCATTCCTGTATAGCTATTGATATCTGAGATAGGGGAGAAATTTTGATTATTTGGTAGCAAAATGAACCAAGAAAAGATATATAAATAGTCTCATGCAAAACTTTTGGCACTTTTCCTTTAAGCATCCTCACACTCCATAGATTTCCTTAAACGTCTTGGTACATTTGGTAGCAAAATGAACCAAAAATTATTTTCAATCTTTTAAAAAAATACAATTAATCTCATGCAAAATTTTTGGCAGTTTCCTGTAAACATCCTCACACTCCATAGATTTCCTTAAATGTCTTAAAAGGATGCTCAGAAACTGGCATAATTTGGGGGCCTTCTTGTTTTTGGTGGCCTTCAAATGTTAAAAGAGTAAAGCTAAAGGTTTCCCCTTTGACATTAAGTCTAGACATGTCTGACTCTGGAGGGTGGTGCTCATCTCCATTTCTTAACCAAAGAGCTGGCATAGTCCGTAGACACCTCCAAGGTCATGTGACTGGCATGACTGCATGGAGCACGGTTACCTTCCCATTAGAGCAGTTCCTATTGATCTACTCACATTGGCATGTTTTCGAACTGCTAGGTTGGCAGAAGCTGGGGCTAGCATGGAAGTGCACCCCGTTCCGCAGTTTCGAACCACCATCCTTCTGGCCAGCAAGTTCTGCAGCTTAGCAGTTTAATCCGCTGCACCACCACGGCCCCCTGAATGTTAAAATACGACCCTGTAAAATGTATTTGTTTGATGACAAATACGTTTTTCAGAGGCTGTACTTTTGTATTAAATTCCTGGGAGTAAATGTCACTGAAAGCAATGGGACTTACATTTGAGAGAGCCAGCATGGCTCAGCGGTTTGGGTGTTGGACTATGACAGGGCTGTCCAACTGGCGGCCCTGGGGCCGTACATGGCCCCCAAGCCCCTTCCCCAACCCCCAACCCCTGCAAGACATCAGGTTAAAAAAAAATTTGGAAAAATTTTTGAAAAATTTCGATCTCGGGGGGCGAGGAGGGGGCAACGCAAGTGAGGAGGAGGCGGAGGGAAGCCACGTCAGATGCCCTAGGGGCGGGACTTCCCCCGCCTCTTCCTCGCTCGGCTCGCCGATCCTCGCAAGGGCAGGATCGGCGAGCCGCCTTCCGCCGTGTCCTTGACTCTTGCTGCGGCCGCGCCTAAAGGAAGGTAAGCTCCCGGGCTTACCTTCCTTCAGGCGTGGCCGCTGCAAGAGCTAGGGAGACGGCGGAGGGCAGCTCGCCGATCCCCCGGCCCGTCTCCCGCCCTGGCACGCATGCCCGGCATCTTTTCGGCGGGTGACGTCAGGCGCCGAAAAAGGGGCGGGTCGCGCAAGATGCCAGGCATGCGCGCCAGGGCGGGAGGCAGGCCGGGGATCGGCGAGCCGCTCTCCGCCGTCTCCCTAGCCCTTACTGCGGCTGCGCCTGAAGGAAGGTAAGCCCGGGAGCTTACCTTCCTTCAGGCACGGCCGCAATAAGAGTCAAGGACATGGCGGAGGGCGGCTCGCCGATCCTTTCCTGGCGCGCAAGCCCGGTATCTTTGCGCGACCGCCCCTTTTCGACGGGGCTGAGTGACATCAGGCGTGGCGCCTGACGTCACCCCGCCGAAAAGGGGCGGGCCGCGCAGGACGCTGGGCATGCGCACCAGGGCGGGAGCGGCCCCGCCCCCATGAGCAGCCACACCCCCACTGCGGCCACGCCCGCGAGCAGCCACGCCTCCGCTCCGGCCCCCAAGGTGATCCGTCACCTGCATTCCGGCCCTTGGGCCCGAAGATGTTGGACAGCCCTGGACTATGACAACCAAGTTTTAAATCTCTCCTTAAACCACAGCAGGTGACCTTGGGCAAGTCACACTTTCTCTCAGATGTAGTGAAAAGCAATGATAAAAAAATCCACTCTGAATGAATGTTGCCAAGAAAACTCTCTCCTGGATCACAGTGCTTACAATAACAACAGACATAGGGATCATGCTTTCATTCTGTTTAGGTAAAGAGCTTTGGACAAAACACCCCCCCCCCCACCCCCAGATTGAGTGAAAGTTATCTCTACATCTTTTTCATTCAGCTGCCGGATTATCTGCCGCTAAACACAGTATGTCAAGAACATCTGACATGATCGAGCAAAATGAATCCTTTCCATTGACCCCTGTTTAGCATTGTCACAGTCATGACTGTTTCTTCTCCTTCAACGTGTTAAACTGTAGAAACCAAAGGGTTTCTTGATATGCAATGATCAATTTCAAAACAAATGACTACATCAGATCTGAACCCCTGATCATAAAATGAGTTGCGTAAATGAATGATAAACAGTGAAGAAAATTGGGTTGTTTTAGGTTTTTCAGGCTGTAGAAGCATTATCTCCTGATGTTTGGCCTGCATCTGTGGCAGGCATCCCCAGAGGTTGTGAGTTCTGCTGGAAACTAGGAAAATTGGGCTTATATATCTGTGGAATGTCCAGGGTGGGAGAAAGAACTCTTGTCTGTTAGAAGTAGATATGAATGTTTCAATTGGCCACCTTGATTAGCATTTGATGGCATGACAGTTTTTAGGTGTATTAAAAACTCTAAAATTATAACAGTAAAACAACACTCAAACACAGGGCAACTCCAGACAGGAAACAATCAGGGACAGCTAATCACCTCTCAACAAAGGATTCCCCCAGGCAGTAACAAGCCACACCTAAAAACTGCCAGACCATCAAATGCTAATCAAGATGGCCAATTGAAACATTCACACTTAGCTCCAACAGACAAGAGTTCTTTCTCCCACCCTGGACTTTCCACAGATATATAAACCCAATTTTCCTAGTTTCGAAGAGACATCACAACCTCTCAAGATGCCTGCCATAGATGTGGGCAAAACGTTAGGAGAGAATGCTTCTAGAACATGGCCATATAGCCTGAAAGACATACAACAACCCAATGATTCTGGCCATGAAAGCCTTCGACAATACAGTGAGGAAAATTTATTTTGCACATGCTCAGAGGTACCGTGGCTTTTATATTTGGTAGGTATAATTTTTTCAGGCCCAATGCCTTTCAAGTTCTGGTTCAAATAAAATCTTCCCAAAATCATGAGGGATAACTCTACAGAAAGTAATATGTCCAGAAGTAAACATTCACAGGCATTAATTGTCCATAAACATTCCTTTCCTGATACACAATTCCCCCAATTCTCCAGAGGGGAAAAATTTCCAAAAAAGACAATCACGTTATTCTGTGTGCTTGGACTCCTTAGGAAGGGTTAAGATGGAACATCTGTGATTCTCTTTTATTTATTCATTTTTGCTGTGTGCACCTGTCTCGGCTCAATAAATATGCTTAAACTGTGTTACAAAGTACATTAATCTCCTCCATGCAAGGTCAAACAGTCATGTCTGCCCAGTCAGAGCTTTGAGAGAAACTTTCACATTACACTTTTAAAAAAAGTTATTGTATGCAAGAAGTCCATTATTTAGGAAAACTTCCTTAACTCTTCACTTTCTTAGTTTCTCAAAAGTTGTCACAATGCAGGGTCTCGGCCCAGACCATTAATCACACACACAGAGACGTTAATCAGATAACTATTTATTGAATAATATAAAACATGTGAAAATGTAAATTGTCCATAAAAGTATCAAAAGATCAATCAAGTGGTTAAGAGTTCTGAAGTCAATCAAACGGCAAAAGCTTGGCAAAGGTTCATAAAAACAATGCGGATCAAAACAGACTTGGTCCGTGGCAAATCAAACAAGGCAAAGTTCAAGGAATCAAGGCCCTAGAAACTTCTTGGTAAAACACGAGCCCCAGTCCTGGCTCCATGGATCTTCACTCGCTTCACTCCCTTCTGATCAGAAGTGGCCGAGCAACTGAGGATCCGTTCCCACGGATCCTATACTGAATCCCCTTGGTGAGATCTACAGCGCTCTAGGCTTCTGCTCCAATCTGTGCTTCGAGACCTAATGCTCCTTTGGTGCTCTAGGCTTCGGTGCCATTCCCTCCTACTGGACTCGATGCTCCGTCTCCTATCAAAGCCCCTTCCTTGCCTCCCAGCACCTGGGTCGCTATCTTCATGAGAGCTGGACTCCCTTTCAGCTTCCATGGGTTCATCCCCCGCTCTCTCCGACCCTTTCATGCGAACCGAAACCACCTGGTTTCTCATACTGATTATCTGAATCAGGAGAATCAGTGTCGGCCTGACCTTCCCAGCCCTCATATCCAGCCAGCCAGCCATCATCCCATTCCAAACTGTCTGTAGGAGATGAAGGCCCAGCTGCCTCATCAGCCCCATCATCAGAATCTATCTCCATTGATTCTAAAGCAAGTGGGACCCCCTGGGCGGCCCCCTGCCCCCCGGCATGAATGAGAACTGAGTTGCTACACAAGTAACTAAAGTGATTACTTTATCAATTACACTATGGTACATTGTCACTTCAATACCCACAACTGAGCAGGAGCCAGCACTTGAACCGATTCCATAGTATTGAGTTAGAGCAGTTAAAGTGGTATCAACCTGCATTAATTCTACGGTGTAGATGCATCATATGCTGCCAGAAGCTATCCCAGCAACAATGAAGTGTGTGTGTGTGTGTGTGTATATATATATATATATATATATATATATATATAGAGAGAGAGAGAGAGAGAGAGAGAGAGAGAGAGAGAGAGCTTGTTTGATCAAGGGGAAAAATGATCCAAAACTCGTTTCGGATGTAGGGTGTGTTGGCGATTCAATTCTGAAGTGATTTTTGAAATTTTCACAAAAAAAGTCAGAATTTTCCAAAATTTCCAAAATCTCCAAATCACTTTGTTAGTGGCGGGCGCGATTGCGCAGTGTGCGAAAAACTGCAAATGGGCCAGGCAAAACTTGGGGGATTCCCTTCCCCTCATTTTTAGACCGCTACTGACAAAACTTGCCACAGTGGTAGAAATTATTAGCAGATTATAGGAGATTTCTTGTTTCCAATAGTACAACGTGTAACCCCAAACAGAGAAAGGGGGCTCCAAAGTTGTATGGTGTGTTTTTCCAAGGAAATGATTAGATTAGGAGATTTCTAGTTTCCAAATCTGCAACGTGAAACCCAAAGCAGACAAAGGGGGCTCCAAAGTGGTATGGTGTGGTTTCCCAAGGAAATTATTAGCAGAAAATGGGCTTTCCAAAGTCCAAAGGAACTTTCTGGGATCCCAAAATCCAAAGTGTAACCCAAAGGGGATTAAGGTCTGTTGAAAGTTAAAATCACTGCTTCAAAAAGGAAAATTGGCAGTGGCAGGCAAGAGAAGAACACTTCTCCCAGCTGCCCTGCCCTTCTTCCCTCTCCACACACAAGGAAGCCTCACAGGCAAGGGGCCTGCTTCCAGCCGGTTTCCCCAATTTGTTCCCAACCCTGTTGTTCCCTTGCAAAGCAGTGGCATGGCATCTTTCCCACCCAAGCTGCCTAGTCCCATCCCCTTTGTGTCCCCGGCTCGCAATGAGCCCATGAGGCACAGGTGGGCCTTTTTAAAGGGCAATGACTGCCGTGCCGAAACCTCGCCCCTCCCCACATGGTTTCCCCTCATTGGCTGGAGGCAAGCATCCCAGCATGCAAGCTGCTGCTTGCCTCCAAACGCTGGGTCTTTTCTGATTCACTTTCTTAGTCGGAACAAAGATGGCGACTGTGGCTTCGAAATGGCAAGGATACTTCCGGGTTTCCAAATCGCTTTGAAATTGCTTCAAAAAGGAATTTGATCCTAATTTAATCCGAATTACGAAGATTCCGACTGGACCTAACCATGCCTAATGTGTATGTATATATGAATATGCTCCTTAGTTGTGAATTTGCCAGTCCATTCTTCTGGAAAACTGTCAACTGGGAAAGGTTGAATTGTAGCACAATCCTATACATATACAGTAGAGTCTCACTTATCCAACATAAATGGGCTGGCAGAACATTAGATAAGCAAAAATGTTGGATAATAAGGGATTAAGGATAAACCTATTAAATGTCAAATCACATTATGATTTTACAAATTAAGCACCAAAATGTACTGTTTTACAACAAATCAACAGAAAAAGCAGTTCAATACACAGTAAATTTATGTAATAATTACTGTATTTGTGAATTTAGCACCAAAACATTGCAATATACTGAAACATCTGTAGATCCGGACGGGAGGCAGACTGTACTGGATAATACAAAATGTTTATTTATTTATTTATTTCCAGTGTTTATACCCCGCTACTTCTCAACCCCCGAGGGGGGACTCAGTGCAGCCTAACAGACGGCAACAATTCGATGCCACACAATACATAGTAAACAACAGTTAAAATTAAAATACATTAAAATACACCTAGAATTAAATACATTAAAATACAATTAATATTAAAAACATTATGTACATTCATCACCATTAAAACAATGTTCCATCCAAAGTCTTAGATCTTAACCACCAATTTGCCAACTGACCAGTCTAGAGTGCCGTGTCGTGCTAGGGTGCAAACGCTGGTCCCAAAGCCAGGATTTCATTCTTTTTCTGAATGTTAGAAGGGATGAAGCTGATCGAATATCAATAGAGAGTGCGTTCCACAGACGGGGGGCCACCACCGAGAAGGCCCTCCCTCTCGTCCCCGCCAACCGCATTTGAGAAGTTGGCGGGAGTGAGAGCAAAGGATGAGCAAAGGTTGGATAAGCAAGACTCTACTGTATGTACACAAAGTTAAATTCCATTAAGTTAATTGAGGCAGTTAGAGAGATAGTTACTACTTATTGACATATTATATATCCCATTTACAGATTATGCAAAGCAATTTATGAAATTTTGATACAGAAAGAATAAAATCCAGCATAAACCAAAATCCATTAACAGGAAAATACACTGCAATTGAAGATAGCCACAAAAACATAAAACCAGAATCCTTTTTAAAAAAAGCATTACATAGCTTTGTCTTCATCATATGCCTCAAAACAGACAATGAAGGGGCCAGGTATAATGATCAGAAAGCAGGTTGAAAAAATATAGCAGCTTCTAAACAAATAAACTGAAAGGAAAACACAGTGATGATGGATAATTATACCACACAGATGAACTGAATATCTAGGGCCTCTATTTAAAAAACAACTAAACATGGGTTAAATATACCTTAGCACATTTTAAACCATATTGCTTAATTCGCATTTGGGATGATTAAAGAGTTGCAAAGTTTCAAAGGGGAGTTGCAAGGAGTTTTTCTGCATTTTATGGCCCGCTTGTGAGTAGAATAGTGGCATGATTCATGAATGATTTAATGGAGGGTGTATGTTATTCTGAATTTGAAAATTCAAGTGTTTGAAGTTGTACATACAGCCTAGAAGAACACAGCATACTAAGCAACTTTATGTAGAGGATTAATAAGACTTCATAATTTGTTTATGAATAAACTTGGTACCTGGCAATTCCGGACTGTGGGAATAACTTTCAATGTTTCATACATAGGTCTAGTTCTGCTCTTTCTCCCCTGTATGGTGCTGCCAGGTTTGCAAAACAGTACAAAGGAACAATCAAAAGTCACAACATGCAAGTTTGACAATCAAGAAATAGTTATTACAGATTGAACATTCCCTATCTGGAATTACAAAATATGACAACCCCTACGAATAACACTATGTTAAAAAATTTGAAACATTTTCTGCTCCTGGTTTGAAAGTGTTATTTCCTGTTTAATTGGGTGGAACTTACTGTTAAAGTTGTTGTTATATTCCAGAAACTGTATTTGTGGCTGCCCCAAACTATGGTTAATTGGTTGAGACTCTATGAGATATTCATTGAAAAACTATAGCAAAATGTTCTTCAGGATGTCCTGCAAAAAAGGTTTTTCCTGTTTAATAAAGCTTTTCCTTGTTTTTATGATAGAACCAATTAAGGTAAAGGTAAAGATTTCCCCTTGACATTAAGTCTAGTCGTGTCCAACTCTGCGGGGTGATGCTCATCTCCATTTCTAAGTTGAAGAGCTAGCATTGTCTGTAGACGCCTCCAAGGTCATGTGGCCAGCATGACTGTATGGAATGCCATTACCTTCCCGTCAGAGCGCTTCCTATTGATCTACTCACATTTGCATGTTTTTGAACTGCTAGGTTGGCAGAAGCTGGAGCAAACAGTGGGAGTTCATCCCGCGCCCCAGTCAGCAAGTTCAGCAGCTCAGCAGCTCAGCCGTTTAACACACTGCACCACTGGGGGCTCCAGAACCAATTAGGAAATGAGAATTATAAACCAGGAATAAAAATCCTATTACAGAGTGTAATCAGCCAGAAATCATCTGTTCAGGTATTGCGTGCCTCAACCGCTTTGCCATTTTAAGCATGCAAGTTTAGGGCAGGCCTCAGCCTTTCCTGTCATCTATTTTTGTTTCTCAGAAGAATAAGAAGATAAGGAAACGATTGTGTTGGTGAAGCATTCAAGAAGCCCACAGGGATCTGTAGCGAGAAGAATGCTGCGTTGTGCTGCCAGGGGCCTGCAATGTTACATTATATCAGGGGAGGAATTCTGTTGCCTGGCACTGGGGGAACACACATTTTTGTTTATTGCCTGATGGGCAGAAGGGCTTGCCTTCTTGAAAGATCAAAAAAAAGACATCCAAAGCCTTGCCACTGCTTCTCTTCCAACTGACCATTACTTGGTTTCGGACCACTGCTGTAAAGCAAATCAGAGCTTTCCCCCATTTGTCACTAGTCACTACATATAACCGCAAAAAAACCAAGTTTACACTATTGTTTATTTAGTATGCAATCGCACTAGATTTTTAAAAAAGAAGACGCAAAGTGAAAAAAATAACAAATTGCAAAAGTTTTTTTAAAAAACAAACAAAGATTTTTTAATTTATTTTTTTTTACCTCTCTGGGAATTTCTAGTTCTTCTAGCATGATTGTGGCCAATTTCTGCTGGATATGGCCATAGAATCATATAGGATTACCTCTGTGGGGCTTCCTACCATATTGGAAACTGGAGTTCAAAAAAAGTGTTTTCCCAAGACTTGAGATTGTGGCACAAAGGGGCAAATTTTAGTGGGGGAAAGTTGTAGGAATGGTAACCTGTATCCTGTGATCCTTTTATAGTATGAAGGTATGGCGCTATGATTCCACTTTAACTCCCATCATTCCATTCTATGGAAATTTGGGGTTTGCCATTTGTGGAGGAACATTTAGAATTATTAATCAGATTTCTATTCCTAGTGTTTCATCAATCCCAGTAGTTGTTTGTTCCTTCAGGTCCCACAAGAGTTATGGTGAATCTGAGATGAACATATCATGGTCTTTTCTTGACGATATTCATTCAGCAGAAAGTTCCCTATCCTTTTCTCTGAGGCTGAGAGTGTGTGATGTACACAAGGTTATCCAGTAGGTTTCCCTGCCTGAGTGGGGATTTGAAATTGGGTCCCCAAAGTTGTAGTCTAATGCTTAAATCAGTACACCATGCTGGCTCCAAATGGAATTGAAGCACTCTTAACTCTATAGTGTTCAAAGCATGCAGGCAAGGAGAAGCTGCAGCAGTTGGCTTTTAGCCTGAGATTACTGAAAAGGGCAAGATTTCGTCTCATCTTGTCTTCCCACTAATGAAGTATAAGTTACTTTTGAACTTGGAAGTTAGTTTTCAGCAACTGGAAGAAATTGAGGACTAAAAGAGAAAGTAACCAGAAGTGAGAAAAGTTGGAAGATTTTTAAAAATAGTTGAAAAAAATAGTTGAAAAAGTGGAATAACTGGTACTATACTTGCCAGACAGAGACAGTTTGAATATAGTAAACTTGGTTTGTATGATCTTTTGTTACCTCCCTGCCAAAGCAGTACCTATTTATCTACTCACATTGCTGTTTTCGAACTGCTAGGCGAGCAGAAGCTGGGCTGATGGTTGGGAGCTCACCCCAACCCGGGTTTGAACTGGCAACTTTTTCATCAGCAAGATTTTCTGCAGCTGGCGGTTTAACCCGCTGTGCTAAAGTCCAGCCCAATAACTGGCTTTCCATTACATAGTTTCTTCAGACTTTTTCATCTGCCTTCACACATTGTTCTCATCAATTCTTGCCTTGCCATACACAATTTGGAGCCTTTTGTGGTTGTCAGTAGCAGTACATCCTTCTTTGGTCAAGAACTCAATTACTGCTCTGTGTTTCTTTTCCATATCCATTGTTATGCAACACCTAGAAATACAGAAATAATGTTAGTCATGCAGTAAGGATTACACTATCAGGTGATGTAATAACATAACTCTGGGGGTTAGTGCTCATTACCATTTCTAAGCCAAAGAGCCAGCGTTGTCCATAGACACCTCCAAGGTCATGTGACTGGCATAACAACATGGAGCATCGTTACCTTTCCACTGGAGCAGTATCTATTGATTTACTCACCTTTGCTTGTTTTCAAACTGCTAGATTGGCAGAAATTGGGGCTAACAGCAGGAGCTCACGCCACTCCTCGGATTCGAACCCGTGATCTTTTGATCAGCAAGTTCAGCAGCTCAGCGGGTTAACCCACTGTGCCACCAGGGGCTCCAATAGCATCATATTTGAATTAATACTTCAGAGAAAATGGCACACAGAGATTGCTTTCAGCACAATCTTGTAGGCCGAGTTTTTATGAAATTGTAAAATGTTTTGAGCCTTTGTTGACAGTAGGCCTGTTTTTACTTATTTCATTAAAGAGCTTCACATATAGGCAAACAAATTGTTTCTACTATTGTTTCCAAATGAGGATTGCCCTTTACAACTCCATCACCTTATTCATGGGAGTTTATGGGAGGTACAGACAATGCTGCCTGTAATTTGCAGCCCTTCCCTGCAGGCATGTAGCCGGGGCGGTAGGTTTTGAGGGGCTTCACCCCCCTGAAATTCTCAGGGTGGTCCGCGAGAAAGCCTTACTGGTACATTATTTAAACTGTTATGTTTATTCATATCATGATCTGATCACCATGCTCCATTGTTTGTAGCACAGCAGTTCTCGTTTGTGCCTGGAGGGCAGGGGATAGGACCTGGGGTCCCATTAGCATTAGAACCAGCGGTGCCAGAACAGGATTCAGACGATGAGCTAGATGACTGGGGCGAAGGGCAGCTTTCCCCTCAGGGGCCTCTTTCGCCCACAGAGAGCTTGGCCTGGGAAGAAATGTGTTTTGGTCCTAGTGAAGATTCAGATAACCAGGTGCAGATGGACAGCGATTCTGGGAGTTATGAACATCCGGGGGGGAGATCTTCTCAGGAGCCTCCTGGGGAAGATATGGAAGAAGGCGCATGGGAAACGACTAGGGAGGAGAGCTCTCAGGGAGATAGAAACACAGCTGTGGAGAGACAAGGTCGAACCTTTGATAGGAGACGGAACATAGAGTCTAGCAGAAGGGAATGGTCTAAGAGCATAGACCGGCCGAGGTCCGTGAGCAGCGATTGGAGACGCAGAAGCCTAGAGCGCCGGGGACCTCGGCCGAAGGATTAAGTATAGGATCCGTGGGAACGAATCCTCAGTGCCCGGCCACGTCCTCATCTGAATAGGCGTGAAGCGGAGTGGGACCACCAGCTAAGCTAGCCAGTGGTCATCAAGCCTTGCCTTGCCTTGTCCTGATCCGCCTGGTTGTGCGGAGCCTTGCCCTGTTTCCTGATCCGCAGAGTCTGCGGAGCCTTGCCAAGCTTTTTGCCTATTTGCTCGTTACCTTGGACATTGTTACTTCAAGCCTTTTGGATTGCTTTTATATTCTATTGGACATTATTCTTTGGAACTGTTATTATTCTTCAATAAAGTAATTAGCCTTCAGTCTGTCTCTGTGTGTGATTAAGGGGCCGGTCAAGTCCGTGCATCGTGACTGTTGGCCGGAGCACTCCTGAACCCCTTATCACACCACGGGATGCCGAACGAAGCGACCCACGGCGGTAGCAGCCATGGCCAACTTGTCGGACGCGCAAGTGGCGGCGTTACAACAGGAGGTGGGAGAGCTGAGGACCAGGGCCGGTCGCCACCCGGGAGTGAGCACGCCTGCCCGCTTCGGGGGCAATCCCACGCAAGTCGAGGTGTTCCTCTGCCAGGTGGACCTATATCTGTAGCTGCGACCCAACGAGTTTGCCACCGACCGAGCCAAGGTGGGGTTTATTTTAACCTGCTGGAGGAACGGCAGCGACGTGGGCTACCGTTGATCCGGGCCCAGTCCCCCATGTG